>JACEEZ010000991.1:299038-396538 GCA_016584305.1 Chionoecetes opilio | reverse complement strand
GACATTTTCTCTGAGCTTTCCGTCGCAAATCAATAGTTTCGGAGATATAAAACATTTTAGGTTGGAGGAGGAATACGTCTCCTTGGAGGCACACAGTGCCTCCCTCTTCCTCTTCTTGTGAACTGCATCGCTTTTGTTTCGGAGTAAGTTTTCCGTGCGCACCCGTGGCTAAGGAGGTTAATCTCGGGGTTTGGTATTTTATTAAACTTTTCTATTATTGGACCCAGTTAAGAGGTTAAAGGTTAGGTTAGGTTTGGTTAGGTTAGGTTAGGTTAGGTTTAGGTTAGGTTAGGTAAGGTTCAGGTTAGGTTAGGTAAGGTTTAGGTAAGGTTTAGGTAAGGTTCGGGTTAGGTTCAGGTTAGGTTCAGGAAAGGTTAGGTTAGGTAAGGTAAGGTAAGGTAAAGGTAAGGTAAGGTAAGGTAAGGTAAGGTAAGGTAGCCACGGGTGAGCGCGGAAAACTTACTCAGAAACAAAAGCGATGCAGATCACAATCAAGAGGAAGAGGGAGGTATTTTGTAAACAACGAGGCGTATTCCTCCTCCCGCCTAAAGTGTTATATATCGCCGAAACTATTGATTTGCGACGGAAAGCTCAGAGTGAAAATGTCTCTTAGAATACAATCAGGTAAACAAAAATCACGCTCCCAATTGTGTACGGAAGTTTGGTCCTATCGTAAAAATTTCCGAGAGTTCCAGAGTTTACCAGTGAAAGGGATGAAAGAGTAAAGATACTGATTACCTCTTGCATTAGGAAGATGGACAGAATAGGGATGAGAATGAGTAGAAAGTCTTGTGCAGCGAGGCCGCGGGAGGGGGTAGGCATGCAGTTAGCAAATTCAGAAGAACAGTGAGCATGAAAATAATTGTAGAAGATAGCAAGAAAAGCAACATTCCGGCGGTGATTTAAAGATTGAAGACAGTCAGTCAGAAGAGGGGATTTGATGAGACGAAAAGCTTTTGACTTAACCCTGTTTAGGAGAGCTGTATGAGTGGATCCCCCCCAAATATGTGAGACATGCTCCATACATGGGCGGATAAGGCCCCTGTACAGAGCAAGCAGCTGGGAGGGAGAAAAAATGGACACAGATGCCACAGGACACCTAACTTCTTAGAAGCTGTTTTAGCAAGAGATGAGATGTGTGATTTCCAGTTCAGAATTTTAGTAAAGAACAGTACAAGAATGTTCATTGTAGTAGAAGGAGATAGTTGAGTGTCATTGAAGAAGTGGGGATAGTTATTTGGTAGGTTTTGTCGAGTAGATAGGTGAAGAAATTGGATTTTTGAGGCATTAAACAAAACAAGGTTTGCTTTTCCCAATCAGAAATTATAGAAAGATCAGAAGTTAGGTGCTCGGTAGCATCTCTCCGTGAATCGCTTAGTTCCTGTTGAGTTGGACGTCTAATAAGGGACGTTGAAAAATGCAGGGTAGAATCAGCAGCGTAGGAGTGAATAGGACTTTGAGTTTGACATAGAAGATCATTAATGAATAATAGAAAGAGAGTGGGTGATAGGACAGAACCCTGGGGAACACCACTATTGATGGACTTTAGGAGAAGAACAATGTCCGTCTACAGTAGCTGCAATAGAACGGTTTGAAGGAAACTTAAGATGAAGGTACAGAGAAGGATATAAACCAAATGAGGGTAGTTTGGAAATTAAAGATTTCTGCCAGACTCTATCAAAAGCTTTTGATATGTCAAGGGCAACATCAAACGTTTCACCGAAACCCCTAAAGGAGGATGGCCAAGATTCAGTTATGAAAGCTAGAAGATCGCCAGTAAAGGCAAAGGTAAAAGCGTCATGCCTTTGTCTGCGGGGCAGCTCAGGTCAGCCAGCTCGCTCTGACCCGTCCTCACTAACAAGGTAACAAACATCTTGGCATCACATGAGTTTTCTTCAGATTTTTGGAAAATTTGACTGAATACTACATCGCCTTCTGTATACGTGCGTGCGTATGTGTGTGTTGTGTGTTGTGCTGTGTGTGTTGTGTGTGTGTGTGTGTGTGTGTGTGTGTGTGTGTGTGTGTGTGTGTGTGTGTGTGTGTGTGTGTGTGTGTGTGTGTGTGTGTGTGTGTAATAAAAAGAAATCTATGCATACCTCCCTTAATCCCTCTCTGACTCCCCTTCCTCTATCTATCAATCCCTCTTTCCCTCCATCTCTCCCTCCATTTTATACCCAATTCTCTCTGCCTCTCTCTCCCTTCCCTCCTGCATCCATCCTTCCCACCCTGCCTCCTTTTTTCCTTCCCTCCCTCTGTCTACGTCTCTTCCCTTCCCCTCCTTATATATAGCTGTCACGGCCTCTTGTAGCTTCCTTATTTTCTTGTGTTCTGTTTTATGTTCTTACACACCTCTTCCCCACCAAAACAAAAAAATCTTCCCCCCTCCCTCAGTCCAGCCCGAGAGGCATTACCGAGAGTGTGTCGGTGTGTTTGGTAGTAAAGCAGTAGCCAGAGCACGAGTGAGAGTAAGCAGTGTAAGCAGAGTGACGTCATGAGCGGAGAGCAGCATCCGAAATGTAAATCTTCTTAGTAGTACTCACAGCCCGGTGGCATTGCAGTGCCGTAGCTACAAGGGGGACGGGGGCATGGACGTGCCCCCTCCCCATGAGAATCCGTTGCCCCCCACTGGCCAAGGCTGCCGTATTATTGACAGCGAGCAAAGGCTCGCTGTCGCTTACCATAAGACCCGTGGAACCAAGTTTCCGCCAAAAAGTGTATAACTACTCCTAAATATTGTCGGATTGAGCTGAAATTTGACATGCAAGTAGTGCTGTCAAAATTAATGAGGGTCGTCGGAAGAAACTTTTTGCGTAAAACAAGCCCTTAATGAGTAATAAGCGTAAACTACTCCTAATTATTGTCGGATTAAGCTGAAATTCGACATGCAAGTAGTGCTGTCAAAATCAACGGGGGTCTGGTAAACAAACTTTTTGCATAGAACAAGCCCTTAATGAGTAATTCACGTAATGAGTTAATTGGCTGGAACGTGGCTCGCTGTCACGTTCCAGCCGCAAGAACTGAGCCAAAAGCAAAGGGGCCAGAGGCTGGACGTCTATACTTGATGTATATAGATATTATAGCATATTCTAGGATCAGATCAGTGGTGGGTATTAGTCAAATACCCACTACTGATCTGATCTTAGAATATGCCTTTTTACCCTTCCATGTGGCATCAGAGTGGCCCCTGAGCTCTGCTTGTCTACTGCCCCCCCATACTCAGCTGTGGCCCCCCATTGATAGATACTACCTAGCTACGCCATGTACTACTGCTCGCCGTGACGCCTTGTTACAGGTACACAACGGGATAATTACTCTTTAATTTAGCGTCAGAATTTTTGTTACTAACGCGAATATTTGGTGGTTATAGTTCTACGGCACATTTCAAATACTTAACTTTCTTTTTGTGATAAGTAAGTCCACTAAATATCTTAATTTCCTATTTACTAAGTCACATTCATAGGTGTGTGTGTTGGGGGGGTGGGGGGGGAGGTTATACCGCCTAAATACCTCAAACTGAAAGTGAGAGACGCCGTCATCGAGGAGGGAAGGGGAGAGAAGGGAGGAGGGGAAGGATGTTAAGCTCAAGAAACAAGAGGGCGGAAGGAGGGGGGAATGGGGGGGTTATAGCATTAAGAAACACTCACTCAGTAACCTCATAGCCTTTCCTTCATCATATCAAGATTCTCCATATACCGAACAAAGTGGCATGAACAAACATATAAATAATCTCACCTAGACCTACACACACGATGAATGAAAAAATATCACAAGGAAAATATGATGACACACATGATGGCTGGCTACTCACATCAACAAGTAGCTCGGGCCTCCTGCACCTCGCTTCCGGCCTGCTTCCTGCCTTCACCCGGCCTGCCCTTAGCTTGTAGGCAGCCATGGTACCGTAACACAACACAACACAAACGGTAACACTATAGATTTTTTTTTTATATCTGTGCCTATAGCGCCTGTAGGCAGTGATGACCCAGGGTTCGGATATTAGGCTCTGGAAGTTCACTTGAGGGCTCTGATGGTTGGTCCTCGCCCGTGGTGGCGCAGGCAGGATTGTTATAGTGACGCCTGTGATTAGAGGCTCATGTCGCCCCCCTGTGTCCTCCGATGCACTCGCAATCGAAGGTAGAGTTGATGGGCAGGGCATGTGGGTGTTCTTAGGCCACTCGACGGTGCAGAAAGGTTTTGGGTTTCTTCGGGGATCGAACTCGGGTCACCGAGTACGCCAGTCGGAGACGCTAACCAACTCCGCTACCGCCTCCCCAGATGGATACGCGAACTCTCTAAATGCGTTACAGAACAAAGACATAGAGGTAAACGGTAGAACTTGTCCTGCGCACCGGCACCGCCACCACCACCGCTGCCAAGCCCGCAACTGCCTCTCGCTGAAGTTCACGAAGCAATTACCAAACGACTCGCAAGGCCTCGACACTTTAGTTTCATTTCACAGTTTACTCCTTGATTTTTGAACTGTGACTTGTTTAACTTGTGTCTATCGTGAGTTTTAAGGTTATATTTGATGACAGTAAACGTGCCAGATATATGTATACCTTGAATGTTCAAAGAATTACGATAACAATAACTTCAGTAATTAACTATGTTTCAATTGTTTCGAAGTGTCTCTGAGAGAGAGAGAGAGAGAGAGAGAGAGAGAGAGAGAGAGAGAGAGAGAGAGAGAGAGAGAGAGAGAGAGAGAGAGAGAGAGAGAGAGAGAGAGAGAGAGAGAGAGAGAGAGAGAGAGAGAGAGAGAGAGAGAAAAAAAATCATGTTCAGTTTATTACAATGTTTTTGATTTTGGAGATAGAGAAATAGGAAGATTAAATCAAACTCCCAACCAGTGCCGTATCTACAGGGGGGCACGGGGGGGGCAACGAGGGGCACGTGCACCCCCCATGAAAATCCGGTACCCCCCACTGGCCATGGCCGCCGTATTCTGTATAATGCTCTAATACCCACCGCTTATCTGATCTTAAAATATGCCCTCGCCCCTTGTATGTGGCATCAAATGCCCATGCGCTCCGCTTGCCAAGTGCCACCCCAATTGATAGATACCTAGCAACGCCACTGCGGACTATGGCATTATACTCTCTCTCTCTCTCTCTCTCTCTCTCTCTCTCTCTCTCTCTCTCTCTCTCTCTCTCTCTCTCTCTCTCTCTCTCTCTCTCTCTCTCTCTCTCTCTCTCTCTCTCTCTCTACACTACTACATTTACAGACAGCTAAGTATCCTTCTCTCTCCTTCTCATAACTGCCAGCTCACTGTCCCCCCTGAAGCCCTGGTTCTCTCCTTCGTCTTCCTCGACCTTCCCTCTCCCCTCCGCCTTCCTAACTAATCCACCCTTCTATCTCCCTCCGTTAAGAGTTACCTTCCTCCATGCAGCTCTCCTCTTCATTTCCACCTATAGAACCCAGCAATCGCAGGGAAATATGTAAAGGCCTTCTATCTCCCTCCGTTAAGAGTTACCTTCCTCCATGCAGCTCTCCTCTTCATTTCCACCTATAGAACCCAGCAATCGCAGGGAAATATGTAGAGGCCTTCTATCTCCCTCCGTTAAGAGTTACCTTCCTCCATGCAGCTCTCCTCTTCATTTCCACCTATAGAACCCAGCAATCGCAGGGAGATATGTAGAGGCCACTTTGGCCTCACAGGTTCACTTTGTTGTCAATTGTAAACCTCTTATCAAGGTGACTCGATTAACAGCTGTCTGTAATAACCGATGCCAACTCTATTAAAAAAATGTATTGAAAAAAAATTATAGTGTCAGAAAATATCGTTGAATTATCCAATTGCATTTCAAAAAAAATTAAGAGCTAATTCTTTTCACATGCAATACCGACTCTCTCTCTCTCTCTCTCTCTCTCTCTCTCTCTCTCTCTCTCTCTCTCTCTCTCTCTCTCTCTCTCTCTCTCTCTCTCTCTCTCTCTCTCTCTCTCTCTCTCAAGCAGGCACGCACGCGCGCACGCAGACACACGACCTACGTATCACTCTCTGTATTTATCTATCAACCACTGTCCACCGATCAGCAAACAAGAGCCCAAGTTTGTATCGTTGCAAAATAAGAACAAAAAGGCAAAACTCGCATCACAGGCACCTCGTCGCCTCCAACACTGAAGAGAATAAAAGACACAATGCTTAGACCAGAACGGCCTAAACACCTGAAGTTACCGCATTAACACAAGCAGATGGCCAGTCACACCTAAGTATATATATTCCTAACTCTGGTACAGCGATAATCGTTATAGCTCTAGTAATTTCCGTGTATCACGGCTGCTTGAATTACGCCTTCCAAGTTTAACTTTACGTCAACTTACCCTGCCGTCACCCTTGACTTGACATTCGTAGCATAACACTCACTGGTTCCGCCGCTCACTGGTCCAAGGGATAAGAGCGCGGCGCGCTATTCTTGGTTCCTTAGATCGAATCCCCGTTCACACCCGGGGATTTTTCACGGACAAATGCGAGCGGTTACTGTCCCCCTTGACCAAGGGGATAGGGTGTGTGTGTGGTGAGTGAGGTCCTAGCATTACCCTAAGATTTGTTCATTAAGATTCATTAAGAGCTTCAAGCTCGCTCCGGGAGGCATATTCCCGTTCTCTATGGAGTCTGTGGTTTCCGAGTGAAGACGCTTGGCTGTAGCTCCGAAACTAACAATATAGGTATTTTCTCGAAAATACCCTCATTGTGATTCCCACGCAAAATTACTATAGAATGACCAGGAAAACCTAACCTACCCTAACCGTAACCTAACGTAACATAACCTGGCGTGTTCAAGAATAGAAGCCACAAACTCTTCCAGAAAACGGGAATATGCCTCCAGGAGGGTGAAACTGGCGATCGCGAGTCCGACTCGCGTGGACAAGACCATGGGTGAATAACACTTACAGGGCGTCAGTAGCATCAAAGGAATACTGTGGGAATTATAAATATAAGGGAAAAAAATTGTTTAATAGTTCATAAGGTCGCTCTTTTGTGTGTGTGTGTGTGTGTGTGTGTGTGTGTGTGTGTGTGTGTGTGTGTGTGTGTGTGTGTGTGTGTGTGTGTGTGTGTGTGTGTGTGTGTGTGTGTGTGTGTGTGTGTGTGTGTGTGTGTGTGTGTGTGTGTGTGTGGTGTGTGTGTATGTGTGTGTGTGTGTGTGTGTGTGTTGCGTAGCAGGACGAGAGCGTGATTGTTGAGAGACTTGAGAGCCATCTTGTGGGATGAAGGAGTGACATCTTTAACTATTCGTTTATTCATTGGAGGTAAGCTTTAAAGAGAGAGAGAGAGAGAGAGAGAGAGAGAGAGAGAGAGAGAGAGAGAGAGAGAGAGAGAGAGAGAGAGAGAGAGAGAGAGAGAGAGAGAGAGAGAGAGAGAGTGGGGGGGAGGTGGGGGTTACAAAGTAAAAGGTCCTGTATCAAGAATATCAATGCATATTTTCTGAGGGAATATAACAAAAGCATTTTTAAAGCTATAAAACTGTATCGAAATGGAATACTATGATAAATCTTTTTTATTAAAGTAATATTAACAATAATAATTTAAATTAACATCATATATTGTGACTTATATCAACACCTAATATCAGTATTGCATAATAATTATTATTACTATCATTATTATTATTATTATTATTATTATTATTAGAATAACTACTATCTTAATTATTTTTTATCATTACTATTATCATGATCATTATTGTCATAATTATGATCATTATCATATCACTTTCTTTCCATTTCATTATCACTACATCATCATATAACAGCAGCAACAACGACAAAATTATTATTCATACTAAAAGCTTGTTAGTCTGTTCGTTTGTTAGCATAAGTAATAATTAATATTCACCCACAGCCAGATCACGCGCTGGACACGCGATTTCCAGCTGTTACCCTCCCGAGAAGAACTTAGAGCTTTGAGATCTTCGGGTAAAGCTGGAATGTCACACACCACACACACCCAATGCCTTTCTCAAGGGGGAGCAAAACCACTCGAACGTGTCAGAAAAAAATCTCCTTGACGAGCCAGGATTGAGCACCTCCACAGGACGGCCAGCCATGTCATGCTCCAAACCACTCAACCACGCAAACGTTTTTTTTTTTTATGTGTGTGTGTGTGTGTGTGTGTGTGTGTGTGTGTGTGTGTGTGTGTGTGTGTGTGTTTATGTTGTGTGTGTGTGTTGTGTGTGTGTGTGTGTGTGTGTGTGTGTGTGTGTGTGTGTGTGTGTGTGTGTGTGTGTGTGTGTGTTTATGTTGTGTGTGTGTGTTGTGTGTGTGTGTGTGTGTGTGTGTGTGTGTGTTGTTGTGTGTGTGTGTGTGTGTGTGGTGTGTGTGTGTGTGTGTGTTTGTGTGTGTGTGTGTGTGTGTGTGTGTGTGTGTGTGTGGTGTGTGTGTGTTTGTGTGTGTGTGGTGTGTGTGTGTGTGTGTGTGGTGTGTGCGTGGTGTGTGTGTGTGCGTGTGTGTGTGTGTGTGTGCGTGTGGTGTGTAGTGGGGGGGAACTCTGTAGTGTAGTGGTTAGCACGCTCGGCTTACAACCGAGAAGTCCCGGGTTCGATCCCGGGCGGAGCGAAAGATAGATGGGTGGTCTTTCTTAAATCCCTAGCCCCTGTCCACCCAGCAGTGAATGGGTACCGGGTGCCAGCCGGGGTTTGTAACCCCCCCCCCCCCCCGGGTGGTGGCTTCGGCCAACACTAATATGCAGCAGCGGTAGATCACTATGGCTCTGAGGCATTATCCTCTAAACAAAACAAACAAGAGAAAACAAGAGTATGTGTGTGTGTGTGTGTGTGTGTGTGTGTGTGTGTGTGTGTGTGTGTGTGTGTGTGTGTGTGTGTGTGTGTGTGTGTGTGTGTGTGTGTGAGCAAAAAACCATTTAGGAAATATCTAATTTTTTTAGCTCTTGCAATGCCGATGGAATATATTCCATTTTTTTACGATGAGAGGCAATCAAAATATCACAGACTGAGGTCCACACACACATTCATGACACAGCTATCACATGAGAACGAGCCGTGATATGCATGACATTAGCATAGCATACCTCACCCAGCATCCACGACGGTCCATGTATAACAGCAATAATAACAATAATGATACTGATAATAACGATAAGAATTACAATAACAACAATTTTAATCACCAGCGTACATATACACCTGTACAATATATATTCATTCTCTCTCTCTCTCTCTCTCTCTCTCTCTCTCTCTCTCTCTCTCTCTCTCTCTCTCTCTCTCTCTCTCTCTCTCTCTCTCTCTCTCTCTCTCTCTCTCTCTCTCTCTCTCTCTTTCTTTCCACACAACACACACACAACACACACACACACACACACACACACCACACACACACACACACACACACACACACACACACACACACACACACACACACACACACACACACACAGACACACACACACACACACACACACACACACACACACACACACACATACACACACACACACCCGCACACACACGCTGGCTGTCCCCGGCGTCTGACAGTCTCCCGCAGTGGTGTTAGTGTCGCCTTTAGTGCACCGCTATTATCATGGTTCTTGCTGCTCTACCCGCTACTCACACCCTCCCTCCAGCACCCCGCTACACAACACTCTAGGCTCTCATCCTTCACTCTCTTACTAATACAAGACTTAACCATTATCTTCACTTCACATCCCATCAATCGTCTTGCTCTTAAGGCGGCGTCACACTAGCACTTTTTCCGTCTAGTTTTTTCAGCAATTTTCTAAAAACTAACAATTTTCTGACTGCAAGCCGTCACACACACACACACACACACAATAGTTCACCTGTACTACCAGTCAGCTGTTCCTTCGACTGTAAACAAACATGGCTCCGACGCCAGGGCAATCTATCGCTGGTATACACTTAATTATGTGTATCATCAATAGTAGACCTAATATCGACCTAGATATAATAAGACCTAGATAAGACCTAGAATATCAAGGCCTTCTTGGTTTACAAGTCTGATCTGTGGTCCCAGAGACAAGGGTGGCCTCGTATGCATTCAACGAGAAATTCTTCTGAGCTACGTGTCCACAGCATTTCGTCTATAATCTTAAGTTGAAGTCTTGAAGAGTGAGAAACAAATTTTGAGTGTGTCTTTAAAAAGAAACACAACAATCGAGTCATGCGAGAGACTGTTGGCTGTTATATAGAACCGGCTTTTAAATGTATCTACATGTACAGTAGTCACTTGAATATTTTTAATACTTTCAAATGTATTGAATTATAATTTGCAAAAAATTACTGATTTATATCGAGTATCTTTAAAGTAATCACTATGGATTTTGATTTGACTATGAAAGTCGTCTTCAACTTTCCATATCAAGACGATCATGATCGTCTGAATCAGACTGACTGATTCAGACGGAAAAACTAGACAGAACGAGAAAAAACCAACGGAAATCGTAAAACTAGACGGAAAAAGTGCTAGTGTGACGCCGCCTTTAGGGGGGGTATTTTTTTCTCCTTTCTGTTTCTACTTCCTGTAAATTTGGGTCCATCGAGCTTCTTTACGAAATGATATAGGGGAACATATTGTCTACTTCTCTTATATCAAGGGGATGTGTTTACCCGTTACTTCTAATATATATATATATATATATATATATATATATATATATATATATATATATATATATATTATATATATATATATATATATATATATATTATTATAGTTTGGTGTCCATTTTATTCTGCATGGTGAACAAAAAGCTTCCCTCCATTATGTTACAACACACACATCAGTATACACCACGCAGCACAAATTTTAGCATCAATATTACATGAGTCTGGCTACTAACATTGCTTCCACCATATTTGACTTTTGTTACTCGCCCCTGGACCTGACACTCCCCTTGCCATATCCACGAGCAATATGCAGTTTCCCCACCACACCTTTACGTTACATCCCTACCACGCCACACCAACAACCACCACCACATTATATACCCACAACTGTAACATCTCTTCATTCCTCACATCATCTACACGCGTCAAGGAATGTATCGTAACTTTTTTTCACCGTATATTTCAATTTCTGCGTTCTTATACTTCTTGACCATGAATAGATAATTTACTTTTTTTCTTTTTAGCTTTACTTTAATATCATTGGAGTCCTAATTGACAACTTAAATCACTAACACACACAGAGAGAGAGAGAGAGAGAGAGAGAGAGAGAGAGAGAGAGAGAGAGAGAGAGAGAGAGAGAGAGAGAGAGAGAGAGAGAGAGAGAGAGAGAGAGAGAGAGAGAGAGAGAGAGAGAGAGAGAGATTCTAGTAATTTATTCAGATATAATCCAACTTTTTTCGAAATGAGGAAAAACAAAATAGCTTCTTTTCTTCGAATTAGCTGTTTTGTTATGATTTTCTGCTGCCTCGCGTTCAAACAATCGGGTCATTTTTCTCCCTCTGCTTCCTGTGTCGTTCATTTCCTGGTACCAAGATGAGTTTTTATAATCAAACACACGAGATTCATGAACTGAACGATATGAAAATAGTAGTTGATTGATTACTTTGGAACAAAACGAAAGTATGAGTTTGTTTACCGTTCTTGATGTGTAGACAAATAATTTATTTTTCTATATGTGCTCGCGTGAAGGAGTGTGCGTGTGCGTGTGCGTGTGCGTGTGCGTGCGTGCGTGTGTGTGTGCGTGTGCGTGTGTGTGTGTGTGTGTGTGTGTGTGTGTGAGTGTGTTGGCCTTGATGTGTTTACTTATTTGCAGTTAACATGTTTTGATCAGGGCAAGTTATTCAGTGTTTGCAATCAATATTTCTCTAATATATCTGTGGTCTCATGAATGATCCTTCTTTCGAATGCCTTTGACTGCAATCCCATTCCCAAAATCAATACTTTATCTGCGACGCAATTTCTTCACCTCGCTGAAGCATTTGGTCTTGTTTTGATTATGTGTTCCTATTATACAATCTTGTCTTTCCTGTCCCTCATCTGGTCACTCTTTCCATACATCTGTTCCAATCTACTCCAGGATTTAGTGATTTTAGAGATCATAATTAAATATATTTAATAAATTAAATTAAATTTACACTCACTCGAGAGAAGCAGAGTAAGAGGCGATTTGATAGAAGTTTTTAAGTGGATAAAGGGATATAATAAAGGTGAGGCATGAAAAGTTTTTACGGCTAGTAACCAGGGTAGAACAAGAAGTAACGGATTCAAGCTGGAAAAGCGTAGATTTAAAAAAGAAATAGGGAAAAACTGGTACACAAATAGGGTGGTAAATGATTAGAATGAACTCAGTAGACAGGTAGTTAGTGCGGGGTTATTAGATATCTTTAAAAGGAGGCTGGCTAAATTCATGGATGGGGATGAAAGGTGGATGTAGGTAGAATTAAGTAACAGGAACTACCACGTGTAGGTCTCACGGCCTCTTGTAGCTTCCTTATTTTCTATGTTCTTATGTTCTTATCTCTCTCTCTCTCTCTCTCTCTCTCTCTCTCTCTCTCTCTCTCTCTCTCTCTCTCTCTCTCTCTCTCTCTCTCTCTCTCTCTCTCTCTCTCTCTTTTACCGTAGATACTTTTAGTTCGCGCAATCTCTCCTCAAATAACAGGTACGTACAAAATATATATCACATGTGAGAGAGAGAGAGAGAGAGAGAGAGAGAGAGAGAGAGAGAGAGAGAGAGAGAGAGAGAGAGAGAGAGAGAGAGAGAGAGAGAGAGAGAGAGAGAGAGAGAGAGAGAGAGAGAGAGAGAGAGAGAGAGAGAGAGAGAGAGAGAGAGAGGAGAGGAGAGAGAGAGAGAGAGAGAGAGAGAGAGTAGGAGAGAGAAAGAAAGAGAGAGAGAGGTGGGAGGGGCGTGCATGTTGACCGTGCTGGGTCTTGGTTCAGTGTGGGACGAGACGCCACTGGGAAAGGTGGATCCGTACACGCTCTCACGTGTTCTAGTCTCCGTGACAACTTTTTTACCCCGGTGTTTAATCTTGCTTAGATTTTAGTGCGAAAAAGTATATCAGGTACGTGGGATTTAGCTTCCACACGCCACTACTACAGGTTAATAATGCAATCACCGTGAACTCTTCGCAACTTTGCGTGACATTTTCCATCGCACACGTTACGTAAAACGAATAAAACAATCGTAAAATCAAGATCATGAGAACGAAAGGACAAACATTACAGAGTGACTGACTGGAATACAGGATAAGTTTCAGTTTTACTTATATAATTATGTTTAAGGTTTTCTTCAGCTTTATTTTTCTTATGTTGCCCTCACACCATAGCGATCACCAGTTGCGTATGGTTCGTAATGTGTGATCGCTCAGTGGTGTTCCGTTACCGAGTTGTCGTTCGTGTGCGTTTCTCTCATGACCAAATTCTCGCGACCTGTTTTGAGGTAAGCAACACAGGAGCATTGGACACCTATTAACACTTAGAAACACATTATGTTGTTATATATATATTTTTTTCTCCTTTCTTTCAATTATCGTCTTTCCTCACCCCTCTCGTCTTCCTTATCTCATCTTCCCTCTCTCCTCTCTTCTTCTCTATTCTTCTATATATCTACCTATCTATCAGTCAATTTGAGTGCCTATCTGTATGCCTATCAGCTTTTCTAACCATTTATCTATTTTTCTTTATATCTAGAGTTTATAAAAAAAAATTCATTACATTCACATTTACTGTTAGGTGAAAATATACTATTATGAATAGATTAACCAGATAAAACTGCAGGTCTACACACAAACACACACACACAGTCACACACACACACGTATACACACACACACATACACACACGCATACACACATTTAAACAACTCGCTACCTTAGTAAAATCAACACAGTGCGGATCTTACATTCCATTAATGCACAATTTTATGACAAAAACACACTCGCACCTCCCAATCGGTAACATTTTCCTGAACTGGATCCGCAGCCAGGCTTGTTTATCGGCCTCTCGGCAGTTATAATGAGGCGACGCATCACCCGCATTACCCGCGCCACGCACGCCACGCCAATACCACAACACAAGGCTTCACTCCACACCGTATTTCCTTGTGTAATTTTCCAATACATCAAACAAAAAAATCACGGTAATTGCTGACATTACATGTTTCATCGCTGTGTGTGTGTGTGTGTTCTTAAGTCTTAAGCTATACGAGCACACGTGTTCGTACACACACTCACACACACACCCGCGTGATGGTCAGGTTGATAGCGAGCTGGCCTCCCAATTTCCTGCTCCCGGTGATTTTTCACTGACAAATTTTGTCGGTTACTGCCCCCCTTGAGCAATAGGATGGGGGGTGTGGTATGTGAGGTCCCAGCATTGTCCAAAGATCAGTAATAATAAACTCCAAGCTCGCACTGAGAGGATGAAACTAGCGATCGCGAGCCAGCTTGGATGGACAAAATCATGAGTGAATAACACACACACACGCAAACACCTGCCTATTTGGCTTGGTGGTCTAGAGCGCGGTGCGCCGTTCTGTGGTCCAGTTTTCAATATCCGCTCACCCGACAAATGTGGGAGGTTACTGTCCCCCTTGAACAAGAGGATGGGGTGTGTGGTGTGCGAGGTCCCAGCCTTACCCAAAGATCAGTTACTGCGAGCTTTAAGCTCTTTCTGGGAGGGTAACAGCTGGAGATTGGGTGTTTTGCGCGTGATCAGGTCGTGGGTGAATGAAACAAACACACACACACACACCTCCCCCCCCCCTATTTCTCTCTCTCTCACACACACACACATAAGGAACGCAAACAATGCAGTACACCCTCAGCTCAATGCAATGACCGCAACACAATGGCGAAGGATCACCTAAGTAACACAATGGCGAAGGATCACCTCAGTAACACACAAGACAAACAACCATTCACACACATCGCAGTCTCACCAGGACGCAAACACGACGTAAAACCAGCTTCCTTCCATCACCACCACCACAAAAATACGATAGTTCCCAGTGAAACTAAACAACGTAACCGTTTGAGCAAAATCGAAAAAGAAAAATCAGATGTTATGAGTATTCGCTTTTACCAAACTGTCTTCTGGGACAATATTTATCTACCATGCGACTGTTTTTACCCAGAGGAGAGATGAAATAAGAACTAAGGAAAACCTAGCATATTTTTTTTACGTCGAGCCTATAGCGCCTGTAGTCAGTGACCTCCAGGGATGAGATGGTATAGACCCTGGACGTTCACTTAAGGCCTGTGATGGTTGGTCCTTGCCCGTGATCGCGCAGGCATGATTTTTATTGTGGCACCTGTGATTAGAGGCATTTGCTGTCCCCCTGTGTCCTCTGGTGCACTCGCAATCGAAGGTAGAGCTAATGGGCAGCATGTGGGTGTTCTTAGGCCACTCGACGATAGCAGAAAGATTTTGGCACGCCTCGGGAATCAAACTCGGAACACCGACTTACAGGCGCTAACCTCTCTGCCACCACCTCCCCTAAATGAATGATAATTCATCATATATAACATAATTACCGTTATATCATTATGATTATTAGTTATCATCATTACTATTATCATGATAGCAGACACAGGTTACACTCGCCTCAAGCTACATGCATATTCATGCAGTTGTCATCGTCAGCGACAGAGTGGTTCTCATGTTATCTTCTGTTTATCAACTAATTACACTTGCACTCTCCTACTCATAGGGTTCAGTCAAGCAAATTAATTCTAATGACTGTCAACAGGGATGTCTCTTCACCTCTGTTTCATTCCCATTGTAGCAGTGTTGCCGTGCCTTCCTACCGCCGCCCACGCATGATTCACGCATCGTGGCGCTCGTATAGAAAAGGTCATGTAGGTATATATCTATTACTAACCTTATTTATCCGGAGCAAGACACTTTCTTCCTTTTCACGCCTGCGGGACTCACTTGCTGCCGCACTCTGGAAATGAAAGACTCAGTGACACATTACACGGTGCGCACGAGATTATTTTTGTATGTAAGGCTAAATTTCTAAATGTCCTCTTAGTCCTCTATCATCATTCTGTACTGAAAAATAGACAAACTCGGCATTTCTTACTAAATGCCCAATGGTTTCCCTAATGGTATTTCAAAACACTGGATTTTTTCACGATTGATGGGAAAAAAATGAGAGTACATCAACTACTGCTTCTCTGCACACTGGCGCCATGGATTCTCACGATTCTAGCATGTCACTAAGAGCCCTTGCCTTCCCTCTCTCCCACCAGCCACGCCGTCTTACCCTCAAATGCTATCAACCAAACTGCAAAGGATCCATCTACTCTCATTGCAGCACAACCCTAAATGAAAAAACCTTACAATTTAGATATGATTATGTTCTTATCACCTAATAAAACTGCTAACATTAAACACACGAAGAAAAAAATGATGCAAGAGATTCATAAAACTGGGAATATTGATAAAGTCTGGAAGTGAGAAGAAGGGATAAAACTTAATATTTCGGCATGATGTTGGTCTTATCACCCATTATATCACAAGTAGAAAATGCTTCAGGGTAGCCCTGAAGACATGAAAAAGGGAAGATGACTCTTGCGGGTGTTGTTTTGTAGATCAAGAAGTGTCAAGAAGAAGGGAAACAAGGCTAGTGTGGACATGGGAAAGATTGCGAAAGAATAGAAACAAGGTGGCAAAGATGCCTTTGGACATGAGGAAGATTTGGAAAGGAAAGTATAGGTGTCACTCAACATTTGTCCTTTGCCGACTGATACCACTCGTGGTAGGACAAATGATTGAGTGACACCTAGTTTCTTTCCTCTCCAAATCTTTCTCATGTCCAAAGGCATCTTTGCCACCTTGTTTCTATTTTTTCGCAATCTTTCCCATGTCCACACTAGCCTTGTTTCCTTCTTCTTGACACTTCTTATCTATAAAACAACACCCGCAAGAGTCATCTTCCCTTTTTCATGTCTTTAGGGCTACCCTGAAGCATTTTCTACTTGTTTTTCTCCTTTTTCATGTGAAATGTTGAAGCCGACGTTTCAGGCACAACTAAGCGTACGCACACAACCAGATGGGTGTCTCTCAGTACTAAACTTTGACGATCGTTTTCGAATATTGGAATTGAGAAATCGAATAAACTGCGATTTTGTCCATCTGGAGCACGATGAGAGCTTTCGAATGAGCAATAGAACGGCCCCAGGCGACCACCACAGCGCGTTCGTTAGAAGCGCGGACAAATTTTCTCCAGGACACTTTCCTCTCTACTGAGTCATCTTGGGCAGGGGTTATCACCCCTGCCCGATGCTGATATTAAATACACAAGAATACAGGCGAAAATATGCAGATAATTGCGAGAAAATATATTGATAAAGCCTTGAAGTGTAAGACAGTTATATAAACTGTGGAAAGATCTGCGGCTGTGATATAAGAGTCATAATATTAAAGAAATAAATATACAAATAAAAAATACACTGGTAATGAATGTCACTCTGCGCTTATCAATTCATCCCACACAATTCACTGATTAAACATGATTAAGAGTTACACGTACAGCGGTAATAATGTTATGTCCCCTGTCATTATCTCGTTGATACTGATAAAACAGTGATAAAAATAATATACGTAATGAAGATAACGATAACAATAAAGTTCATAAAAAATATAAACGATAAACAATTTAACAATACTATTATGCATCATAATCATTATCAATACTTTTTTAGGTGGCGTGATTTTCCAGTCTTTAAAGTAAAACACGATTAATGATATAAAATAGCTGTTTATGATAGAATATATTTAATATTATTCATATTTAATATTACACATTAATATTAATATTAATACATAATAATAATAATACATTAAAACATATTAATATTTACATATTTAATTTTGGTTGTTGTTAGTTTGTTTCTTTTTGCCGAATCTTCTTTTATCACTGAGCATGTACAAAGATACAGACACACATAAATGTTCTCTCTCTCTCTCTCCTCCTCTCTCCTCTCTCTCCTCCTCTCTCTCTCTCTCTCTCTCTCTCTCCTCTCTCTTTTCTCTCTCTCTCTCCCCTTCTTTTAAACTTAATACATTGAAAAAAAAAAGGGGGGTTGATGTGCTAAAGTCCCGGCTGGGACCCCAAGGACTATCTCTAGCAGTATTATTTTTATTCCATATCAATAATCATGCAATAATATGGAAAAAGTATAGCATATTCTACTATAAACTAATACTAATACACGAATGATTAAGAAATTATGCTAACACTATACGCTAATCAAATAATATAAAGAAAGTATACTAATACATTGATACACCCTATATATAAAGAAATTATCTATCTATATTAATAACGAAAATTGGGCTGTCTGTCTTGTGTGTGTGTGTGTGGTATAGGTTTTCCCCCCCCGTGGCGCAAACACCTCATATGGCACATTTTTGGAATCGGTTGACCAGGAGAAGGTCAAGCCCACTTATGGATATCGATCATTTTTTTTTTCTTTTTTTTTTTAGCAGCTATTAGAGATTGTGAAAACAAAATAGGTTGCGAGAATTTAGAAGCCCTTTATGTAGCGGATGGTATGGGTGAGTGAATGGTGGGGTGATGGGTGAGGGTGAGTTATGGGTGGGGGGTATGGTTTAGGAATAGGTGGGGGTGATGGTAATCTATAATAATTAAACAAAGTGTGTCTCTCTGTCGTCTGTCTGTCTGTCTGTCTGTGTGTGGGGTGTGTGTGTGTGTTGTGGGGGGTGTGTGTGTGTGTGTGTGTGTTGGGGGGGGTGTGGCTGGTTAGGTTCGCCCCCGTGGCGCAATCAACTCATATGGCACATTTTTGGAACGGGGTTTACCCGGGTAGGTTTTAAGCCCAATTATGAGATATTCGATCACTTTTTTTTCTTTTTTTTAGCAGCCTATTAGGATAATTGTGGAAAAAAGTGGTTGCGAGAATTGAGGAAACTTGATGTAGGTGATGGTAAAAGGGTGGGGTGATGGTAATGGGGGTGGGTGATGGTGAAATGAATGGGTTTGGGGGGATGGGTGATGGTGAGGGGAAAAGGGGGGGGGGGGTGATGGGTAATGGGAAATATAAGCGAAAGGGGGTCTGTCTGTTTTGTGTGGTGTGTGTGTGTGTGGTAATAGGTTCCGCCCCCCGGGGCGCAATCACCTCTAGGCACATTTTTGGAACCGGGTTGACAGGGAGGTCTAAGCCCACTTATAAATGATTCGATCACTTTTTTTTTCTTTTTTTTAGCACCTATTAGCGTAATTGTGAAAAAAAAAAGTGGTTTGCGAAGAATTGGGAAACCGTGTAGGGTGATGGGTATGTGATGAATGGTGGGGTGATGGAAATGGGTTGTGGGTGATGGGTGAGTAAAATGGTGGGGTGGGGGTTGGGGGGATGGGTGATGGGTGAGGGAATAGGTGGGGGGTGATGGGTAATGTAATATAAGCGAAAGTGTGTCTTTCTGTTTTGTGTGTGTGTGGTTTTGTGTGTGGGTGTGTGTCTGGTATAGGTTCCGCCCCTGTGGGCATCACCTCATATGGCACTTTTTGGAAACCCGGGGTTTGACCAGGGGAAGGTTTAAGCCCAATATGAGATGATCCGATCACTTTTTTTTTTTTTTAGCAGCCTATTAGCGAATTGTGAAAAAAAAGTGGGTTTCGGAATTGAGAAACCTTGATGTAGGGTGATGGGTAGGTTGAATGGGGGGGGTGATGGGTATGGGTGTGGGGTGATGGGTGATGAAGGTGGGGGTAAATGGGTTGGGGTGGTGGGTGTGGTGAGGGAATAGGTGGGGGTATGGTAATGGGTGATGAATGGGTGTGTGGTGATGGTAAGGGGTGAGTAAGGGGTGGGGGTGATGGGAAATGGGAGGTGAAGGTGGGGGTATGGGTAATGGGTGAGTAATGGGTTGGGATAAAAACATACTTTCTACAATCCATGTTTCAGGAAAGTTAGAAGGGGCTATCTGGAGATCGTGTTTGGTGGGCCAAAGGCCCCAAACACAGGGGGTTGGGCCGAAGGGCCCCCCCAATAGCCCTCCCGCAGACTGGGCCAAAATTTTCCCGCCCGGAGGCGGTTTTTGGGGTTTATAATATATAAGCGAAAGTGTGTCTGTCTGCTGTTGTGTGTGTGGTATAGTTTCGCCCCCCGTGCGCAATCACCTCATAGACACATTTTTGGACAGGTTGCCGGAAGGTATAAGCCCACTTTGAGATGACCGATCCTTTTTTTTGTTTTGGGGCAGCCTATTAGCGAGAATTGTAAACAAATGGTTGCGAGTTGGGAAGCCTTGGGGTGGGTATGGTAATTGGGTGATGAATGGTGGGTGATGGGTAATGGGTGTGGGTGATGGATTTGAAGGGGTGGGGGTGATGGTTGGGGTGATGGGTGATGGTAGAAAGGTGGGGTATGGGTAATGGGTGATGAATAGGTGTGTGGTGATGGGTAATGGGTGAGTGAAGGGGTGGGGGGTGATGGGTATGGTGGTGAATGGGTGGGGGTGATGGTAATGGTTGAGGGGAATGGGTGGGGATGATGGATAAGGGGTGGTGAATGGTGGTGGGATACATACATTTTTTACATCCAGATTTCAGGAAATTTTAAAAGGGCTATTCTGGGAGTCTGTTTTGGCCGAAGGCCCCCCCAAACCCCCCCCGGGGAGCTCCAAAAAGCCCGCCCGGGGGGGGCCTTTGGGGGCTTTAAATTAAAACCTATTTATTAAAAAAAGGCTTTTTTTTTACCCTTTTTTTTTTTTCCCTGGTTATTAAAAGTTTTTTTTTTTGGGAAGGGGGGTTTTGGGGGTTTTTGGGCGAAAGGGATGTGCCCCTGGGGAAAAGGGGGGGGCCCCCCCCCCCCGGGGGGGCCCCCTGGGGGGAAATGAGGGGCCGCAACGGGGGGGGGGCCCCAGTTTTTAGGCCGGCTCTGTTTTGGGAAATTGTTTAAACCGTACTACGACAGTGGGGGAAGGTGCTGGGAGGTTGAATTCGGCCGCCCGGGTTTGGGGGCCCGGGGGGGTTTGGCTTAACCCTTTTAAGGAGGGGGGAAAGGGGGGGGGGGCCCTGGAGGGGCGGTTTATGGGGCATTTAGAGAGTGTGCCATCCCGAGGCCCGGGGGGGGGGAAAAAAATTTTTCCCCCCCCCTCCACCTTTTGTAACCCAATCAACTTTTCCCCCCGATGTTTTTGATCCCCTATTTACTCCTTCCCAAAAATGGGGGTTTGGCCCCGGGGGCACCGCGGAAAACCGGGGGTTTTCCCCCCCAAACCCCCCGCCCCAAATTTTTTTTTAAAATTACTTTTTTTCCCCCCCCCCCCCAAAAGGGGCGTTTTTCCCCACGCCCGCCCAAACCCCCCGGAGCAAAAAACCCCTTTTTCCATAGTATGGAAAATTTTCATTCCCTTTTGGGGGCCTCGGGGGGGGGACCTTTCCCACCCCCACCCCGGGGGGAGGAATCGCGGGGAACGCCCCCCTTCTCGCGGAGTGATTAAAACCCTAAAAAAAAGGGAAGGGGGCAAAGTGTTTGGGATTAGGAGGTTTCCAGGGCTGATTTTGCAAGAAAAAGGTCTCTGCGGTCTCCCCTTCGGAGCCGAATTGCCGGGGAATTTTGCAAAAGGGGACTCAAAAATTTAGTGATTTTGGAGGCAATGATGACCAAAACTTTCCCCCAAAGGGAAAGGGGAATGGGGGGGTAGTTTTGAAAATGTCTGTTCCTCTTTTTGGGATAGAAGATCTCGAAATTTCCCTCCCAATGCCACTGCTGAGAAAAGGCCCCTCCGGAAGATGGTAGCAAGGGCACAGCAAGTTTGAGGCACATCTTTTAAAACGGTGGGGGTGATACTATTTCCCCCTTTTTGGATCACTTTTGAAATTTTTGAACACCTTCCGTGGTAATGGTGATTTTCCCTAGGGCGGCCGTTAAACCGAAAATGGGAGGGGGTTCAGTTTTGGGTCGGTGCCCTTTGGAGGGGTGGGGGCCCATGGGTTTTTTGCCCCTACTGTGCCAAAATCAGGGGGTTCCCGGTGGTTGGGCCCGAAACCCGTGTTGTTTGATGTCTTACAAACCCTTTTCCCAGGGGGGGCCTGTTAGCCGCTTGGGGGGGTCCCCCCCAGTTTGTGATCCCTCCTTCGACTCTTTTATTTTCACAGCCCTTTTTTGGTGTTTTTCCGGTGGGTGGCTTTACGGAGCCGGGTTGTTTTTGTGTGCTTCCCATTGAAAGGCCCCAAACCGGCGTTCTTTGTTTGACTGTTGTTGGCGGGACTCTTCTTTTACAAGGATTTTTGTGGTTTTTCTTATTGGTGTAACCGCACCTTAAGCCGTCCGACCCCCAAGGGTTGTTTGCCCTTTTGCACCCAGTCCCCCCCCCAAAACCGTTGGTGGGAAAATTTATTCTGTGATGGCCCTTTTTTGGGGAGCACCGGTGGTCAGGAACCCATGTTTTAGGGATGGGAGTCTATAGCAGGGCTCGGGATTTGGGTCAAGTGAAAGCCCTGAATGGGGGTGGGGAAGTTTTCGAGTGATTGGGGGGGGAAAAAAAGCTTCCAAACACCGTCAAAAACTCGTCAAACTGCCCCTGGAAAGGTACTGGTTTAATACCCAAATGAAGATGCTTACTGGAGTGCTGGGGAGCGGTATCTAAATTGGGGGGTCAGGTAGTGAAGGGGATCACCACCTTTCCCTGTGGAAAAATAAAAACACCCCAGCGAATGGATTTTTTGGTGTGTGTCCCCAAATTTGAAAACATCATCTCCATGTGACAGGAAGGGCGACGGGAGAGCTTGACAGGGGGGCTTTGCGGGAAACCCACACTATCCCCAAAGGTACCTTGGGCTCTGTCCGCGGAACCAACTTTATACCCTCCCCTTTCCCCTTTCTCCTTTTCTTCTCCTCTCTTTTCTCCTCTTTTCTCTCTCTCCTCTTTTTCTCCCTTTCCCTTCCCCCTCCCTTCTTCTCTCCTCTCTCTCTCTCTCCTTTTCTCCTTCTCTTTCCTCTCTCTTCTCTCTTCTTCTCTCCTAAGCGTGGACAAGAAGAGTGCTCCCAGGCCTGAGTGTTAAGAGAGGAATGAATGTCTTCACCCAACACCCTTTTGGGGCTTAAAAGCCCTATGAAACTACCCCTTTTTTGAAAAGTGAAATCTTAAAACGAGAGAAAAAAAAGTCATATAATGCTGCCCAATTTGTACATGATAGTGCGGGGTAGTTCAGGTTATTATATAGATTTATGTATATATTATCTCTAACTATAAGACAATACCCTCGCACCTTGATTTTGTTCTTCTTCCACGTCAGAACAATGGCATGACACGATAATACACGAGCCTAGACAAAAAATTTTATGATGTGTGTGGAATAGTCTGGGCAGTGTAGTCATGGAGAAGAGACTGGCGCACGAGCAATACACTCCCTCTTTTTTCATAGGTCCTCCCGATGTTACATGCGATACAAAAAAGGTCCCAAAAAGGTCATATTGAGGTTGGCCACAAGGAAAAATAAGTGGAGGCGAACCATCTCTGAAAAAGGCCAGATTGGCCTTTAAAGCCAAACCTGGAATCCCTGCTCGCCCCTATGCCTACATATGCCACACCCACCTTCGTCGGCCACCGTAACTTTGCCGTACAACCACCGTGCATTGCCGTATAACCACCGTACATTGCTGTAAAACCGCCGTACATTTCCGTATCACCACCGTACATCACCGTAGGTCACAACCGTGCGACACCGTAATGTACCGTAGGTCTGTCGTGCTTAGCCGTAACTCGGCCGTAATCGACCGTACAAGAAAGGTAACACCACCGTACCACGAGGGAACCGTGGCCAAAAGTACCACGGTTCTACCTCCCATTTGACGGCCCGTTCCTTTCTCCGTGCTCGACCGTGAATGTTGTGACATGCTTTCTGCATTTCCATTCTTATTGACGTCCTATGATTTTTCATCTATGAAACCTTATCAGGAATCTTTCTTGATTTCCCCATTTTATAGGGGATATTCGTGTTTCGTGATGTGTCGAGAGGGAATAGCTTCCCCGATACTAACATGGATTACGCAGCCGTGTCATGAACTCACCTTTTGTCATGATGAATCTGGGGATTTTTAAAAGAGAAAAAAGCTGTTATAAATTGAATGTTACACTAAAGTCCGGTTTAGTCAGAGATTATATCAATATAATATTTCTAATATATGATGCAAACCTATTAATTTTCCATTCGCATCTTAACAATGGCATTACTCTGGCTTATTATTATACACGACTGACAAAAAGTTAGATGTGTGTGGAATAGCTCATGGCTCACTTATTTGTAAAGAGATTTGCCTACATTTCACATCACACATTTCCTCAAGGGTTTTTCATGAGGTCTCCCTGTTTTTATAAAAATGTTACACCAAAAAGCGGTGTTGGTGTCTCGGCCGAAGGAATGCATAGGGGGGCCCACTTGAAAAAGGCAGATGGCAAGGCAAACCTGGAATCCTGCTGCTAAACCGACATATGCAACCCCCGGTGATCGTCGCCACGTAACATTGACGTCTAATCACGTGCTTGGTGATAACCACCGTTAATGGCGTAGAAACGCCGAAATTTGAGTCGACCACCGTGCACTAGTGATCGGCAAGTGCGACACGGGCTCCGTGTTAAGACTCGTAGGTTGTTCGTCGCTTAGTAGAAGGCATAATGACCTAAAAGAAAGGAAACCAACAGTAAATTTTCAGGAATCTTTTACGATTCCGGTATAAAGTCCTACAGTTACAGTTCGTGCGAGTCTTAAGGTCCTCTTTGTTGTCGAATTGAGGTTTGAAGGGCTTTACTCATACGATTACTTAGTGAGCGAGATTGGATTTTTCTATTAAAACCCTTAATATTTACTCTTCTTTGCGAACCTTTGAGCGATATTTCTTTTTTTTAGTGGTCGTTAATAAATTTGTGATTACTGAGATACCAGCGGGGTTGTACTCACCATTTATAACTTGCAGAGATAGCACTCGGATCATTATTCGGTCCTCAGTATTGAAAATAAATGGTCCTAAATCCCTTTTTAGCAGGACAATAGATTACATTAATGAGTTGAGGCAAAAATATATTACTTGAGTCATTAAATCATATGGGTCATTATATTATCACCATCATCAAACATTAGTCGTTGGCATCAATAGGTCAGTATTGGACAAGGTTTCCTTACATCACATCAACTTTCCACAAGGTTTCCCCAATATCGCATTTTTATCTAACGTGTCGACCGAGGCAATTAATCAATGTCCCGCGTGGGTACGAGGTGCCATGGACGTTCGCAGGGTGCAAATGACCTGCAGAAAGCAGCCACTGCAGCTTAAAGCTTCTATCGGTGGATCCACTAAAATGTAGTTCCCTCGCTTTAGGGGAGTCGACGCGAGAATGCCAGGGCGTCATGACGGAGAAGACGCTCAGGTCAGACTGTAAACACTTAATTTATTTTCTTCACTAAATATAAAATAATGAATCCTAAATTAAGAAATTAAATGAAGTCGTTTGCGGATGCTTGTGGAGAATTCCGATTGTATACCCCGTGGTCTCAGATATAGGTCGTGTCGGGCTCATGCATAGTTTTAAAGGTTATTCCCACCCCCCCAACAACCCAGCCACACAAACATAAACAACGATAACACACAGATATCGAAGAATTAGTCATTAAACTTTTTGAACCTACCTCGAATCAAATCCAATTCATATAATTGTGAGCCAGGTCTTATTGGTTTCCTGGTTCGAAAGCCCATCTTCCAGACAAACTTGGCATAAAACCGCCCATCATCTTTTCGTCCGTCGAAAAATTGGTGTCGCCGGGATCACGGTCACACAAAAATTTTTTTTTTAAGGAACGAACTGGTACATGTCAAGAGCTTGTATCTAATGCTCCTTGAGTTTTGAGATGACTACGCTCCCTGGAGGCAGTAAGGGCGGGTGTGCAGGGGGGGTATTCAGAGGGGGGATAGGAAGGGGGATAAGGTGGTAGGAACTGCTGGCAGGGGACGGGAGGGTGGTAGGAACTGCTGGCAGGGGACGGGAGGGTGGTAGGAACTGCTGGTAGGGGACGGTAGGGTGGTAGGGACTGTTGAGGGGAAAACGTGTGGGAAAGTGAAATGGTAGAAAAGCTGCAAAGCTTAGAAAAATTAAGACAAAGTAATATTTCTCGAGAAGCAAATAAAGCAGGATCTTCAAACATATGGTTATTTACATCTTTTTACTTGGCACACTATACTACATATTTATTTACTGAACATTTCCAACGTTTTCCAATTTCCAATTTCTCTAGGCAAGTCTGTAAGTTAAGTGGCGAGGGATGCAAAGGAAGAAGGGGGGGAGGGGATAAAATTTGCTGTTTGGAGAACGTCTGCATGGGAATGAGGTAATAGCATTGCCAGAGAGAGAGAGAGAGAGAGAGAGAGAGAGAGAGAGAGAGAGAGAGAGAGGAGAGAGAGAGAGGAGAGAGAGAGAGAGCGAGAGCGAGAGCGAGAGGAGAGAGAGAGAGAGAGAGAGAGAGAGATAGAGAGAGACAGAGAGCAGAGAGAGAGAGCGAGAGCGAAGCGAGAGAGAGAGAGAAGAGAGAGAGAGGAGAGAGAGAGAGAGAGAGAGAGAGAGAGAGAGAGAGAGAGAGAGAGAGAGAGAGAGAGAGGAGGATGTAGATAGACAGAGAGAGAGAGAGGAGAGAAGAGAGACAGAACTTGAGAGAGGCAGAGAGAGAGAGAGAGAGAGTGTGTTGTGTCTGTGTGATGTACGATAGCTAGAAGACGGAAGAAAGCACAGACCTTTTACTTCTCTGACAACAAGCGCGCAGGAAGCAGAGAGCATGGGAACCTCTTAGTAGGATGGTCGATGCTGGACCTGTACTACCCTAACACCATTTAAGTTTTTTTTCCCTCACCAAAAAAAGTATGAGTAGTCATGGATAAGGCTGGGAGGCATTGGGTTAAAGGTAGTGTTTATGGCTGCCCTCGTCGTCGTAATAGGATTTTTTTTATGCATTTATTCGTTGGCAATAAAAACATTATCCGCAAAACAACAATAATAATAGCAATAACAAAGGAATCAACAAGTGCTAGAATAAACAATAATTATTATAACAAACAATATTGCATTAATGGCGTAGCAAACAAACAGACAATAGTAATTGGTCACCTGTTTTCCTAAAAGTAAATATAAACATACAATCCAACTACAGACTCGATTCCCTTGGGATTAATACAGTTGGTCACAGCAAAGGATCTAAATGTTAGGCATCAAAACGCCGCATCTAAAAAAATATGATATAAAAAAAGCTACTGGTGCTAATACTGCGGCAGAGACAAGACAAAACACAAACAAACGCTGTGTCATTAAACTTTCCCCAAAATGAACGTAAGTTAGCGGAGAAAGAAAACCCACGATGTAGGCTTTCAAAGTTTACCATCAGGAATGAAACAAACAAATCTGGTTGAGCAGCAAGTGGGTAAAAGCATGAGTGTGTGTGCGGATAGCTTAAAAAGGCCGGCCTGCAGGCTTTCACTTGCAATAGCTTAACAAACTTATGAAACATTTACAGGATAAATGAAAACAAGAAAAAATAGGGGTATGATTCCGACAGAAGAAAAAAATTTTCGGAAAACCAATAAGACCTGCAAGTTTATAAATACTGATGCAGGTCAGTCATTATTTGAACAATTTCGTGCATGACACGGCAGCTCACACACGAAGGTGCGTCATGCGAGGCTCCTGCAGGGATCAACAGTCTGTCTGTCCCCTCCTCTTGAGCGCCACTCTTCTGAGCCTTTACAAACTCTCCCTCCTCTCACTCTCTTCACTATTTTTCGCATTAGCCCTTGAGCCTGTGGTGGATTATTATTTATATGCAGTGATTATTTGTCTAACCCCAATTAGCAGTGATGAGGGTTTGGGGATAAGAATAGGGATGGGATGGAGTACTTTTGATACACAACACAATGTTATGAAAAGCAATCTTCCACTCTCACTGAAGAGAAAGGTGTGTCATTAGAATCGGTACGTCATGCAAATCAGTGCATTTCACCAGTACTAACATATGGATCTGAAACTTGGAGTCTTACGAAAGTCCTGGAACGAAAACTTCAAAGTGCCCAAAGGGGAATGGAGAGAATATTGCTTGGCATAACATAAGAACATAAGAAAATAAGGAAGCTACAAGAGGCCGCCAGGTCTACACGTGGTAGTTCCTGTCGCCTAACACTACCTACATCCATCTTTCATCCCCATCCATGAACCTATCCAGCTCCTCTTTAAAACTCCCTAATGACTCTGCACTAACTACCTGTCTACTGAAACCATTCCATTCATTCACCACCCTATTTGTGAACCAGTTTTTTCCTATTTCCTTTCTAATTTTACGCTTTTCCAGCTTGAATCCGTTACTTCTTGTTCTACCCTGGTTAAAAGCCGTAAGAACTTTTCCTACCTCTCTTTTATTAAATCCCTTTATCCACTTAAAAACTTCATCAGATCGCCCCTTACTCTGCGTCTCTCGAGTGAGTGTAATTTTAATAACTTCAATCTCCTCTCATAACTAAAGTTACGCATCCCTTGTATCATTTTGGTCATCTTTCTTTGCACTGTTTCTAACAAGGCTATATCCTTCCTGTAATATGGAGACCAAAACTGAACCGCATAGTCTAGGTGAGGCCTGACTAGATTTTTTTTTTAGAGAACATGGAGAGATAGGAAGAGAGCAGCATGGATTAGGGAGCAGACCAAAGTTGAAGACATCTTGAGCACAATCAAAAGAAAAAATGGATATGGGCAGGACACGTCATGCGACGAGAAGATAATAGATGGACTGTTAGAGTAACAGAATGGCAACCCAGGGATGGTAAAAGTAGGCAGGGCAGACAGAGAACTAGATGGAGAGATGAAATAGGAAGTTTTGCTGAAGTAACCTGGAATAGACAGGCAGCTGATAGAGATGAGTGGAGAAGGTTGGGGGAGGCCCTTGTCCTGCAGTGGACTCATAGAGGCTGATGATGATGATGATGATGATGGCATGCTACATCATTATATCTGAGAGAACGGACGCGATCTTGATCATCATTCACAACCTATTGATAGCAAGAGGATTATTGTTGATTTGGAAACAACTTGTCTCATAACTGTCATGTCAGCAACGCTCGTACATCTCTCTCTCTCTCTCTCTCTCTCTCTCTCTCTCTCTCTCTCTCTCTCTCTCTCTCTCTCTCTCTCTCTCTCTCTCTCTCTCTCTCTCTCTCCCTCCCATATCTAAATGTAATTAACAAATTTACTATCTAACTTCATTAATCATGGCAATCCTTCCTATGCAACCTGCATGGGGGGTGCGCCCTTTGTCTATTTTGTACCCTTAATTATATATGTATTATGTATGTGTACATTATTCACAATAAACGTTTTGATCTGATCTCTCTCTCTCTCTCTCTCTCTCTCTCTCTCTCTCTCTCTCTCTCTCTCTCTCTCTCTCTCTCTCTCTCTCTCTCTCTCTCTCTCTCTCTCTCTCTCTCTCTCTCTCTCTCTCTCTCTCTGATCTTCACGGGACGGCATTTATTATTGTCATTTGTTCCTTTTGTTGTGCCGCCGCGTTCACCGATGTGCGATGCAGCCTTTTGAATCTGTATCCCATGATGAGATTGATGCTATTTTTTGGCAAGGACCCTGTAGCCATTCACCTTGCCTCCTGCTGCCGCCCGCCGCACAGTTATACCTTGGTGCAGTGTATAAAGGGTGGTAATAAAGCCATTTTTAGATATATTACCATGATACGGATAAGGGATTAAGCTTGATGGAATTAGCAAAATGTCGAGGCCGCAGTTATACCTTGATGCAGTGTATAAGGATTTATAATAAAACCTTTTTTAGATACAGTTCCATGAGACGGAGAATGGATTAAGCTTGATACAATTAAAAAAGTGTTGAGAGTAAAATAAAACGTTTGGGAAACATAATATGAATGATAAAAAAAAGACATACTTGTTTGAGAACTACTTCGGGTCAACTCTTCTGAATGAATCAAAACACTGTGTGGTTGTGAGTTTGTGGTAAATCTTAAGAAAGGACAAAGTGGGTGTTGGTGGTCGGCACATCTTAGAGATGTTTTTTTTCTTCTTCAAGGCAAGTCTGGAAGTGGCGAGGGATGCAAAGGAGGAAGGGCGGGAGAGGGAGAATAAAATGAACTGTTTTGTGCACGTCTGCATGGGAATGAGGTGATAGCATTGTCAGGGAGAGAGATAGAGAGAGAGAGAGAGAGAGAGAGAGAGAGAGAGAGAGAGAGAGAGAGAGAGAGAGAGAGAGAGAGAGAGAGAGAGTGTGTGTGTGTGTGTGTGTGTGATGTACAGGATAGCTAGATAGAGGAAAGAAGAAGCACAGACTTTTTACTTCTCTGACAACAGCGCGCCAGGAAGCAGAGAGCATGCAGAAACCCTCTTAGTATTGGATGGTCGATGCTGCACCTGTACTACCGTAACACAATTTAAGTTTTTTTTCCCTCACCAAAATAAGTGTCTGAGTGTAGTCATGGGTAAGGCTGGGGCGGCATTGGGTTAAAGGTTAGTGTCTGGCTGCCTCGTCGTCGTAATCAGGACTTTTTTTATGCATTTATTCGTTTGGCAATAAAAACATTATCCGCAACAACAACAATAATAGCAATAACAAGGAATCAACAAGTGCTAGAATAACAATAATTATAATAACAACAATATTGCATTAATGCGTAGCAACAACATTGACAATAGTAATTGGTCACCTGTTTTTCCTTACAAGTAAATATAACACTTTATCAAGCCAACTACATACTCCCGATTCCCTTGGGATTAATACATTATGTCACAGCTAAAGGATCTATATGTTAGGCATCACAAACGCCGCATCTAAAAAAAATATGAGATAAAACACAAGCTACTGGTGCTAATACTGCGGCAGAGACAAGACAAAACACAAACAAACGCTGTTGTCCTTAAACTTTCCCCAAAATGAACGTAAGTTGAGGGGAGAAAGAAAACCCACGATGTAGGCTTTCAAAGTTACCCACTCAGGAATGAAAAAAACAAATCTGGTTGAGCAGAATGTTGGGTAAAAGCATGAGTGTGTGTAGAAAGCATAAAAAGGCCGGGCCTGCAGGCTTTCACTGCAATAGCTTAAACAAACTTATGAACACATTTACAGGAAAATGAAAACAAGAAAAAATAGGATATGATCTCCGACAGAAGATAAAAAATATCGGAGGAACCATAAGAGCCTTGCAAGTTTATAATACTGATGCAGGTCGTCATATTTTGAACAATTTCGTGCATGACACGGCAGCTCACACACGACAGGTGCGTCATGCGAGGCTCCTGCAGGGATCAACAGTCTGTCTGTCCCCTCCTCTTGAGCGCCACTCTTCTGAGCCTTTACAAACTTTCCCTCCTCTCACTCTCTTCACTATTTTTCGCATTAACCCTTGAGCCTGTGGTGGATTATTATTTATATGCAGTGATTATTTGTCTAACCCCAATTAGCAGCGATGAGGGTTTGGGGATAAGAATAGGGATGGGATGGAGTACTTTTGGTAAACAACACAATGCTATGAAAAGTAATCTTCCACTCTCACTGAAGAGAAAGGTGTGTCATCAGAATCGGTACGTCATGCAAATCAGTGCATTTCACCAGTACTAACATATGGATCTGAAACTTGGAGTCTTACGAAAGTCCTGGAACGAAAACTTCAAAGTGCCCAAAGGGGAATGGAGAGAATATTGCTTGGCATAACATAAGAACATAAGAAAATAAGGAAGCTACAAGAGGCCGCCAGGTCTACACGTGGTAGTTCCTGTCGCCTAACACTACCTACATCCATCTTTCATCCCCATCCATGAACCTATCCAGCTCTTTAAAGCTCCCTAATGACTCTGCACTAACTACCTGTCTACTGAAACCATTCCATTCATTCACCACCCTATTTGTGAACCAGTTTTTTCCTATTTCCTTTCTAATTCTACGCTTTTCCAGCTTGAATCCGTTACTTCTTGTTCTTCCCTGGTTAAAAGCCGTAAGAACTTTTCCTACCTCTCCTTTATTAAATCCCTTTATCCACTTAAAAACTTCTATCAGATCGCCCCTTACTCTGCGTCTCTCGAGTGAGTGTAATTTTAATAACTTCAATCTCCTCTCATAACTAAAGTTACGCATCCCTTGTATCATTTTGATCATCTTTCTCTGCACTGTTTCTAACAAGGCTGTATCCTTCCTGTAATATGGAGACCAAAACTGAACCGCATAGTCTAGGTGAGGCCTGACTAGATTTTTTTTTAGAGAACATGGAGAGATAGGAAGAGAGCAGCATGGATTAGGGAGCAGACCAAAGTTGAAGACATCTTGAGCACAATCAAAAGAAAAAATGGATATGGGCAGGACACGTCATGCGACGAGAAGATAATAGATGGACTGTTAGAGTAACAGAATGGCAACCCAGGGATGGTAAAAGTAGGCAGGGCAGACAGAGAACTAGATGGAGAGATGAAGTAGGAAGTTTTGCTGAAGTAACCTGGAATAGACAGGCAGCTGATAGAGATGAGTGGAGAAGGTTGGGGGAGGCCTTTGTCCTGCAGTGGACTCATAGAGGCTGATGATGATGATGATGATGATGGCATGCTACATCATTATATCTGAGAGAACGGACGCGATCTTGATCATCATTCACAACCTATTGATAGCAAGAGGATTATTGTTGATTTGGAAACAACTTGTCTCATAACTGTCATGTCAGCAACGCTCGTACATCTCTCTCTCTCTCTCTCTCTCTCTCTCTCTCTCTCTTCTCTCTCTCTCTCTCTCTCTCTTCTCTCTCTCTCTCTCTCTCTCTCTCTTCTCTCCTCTCTCTCTCTCTCTCTCTCTCTTGATCTTCACGGGACGGCATTTATTATTGTCATTTGTTCCTTTTGTTGTGCCGCCGCGTTCACCGATGTGCGATGCAGCCTTTTGAATGTGTATCCAAAGACTTTGGTGTATCCCATGATGAGATTGATGCTATTTTTTGGCAAGGACCCTGTAGCCATTCACCTTGCCTCCTGCTGCCGCCCGCCGCACAGTTATACCTTGGTGCAGTGTATAAAGGGTGGTAATAAAGCCATTTTTAGATATATTACCACGATACGGATAAGGGATTAAGCTTGATGGAATTAGCAAAATGTCGAGGCAGCAGATATACCTTGATGCAGTGTATAAGGATTTATAATACAATCTTTTTTAGATACAGTTCCATGAGACGGAGAATGGATTAAGCTTGGTACAATTAAAAAAGTGTTGAGAGTAAAATAAAACGTTAGGGAAACATAATATGAATGATAAAAAAAAGACATACTTGTTTTGAGAACTACTTCGGGTCAACTCTTCTGAATGAATCAAAACACTGTGTGGCTGTGAGTTTGTGGTAAATCTTAAGAAAGGACAAAGTGGGTGTTGGTGGTCGGCACATCTGAGAGATGTTTTTTTTTCTTCTTCAAGGCAAGTCTGGAAGTGGCGAGGGATGCAAAGGAGGAAGGGCGGGGGCGGGGGAATAAAATGAGCTGTTTTGTGCACGTCTGCCTGGGAATGAGGAGATAGCATTGTCAGGGGGGGGGAGAGAGAGAGAGAGAGAGAGAGAGAGAGAGAGAGAGAGAGAGAGAGAGAGAGAGAGAGAGAGAGAGAGAGAGAGAGAGAGAGAGAGAGAGAGAGTATGTGTGTGTGTGTGTGATGTACAGGATAGCTAGATAGAGGGAAGAAGAAGCACAGACTTTTTACTTCTCTGACAACAGCGCGCCAGGAAGCAGAGCATGCAGAAACCCTCTTAGTATTGGATGGTCGATGCTGGACCTGCACTACCGTAACACAATTTAAGTTTTTTTTCCCTCACCAAAATAAGTGTCTGAGTGTAGTCATGGGTAAGGCTGGGGCGGCATTGGGTTAAAGGTTAGTGTCTGGCTGCCTCGTCGTCGTAATCAGGACTTTTTTTATGCATTTATTCGTTTGGCAATAAAAACATTATCCGCAACAACAACAATAATAGCAATAACAAGGAATCAACAAGTGCTAGAATAACAATAATTATAATAACAACAATATTGCATTAATGCGTAGCAACAACATTGACAATAGTAATTGGTCACCTGTTTTTCCTTACAAGTAAATATAACACTTTATCAATCCAACTACATACTCCCGATTCCCTTGGGATTAATACAGTATGTCACAGCTAAAGAAAGGATCTATATGTTAGGCATCACAAACGCCGCATCTAAAAAAAAAAAAAATATGAGATAAAACACAAGCTACTGGTGCTAATACTGCGGCAGAGACAAGACAAAACACAAACAAACGCTGTTGTCCTTAAACTTTCCCAAAAATAAACGTAAGTTGAGGGGAGAAAGAAAACCCACGATGTAGGCTTTCAAAGTTACCCACTCAGGAATGAAAACAAAAATAATTAATTCTGGTTGAGCAGGACGATGGGTAAAAGCATAAGTGTGTGGAAAGCATTGAAAGGCCGGGCCTGCAGGCTTTCAATGTAATAGTTAAAGAGCTTAGGAACACATTTACAGGAAAAAGAAAATAAGAGAAAATGAGATTTGATCTCCGACAGAAGATAAAGAAGATCGGAGGAATCATAAGAGCCTTGCAAGTCTATAATACTGATGCAGGTCGTCATATTTTAAAGAATTTCGTGCATGACGCGGCAGCTCACACACGACAGGTGCGTCATGCGAGGCTCCTGCAGGGGTCAACAGTCTGTCTGTCCAGTACTCCTGAGCGCCACTGTTCAGAACCTTTCCAAACTCTTCCTCCTCTCACTCTCTTCACTATTTTCCCGTCACAGTTTGAGCTGCTCTACACTTATATAAAATGCATCTCTTACTCACGCCTCTCTCATTTAATCATTCATCATGCACTGTGACATTTTAGCGCCATCTCTTCCTCCTCATTCGGCTCTCGAGGTCGTAACCTGGAGGCACGAGACACCAAGCTCTAGTTACTCCATGCCAAACATATGAACGTGAATGAACTCTGCGTGCGTCGTCCTGCAGTTCCTTGACAACATTTTCCTCATCTTTCTCCCTCACTCACATCAACTAATGGCGCCTTGGCTGCCTTCCACTCAAGCCGGCCTTTATATCAACCCCGTCCCATCAAACTGAATATATTTCCGGATTTTTTTTGTCGCTTCTTTCTTCTCATAATCCCTCGCTTCACCCTCTACAGGTTTGGTATCACCGTCACCAATGATGTCTTATTACATGTATCTGTGTAATTCAAAAAGCAAATTTATACAATGAACACTTGATCCAAAACTGAGTGGAACGATACATACGTTATTGATGTTATATTACACTGTTAATAATCTAAGGCAAAACATTAAACTCGTATATATTTAAAAGCATCAGCAAACAGGATACCCTAAGTAGCTACATGTTTTTAGTAATGATTTTATTTTTAATATACACACAATTTTTTTTCTAAAAGTTCGTAATCTGCCATGAAGCTCTAATATGCAAGATAAAAAGTTTTGTAAGAGCTTTAACAGTGATCTCATTAAGTTCAAGCACACACACTGGTGCCATTATAAACACAGTGCATTGTGTTACTCACTCTTATGCTGTGATACTCGCATGTTCTTCGTGTAAAATTCAGCCTTGCGCTTGTAAGGATTCGACTCCATTGTTCTCCCTGATAAAAAAATAAAGAAACCCTTCCTATTGCTTCTCTCTCGCTGTGTCGTGTTTGAATGGCCTGAGAGCCGCTCTGGATAAAGGCTTTACTCGCAGTCGATATCCATTTGCATATTCATCGATTTGATATTTATTGTTTCAACGTGACGCTTCCATTATTACTATTATTTCATGAACAGTTTTGTGAAGACATGTAAAGGGGTTAAGGCGACAAGGTAAAGGAGAATGCAGGGCAGATTATGCGACCCATTGTTATCACGCCAACCGGTGATGCTTTGAAGGCAATTATTTTCCCATACTTCAGTGGTGTAATGTAGGTAGTAACAGACAACACGCTTGACCCCGTGTAGGCCTGTAAGCATATATAGATCACCTTTTGGAGGCTGGATGAAGAAGAAAATACAAAGATTATTTAAAAAACTTATCTTCTTACGTTGTCAATATCATAAACAAAATTTGGATGTGCTTTACAGTGAGAGACTAATAAGCAGTTTTAGAGGGACTCATATTATTGTCGTTCATGAAAATACAATTACTGAAAAGTTGCGACTGGATATCAGCAAAAGAATCATATTTATTGAGCGCTCAAGACCACAGGATTATTTATGTTCTTCAAGGAAACTTTAATTTTAGAAATTCTGGTGGAACTTCGTCGAATCATTCGTTAGAGTCTGAGTGGCGAGGCACAAAGGTGGAATAATTAATCTACGTGGAATACTCGTAACACATTTAAAACTCTGGTCATCATGTAACGCAGTAATTGGCTAGGGAGGAGCAGAAGCCATGTAGCCAGAAAGGCTACGTCCATGATTGCGTGGGAAACTTTCATTCTAAAAATAGTACTTCACATTGCCGTTTTATTCATCATTATTTATCAGCAAACATTTTAAAAAGAACAGTTGAGGGTAATTAGTGTCACACAAGGAACTTTAAAACACTCGAGAAAGAACAAGATTAGCAAGGCGATGGAGTTCAGTAGTGAGTGTTGGACAAGGCACCACACGCAAGCCTCAGCCTGAAGCCTTCCTCTCTGGACCCTCCCCGTCATGTCAGGAGTCGGCACAAAGGGAGACAGTTACGAGCCCTTGGGCACTGTGAGCGATAAATCCTAATATAAAATAAAGGTCGCGTCACCTTGAGCTGGCGCCACCAACCTAACCACACGTTCCTGCCTGTGATCTTTAAAAGTGTACACGATGATGCCTGTCTGCCTGGAGTAGATAATGACCTGCTTCATCCTAGTTTACACGACGCGTGCCCAAAGTGGAGGTCAGGGTGGATATTGATGGGGCGTTGGGAGCTTGTCGTGTGTATTACTCACGGACGGACGCGGTCACTGACTAACCCTGGTGTGACGTTGTCTGGTTTACGATTAAATACGATAAAACCTTGTAGTCAATATTCAGAAAACTACGAACTTAAAACAATTTCATGTAATTTGCAGTTGTTGTAATTGACAGGAACACGCTGGGCTGGGGGACACCTGAGGCACACTGGTAAAGCCTCCCACGCAGGTAACACTCGGCTATGTTAACTTGGTCCTCAGGAATATTTTCAACCAACATTTCCTGGAAGTTTGTCACTTTTCTAAGTAACATTAAAACTCACTCACAAAACACCAAGACACACATCTACCTTACATAACTTTCCATTCAATATTTCTCTATGCAAGTCTGATTATGCGAGTCAAGATGATTCAGTGGAAACACATTTATTTTATGATGTTTACTTTAAACAAGTCAATGACGGACAACATTGGTACCACATACCATCATGCGATGTAACTTCAACGATTGTTGAAAAAAATGATGACTGGAATCATACTACATTCAATTATAGTGAAAAAAAAGTCTTCATTTCTCATCGATTTGGGAAGATTACGTCAATATCCTGTCTGGATTTTTTTTTTATCATACTAGACAAGAATTTCGATGTCAAATATTTTGTGTTCCTATCACAGCTCGGTATTTGTCGATAATGTACGTATCTTTAAGACTGGCGGGACACACTCACCTGAGTGAGGCTTGTGACGGCATCAGGTCACGCCAAGGAGCCTACACACAACGCGGAAGTGAAGTATAAGACAAGTGGAACAAACAATATGGAACAAAATAAATATTATTATGAAGCAGCAGCAACAGTAACAATAGTAACAAAATTAAACAAAAAAACAAAACTAAATAAAACAAAATAATTGAAAATCTAGAAAAAACAAAAACAAATGGGGTGCCGTTACAGGAAGGCAACATCCTAATAACATCATATGATCTGATCTGAAGTGATTTGAACACACTCGGAATTTGTGGCCTTATGGCAAATGTGAAATGCTTCCCTCTCCAACATTACAATAAAAAATAAATACTATTCGCTGAACAATTTAGGAATGGAAGGTGTCATCATTCACTGCAGCAGGTTTTTTGTCCCGAGGTTGAGGAGTGGCAGGGCTTGTATGGAGACGCTCACGCTCCTTTGCCCAAGACTTATTGTTGTGAGCACAGGGAATGGCGTCTGTCCTCCATGCTGGCAAAGGCGATTTAAATTGGGGAAAAACAGATACAACAGAGGGAGGTCTGCGCCATTGCTACACATCTACATATCTGCCATGGCCCACGTCTATATTACTATCTTTCACTGCTGCTTTAGACGCTGACCCATGACACGTATTATAGACAGCGAAGGAAAATACATATCGAGATGAACGATTTATAATATTGGATCTGATATTGGGTCCCCAGATCTACCACGGAGAAAATAATTAAATGAGCCGTTTAAAAGAAGTAGAGGAAAGGGAAAGGCTGTACGGGGATAGAAAAATGGACGTGAGAAATGTATATGGTCGACCGTCACGGCACAGGCAGTGAGGGCGAGGGTTAGGCAGGCTCAGAAAGGGTTCAAGAATAGTGTTTGGGGCCACTTCCAAGAAAATCAAGTGTGCAGGTAACGAGAGGGAAATTATATAAGTGTGTGTGTGTGTGTGTGTGTGTGTGTGTGTGTGTGTGTGTGTGTGTGTGTGTGTGTGTGTGTGTGTGTGTGTGTGTGTGTGTGTGTGTGTGTGTGTGTGTGTGAGAGAGAGAGAGAGAGAGAGAGAGAGAGAGAGAGAGAGAGAGAGAGAGAGAGAGAGAGAGAAAGAGAGAAGCAAAAAACATAACCATTCTTGCATTTGAATTCCTTTACATACAGACCCACACACTACCACACTCAACACCACTGCACTACAACAGCAAAAACACAAACAAAAGACAGTTATCGGTGGGAGGCCCAATAACACCATCGACTCAGTGACCTAAAAAATTATAGGACTGGAGACCCTTCCTTCCCTTCACCCTTAATAAAGAGGTGCAACAGGTGCGCCGAGCGGGAATAATCAGTTCAATTGGGAGACAACAGGCGTCTTAAAGGGCGTAGAGGGAGAAAGAGGACGTAAGGGAGGGAAAAAAGAGGACGAAATGGAGGGAAAAAGAGGACGAAGGGAAGGAGAAAGAGGACGAATGGGAAGGAGAAAGAGGACGAATGGGAAGGAGAAAGAGAAAAAAAGGGAGGGAGAAAGAGGACGAAAGGGAGGGAGAAAGAGGACGTAAGGGAGGGAGAAAGAGGATGAAAGGGAGGGAGAAAGAGGATGAAAGGGAGGGAGAAAGAGCATGAAAGGGAGGGAGAAAGAGCATGAAAGGGAGGGAAAAAGAGGACGAAATGGAGGGAAAAAGAGGATGAAATGGAGGGAGAAAGAGGATGAAAGGTAGGGAGAAAGAGGATGAAAGGGAGGGAGAAAGAGGATGAAAGGATAATTCAACTTAAACCTTTGATTTTATACATTCTGTTCATTACACGAACCACATAGAATAAAAAAGTTAAAAAACTATTCCAGTTTCGTATGTGAGAAATTTCAAGTTTTGTTTCGTATTATATTATCAACTCAGATACATAAGAGCGGACACTATACAAAAATAAAGTACTAATTTGAGCCATTTGTTTTTACTGTCTGTAAAGTTAAGATCATTCTTCGAAATGCCTCGAATCAACACTTTCTTCGAATATGAGAAGTACTAACCAAGGAACAACAGAACACAGTGTTTGTTATGAATGAGCGGCGCAACACTTACTATCACTTCAACACTAACACATGTAACATCGGTGGTTCCTTCTATGTTGTTTACCTGTAACAGAAAACCTTAAAACAGTGATATATCGTTGTAATAATCGAGCATTAAAAAAAAGAAACATAAAAGCGTGCCATGAAAACAAAATAAAAGTCCTGCCCGAGAGGTCGCTTGTGGGTGAGGAACGGAAACCCGAGAGTCAGGACAGGAAACATAAGTGTTGCCCCGCGGCACCGACCTTGATATGACTCACAAAAACAATGTGACGGAGGGACAGGCAGGTCACAGAAAGGCAAGCCGCGTCCTAAACCTCCAAGAGTGACGGGGATCGCGAGGCTCAGTGAGGCGAGGGAATTGAGGAGGTGGCTTGGGGAGGATACACACGTAAGCAATCTCAAGTTGCTGCGTTACCTTCCCTTCCTCTCTCCCTAAGGGCGCAATATATCCTTCCCAAGCGGAAATCCCATTGTCATTTTCCCTATCTTCATTTCATTCGTTTCTGGCTTGTTTCTCCCCTGATAAGTACAGTTTTCTTTCTCAACAAAAACGCCTCTTCCCTACATTCACCCTTACGTTGTTATATCCTGAACTACGACAGATTTCCTAGAGGGGCCCCACCCTCCTGAATCACTCTTTCCTGACGTCTCCTGCTTTCTTCTAAGACCAGATTACAAGGTCTAGCAGCAGTGACTTGGATATTGTGTCTCAACCTTTACTTGGTCAACCCAACAAATAGTTTCATCTGTCTAATATCTCCCTAACTTGTATCCTCCCCCCTGTCCTGCCTCTATCCCTCCACCTGCGCCCCAGCCACCGCAACCCCCCCTCTCGCCATGGACCCCGCCAGGATACTGCAGATCATCACCAACAGCACCTGGATGGGTGAGTATCGCTTCTATCATAGTTATTCCTGAAATGCTCTGCTAGTTTTCATTTGATGTTAAAACTATGGAAACTTTGAGTGTGATTTAAGAATAAAGCCGGAACACTTACCGGGGTTTTGTTGTCTTAACTTTATGTAAATGATATTAAGCGTATTTGTGTGTATGGTATCTGTAATGAAATGAGAGGTAAGCCATATATTAAGTACCGGATTTCTTTTTACTTTTACGCTTTACAATGAATGTTTTAGTGAAATAAATGTATTATCAGGGTACGAATTTTGTCCACAGGATAAAATATTACTTGCCGCCTAAAACATTTTTTCTAAAATTTACGCTGGCATAAAATATCAATTTCATAAAACTAAATCAGCTTCAGGAGGAAAACTAAACATCAGCTGCTCGTCGGCACTTTTTTCCCCGGCGGAGCAAAACAAGGCATTCGGGCGGAGGCGCAGCGACAATTTCCCCGCCGCTGTGACGCCAGTTATTGCACGTCTCCCTTCAGCACCTTCACAGTATTTCTCCTGCAACAAGTTATTGAGGATTCTGCATTCATGTTCTGAAGATCATGTTCACTTCTTCGCAAATAACCATGCAATAACAGAATAAGACTTTTGTTCACCAGTAAACATCCTATATAACAAAATAATAACATAATAAATGTTAATAACATAACACAGTCTTATTCAATGCTTGGCAATCACCTCTATTTTTGTTCAAGTATTTAACTTTTCGTAAACCAAACAAACTTGCTGCTTCGTGCGGTGCCTCATTTGCTGCGTGTCATTCTCTCCTTCACCATATTTGGCTCACACAGGTTAACATGTATCGCTGAATAGATCAGAGGTGAAAAAGATCTTGGAGTAAGGGTGAGCCCAGACCTCCGACCTAGGAAACAATGTATTAAAGCTAGAAATAGAGCTAATAGAGTGTTAGGATTCATTACCAGAAGTGTTAAAAGTAGAAGTGCGGAAGTTTTTCTAAAGCTTTATCTGGCTCTAGTCAGACCTCACCTAGACTATGCGGTTCAGTTTTGGTCTCCATATGACAGGATGGATATAGCCTTGTTAGAATCAGTGCAGAGAAAGATGACCAAAATGATTTAGATAAGATACTTTGATCCTATCTAGACACTTTGCAAGTACCAACTACAAGGTTATTGACTATATAAAGCGCCACCACTCCAGGAAGAACCTGGTGGGCTCGAACTGCTGACCGAATGCGCAGGGACGCTGCACATGCGAGCCCGCAGCTCTACCAAACAGGCCACCCTGACAGGTCCAAAGTTATTCAAGGGATGCGTAACTTTAGTTATGAGAAGAGATTGAAGCTATTAAAGGTACACTCACTTGAGAGACGCAAAGTAAGGGGCGATCTGATAGAAGTTTTCAAGTGGATAAAGGGATTTAATAAAGGAGAGGTAGGAAAAGGTCTTACGGCTATTAACCAGGGTAGAACAAGAAGCAACGGATTCAGGCTTCGAAAACCGTAGATTTAAAAAAAGAAATAAGGAAAAACTGGTTCACAAATAAGGTGGTGAATGATTGGAATGGACTCAGTAGACAGGTAGTTAGTGCTGAGTCATTAGGGAGCTTTAAAGAGGGGCTGGATGGGGATGAAAGGTGGATGTAGGTAGTGTTAGGTAACAGGAACTACCACGTGTAGGCCTAACGGCCTCTTGTAGCTTCCTTATTTTCTTATATTCTTCTTATGTTCTTATGTCGTAAACCAGTGGTTCCCAAACTTTTATGGTTGCGACCCTAAATACAATCTTGGCCTGGCCTGGCGACCCAAAATACATGTCTACATGTAGTGTTATTCATTTTGATGTTACACATATAGGAATAATTTTATAAAGTTTTATTTAATAAATCTATATAACTAATACACAATGAATTTTTATACATTTTAAATGGGACAAAATGTAAAACGCAAATGTTCATGAGCATGATACTTTTTTATAGGCTTTTGACATTATTTGGAAGCCAAGTCACATAACCAAAATGTTGTGTGGCTAACCGTAACGGGATACCGGGATGCTTTATCCTTTTGAGTGTTGACTGCATGCTGATAAATTTAAGTAATTATGAAAATATATGTAGACATATTAAATCAAATTATAGTTAGAGGTACATAGCAATCTTTTTCACTACAACTGGAAACTAACATAGTATGAGAAAAAAACATTACATACAGGCTTGCGCGGATGATCTTTACGCCAGAATCCGTTCATCGAGATTTACCGCGCAGATTTAAAGTTGCTTCCCAAGCTATAAAAAAAATGCAGAAGGCATGAATCGTATGTCTGACAGCGACGTACATCATCTTGCACACTCACCGGTGTGTGGGAGGGAGGGTTTCCCTCCCTCTCCTCCCTCCATAGGCGTTTGACAGTTTGCATGATTTTGAACTTATAGCCTGCAGCGTTCACCTACATCCCGTGTTTTTGCCTGTTTTTGCTGGATTACATAATGGGTGGAAAACATAAGGATGGCACAACGATTCAAGCAATCATTGATCTTTACAAGGCTGGGATCAATAATAAGGAAATTTGCAAGCTTAAAGGACTAAAGCTTAGAACAGTGCAAAATTTGATCCGCCGATTTAAGGCTGGCGGAGAGGTGAATCTCCTGCTCCCAAAAAAACAACCTGGGAAACAAAAAAAAAACGTGTAACAGAACCAGGAGCGTGTTAAGGCGACAGCTTGATGTCAATCCTAGCCTTACAGCCAGAGAACTGAAGGAGGAAAATCATACTCTTCTTGGTAATGTGTCGCTTCGTACTGTACAGGAAACTTTGAAACGTGACCTTGGCTACAGGTGTTACCGGGCGCGGAATAAGCCACTGATAAATGACCGCCAAAGGAAGAAAAGGCTTCACTTTGCAAAGAAATACAGAGATTGGCCTCTCGACAAGTGGCGGGCTATGCTGTGGAGTGAAGAAAGCACATTTTGTGTGAGTGGAGGAGGACCAGCAAAAGTGTACCGTCGCCCGGCTCGACCCCCCCGAGCCTCGTACACACGAAAGACACAAAACACCCCCCCCAGTTAATGGTTGGTGTTTCTTTATTTTTTCATGGTATTGGGAACTAGTTTTTTTCCCAAAAAACACAACTGTTACAAAGGGGTGTTTTTTGACTTTTAAATGACACCTGGGGGGCCTGCTTGAAAACACGGGCACAGATTTTAACAGGATGGAGACCCTGCCCCACACTCGAGAGTGTACAGTGGTTTGATGACTGGAAGTTTGGGGAGAATAGATAAATGGCGGGGAATTCCCCCATATATCCCCATGAAAATTTGGGGGCCATATTAAAGGAAACCCGCTCAGTGACCCCTTACACCCCCCAAGTTGAAATGGAGCCCCGAAGTTTTGGGGAGAATTAACCCGAGTTCCCTCAAAATCTTGTGACAGTGTACCCGTCGCTTCAAAGGGTCATCAAGGGGAAGGGGTACGCAAGAAATACAACTACAAGAAAAAGTGTTGTATTCTACTTTATTTTTTAAAACATGGGCGTATAGTGAAAACTTTCATTTTTCGGAGGCGCCATGATTATCCACGCAAAACTGTACAGGGTAACACTAAGGACCACCTTACCTATAGATCAAAGTGTCACTTTTAAAATCCCCCTGCGCCCCCAACGGGCGGGGCCAACCACACGACCCTAAAGAATGTGCAGGGCCAACACCTGAGCCCCAAAGGGAAAAAAAAATAATAGGCTACGGGCGCTACGGTTTAAAAGTAAAAAAAATTAAATTTAAAAATAGAAAACTTTAAGAAAACAAATTGGACTCAAAACCAAATTTCACACGGCACGGGTAGAAAAACTCTAAACACTCAAAAAAAACACCGTACATACATTATACAATACAATATAAGTATATGTATTTGCTGAGATACTTCATTTTATAAAAAATCTATTTAAATTTAAATTAGAACAAAAAAAAAATACTACTTTAAGAACCAAGAATAAAAATTTTTTAATAATTTGGAAAATATTTTTGTGGGTTTTTAAACCAGTGACCACAGGGAAAATTTTAATTACACACTTTGATTTGGGTATAATCAAAAATTTTCCCGTGGCTTCCCTGAAACTCTTCATTTTGTGGGAGGTCCTCTAAGTTGGGGTTTTTTTTGATGTAGACACTACGCAATCGTGGGGGCCAAGTGGTTACTTGCTTTAGTCTTGATCGTAGCAAGACTTGAAAACGCTTTTTCACAGATATATGTTGTTGGAAAAGGGAGAAGAGCTTTTTCAGCCTCCCAATTTAGAATGGGCTTATCCTTTAGGTTGGGTCCAAAAATGTTTGTACAGGAGGATTTTAAAGCGTTGCTTCTGTATTTTATCTTCCTAGAGGTCTATACGTTCTTCTTGAAACCCTGAAATATCTTCTGCAACTTCACTAAAATTCACACTTAAATAATTCCTGATCAAGATATGGTTCTTGAGGTTGATATTTTCTGGAAAATACTTGTCCATTTCTCTTTTCTACTACTTGAATACCTGTCTTGAAGGTTCTTCAGATGATCTTCGAAATTATGTTTTATGTCAGCAAAATATATATCTGACCAATTTTCCAGCACATCACTTACTTCTGGAAAGGCTGCAGTTTTTCCTTTAGCCAACGTTTCTCTCCAAAGACTGTTTGTTCTTGAATGAGACAATTTTTTTTACCCATGTACACCATGGTATGATCTCGGCCCTGCATGACTGAATTTAGTTCATTCAGGTGCATGAAGATTTTGCCCAAACAAGCAAGCTTCGCCAGCCAAGCAGCAACTTTAAAAATCTTAAAGGAACTACCACCTTGTAGGTCTCACGGCCTCTTGTAGCTTCCTTATTTTCTTATGTTCTTATGTTCTTAAAGAAGTCTATCAGTGCATGCTTTTTCTCACACAGAAAGATTAATATTTCAAATTATAGCTCAATAACTCCTCCGAGAATCTTTCCACGAGATAGCCATCGGACATCAGAGTAGAAGAGCAAGTCTTGGTGATGTGATCCCATCCATCTCTTCACTCATTTTATGGGATATACGAGAGTTCAAAGCCCTTGCCTTGACAAAATTAGCAATTTGGATAGCATCATTTATAACTGCATAGAGGTCTGGTTGCAAGCGATGAGAACCAAGGTTTTTTTATGTATAAAACTTAATTATTATGACATCAGGGCTTGCTGCTTTAATGCAAGTAACAAAACTCACACGACTTCCCATCATTTATGGAGCTCCATCATTGCACACGGCAAAACAATTGAACTGGTCTTAATCATGTTTCTTGAACAAATTGTTCATCATATTAAAGATGTCTTATCCAGTGGTGGTACTTGACAGGGCACTGCAGAAGAAAAATTATTCCAGTATGTCGTATGTCATCTTCTCCTCTGTACCTTACAAAAACCATCAGTTGAAGGTCACCTGCAATATCCACAGACTCATCCGTCTGCAAAGAAAATGTTCTTACTTTTTACAGTGCCACGATCAGTTGAGCCATAATATCTTCTGATAGTAGATTAATTCTACGTTTAATGGTATTGTTGGAAGTGGTACCGATTCAAACTTTTTGGTAATATATGTCCCACCAATAGTTTTTAACATTGCCACTGCTGCTGGCTTCACCAGCTCCTCTCAAGTGTTATGAGGTTTTAGGCATCTTTCAATTATCCATGCCACTTCAAAGGACACCGAGGAAGCTTTCTCCAGAGAAAAAACTGAAGTCGAGGGAGCATCAATCCAACTTCGTTTTACCTGTTCTTCTTTGTCCTTCCAGTAACTCAGTGGTTTTTCGACAAACTTTGGATGAACTGAGTCCAAATGACACTTCAATTAATATTATTTCATAGATTCATTGGCGAGAACTTGCAGGCACTGAACGCACTGGGGCCGGACCAGATCCCAGATCGTTCTCTCATCTCGAAGAAGCCATATTCTACATCATTACAAAGTATGATGAGATTTTCAATTACCTGACTCCAGACGACAAAAATCGTGCAAGGACATGCTAAAAAAACCTCTCACAAACTCATTCATTCACAGATGCACTCATTCACTTGCCTGCTTAGTCACTGACATGAACGTAACCCACTTACTAATTGTCATAAAACGCATGCAAAGAATACCATTATTGCTACATCGAATTATATAAAACAAAATAAAGTCATAACCGTTATTAAATGGCTAACTGTAATTTCCGGTGATTCAGCTGAACACACTGTCTGTGTTTGCCACAGCAACTTATAAATGGATTTAACAATTACTAAGACAAAAATAATAAAAAGTACGATGCATGCAATGCTTACTTACCTACATTGTGTTTGGTAACCAGATCTCAGTCTCCTCAGTTCAGTTCAGTTGTTGGTCGGGAGTCAGACCTTTTTCAACGGCACTCCCTGATGTGTTTCTTATTGCTGTCTGGGTCTTTATTTAGTTGTCTTTTCTTATTCTATCTGATTTGTTTCTTTCTTTTTCTTTCTTCTTATTTTCTCTAGTCATCCAAAAACTGTTGATTGTTCTTTTCGCTTCTTCCACATTCCCCTCTCCAAACAAATACTCTCCCACTATATCCTCTTCCTCCTCTAGGTAAGGTTGTTGTAGCCTCTCACTTTTCCTTCTTTCATTACTGTAGGCTGGGCACCATAACAGGAAATTTTTTAAGTCCTCCTTTTCCGCCCCACACAGGTCACAAGTTATTTCTTCTCCCCAGAACCTCATTCTGTCATTTAATTGTTAATTTTAACTTATGTTCACCACTGAATCCTTTGACGCCGCAACAACACGGGATACATTGCTATACTGAGCGGTAAGCGTCAGACTCAGGAACACTGGTTCCTCGCTGTCTACATAGCGTACGAGTATTGGGAGTTAATGCTTCTCGTATGACGTATGGTACTGTATATTGGTGATTAATATTTATCAATTTTACTTTACTGTGATTTGAAAATTCTGCCTTTATATTGTAATATCATAATTATGCCTTTTTACCAAGACTATCCAGTGACCCTCATAAACACCCTCGCGGCCCTCATTTGGGTCCCGACCATGGGTTTGGGAACCACTGTCGTAAACCATATAAATCGGTCTTACGATTACTACAGACACCTTTTCTACGCCAATCAGTATCTTTATCAGTTAATTGTTATGCATCAGGCTCGACCACAGGTATCAGGCTCGCCACAATAGTAACTAGGGGGGGGGGGGACACTCAGTAGAGCGCATACCTCCGCCCGAATATTTCATCAATTGGTTGCTATGGCAACAGTTGTGATTTAAATATATATATATATATATATATATATATATATATATATATATATATATATATATATATTATATATGCACTCAGTATGAGCGCATACCTCCAGCCGAATATTTCATCAATTGGTTGCCATGGCAACAGTTGTCAATATATTTCATCCAAAATTAAATCAGTTCTTCCTTATACCAAATAGACTTGGTATACTGAGTTTGGTCCAAATGTATTGGTAACTTTTTGAGAAATCCTGTACACTAACAAACAGACAGACAGACAGACAGACAGACAGATCGGGGTGAAAACATAACCCCTCCAACTTCGTTGGCGGAGGTAAATATTTATGTATCTCAGAATGTTTTTTTAAGTTTTCCACAATAGTAGCGAATCAATCAATCAATCACTGGAGGCATACGCCGGGGAGCGCGTCGCCTCGCCGACCCTACGACGCCACTCCCTGGGGTCACCACGCGCGAGTCCGCATGCAGGTTCCTTTCCCATACCAAGCAACTCTCGACAGGTAACATCAACTTGCCGCAGTCACGAGCCTTGTGGGCGCCCCCTTGGCTTCCTCCACGCCGGATTGTCTCTAACAGATATAACCCGGTGGGAAGGATCGGTTTCAGGGTAGCATGCCACAATGCCCATATAGCCGAAGTTGGCGCTGACGGACTATGCAGGTAATAGGCCTCGATTCAGTCTCACGGTGCAATCGCTGATTTGACACGTAATCATCCCAGCGATATCCCATGACTCTGTGATGACAGTTATTACCAAAGGCATCGATTCGCTTCTTCAAGTCGCTAGTTAGTGTCTATGTCTCACATCCATTTAATAAGACAGGGATCACAAGCGGCTTGAAGATCCAGATCTTCAAGTCAATCCTTGTCCTTCTGCACAGGTACCGATATCAACGTCAAATACTGGTGCTATGAGTCCATAACACCGTGGGCTGTGCCAATCCGCCGTAAGCCTGCTTGACGTGACCCGCTGTTATTATGGACTTCGCTACCAAAGTATGTAAAACTTTCCAAGATCTAAATGTCCTCGCCGCACGCATGAATGGACAGTGTGGTTTCATCTAGTAAGCCTCCAAACACCTGGACCTTGATCTTGTGCCAGGAGACCTCAAGTCCCAAAGGCTTTGTCTCCTCCTGCAGCGCCTCGAGAGCCATCACCAGGACCTCCAGTGACTCAGCTCAGATTACTGCATCATCGGCAAAAACAGGATCAGTGATCTTGGTCTTGACGAGGGCTGCTCCACAATTACTTTAATCTACAATTTTGCCCAATACCAAGTCCATACAAGCATTGAAAAGTGATTGGGCAAGGACGCACCCTTGCCTCAATCCTGTATTCACAGGAAAAAAAGTTGAATACACCTCCCCCACACTTCACACCACTCTCTGTCCCAGATAACAGACCAGTCATCAAACCAATAGTCTTTGTAGGAATCCCGCGAAGTCGCACAAGATCCCTGAGTGACTCACGATGCACTGAGCCAAACGCCTTCTTGAGATCAACATAGGCTGCAAGCATCTCCTGTCGAAACTCACGTTGGCGTTCCACCAGGACACGAAACGTGGTTGAAGCGGTCCGTAGTTGACTTACCAGGCGTGAACCCAGACTGCTGAGATCTCTGATGCTTCAGCAAATGGCTGCCGATACGTGTCAGCACTAGATGGGCAAGCACCTTGCCTGGCACGCTGAGCAGTGTAATACCGCGGTAATTGTTGCAGTCTTGACTAAACCCTTTCCCTTTCCAGATAGGGAAGACCAGCCCCCTTTTCCAGTCAGGAGGAATGGTACCTGATTGCCACATGGCAGTCAGGACAGCATGATATCCGCGGACCATGGCCTCACCCTCAGCTTTGAAGAGCTCCGCACTGATATTACAAACACCAGCTGCCTTTCCACACCTCAACTTTGCTACTGCCTCTCTGACTTCGTCGAGAGATGGCACGGTTCCGTCAATGGTAGGATCGGCATCCACTACCCCTAATGTAGTGGTGGTGTGAAGCTGCCCAATTGGATGGTACGCCGTGAACAACTGCCCAAAGAACTCTGCCGAACGAGCAACCTGACCAAACATGTCCGACACGAGGCGCCCATCTGCTGCTCGGATAGCACTCGCCCAAGATGGAGACTTGGAACAGAGCTTCTTCAGGGCTCGGTAGGCGGGTCGAAGGTCATTAGCGTTCAAATAACCCTCGAGAACCTCAGCGAGACTTTCTGACATACCTCTCCTTCTCTCTCCCCAGGAGGGTTCTAGTCCTGCGTGACAGAGCCCTGTACTTGTCCTGGTTCCCAGCAAGCCTGGCAGTGCGACTCTCCTCGATATTCTTCAGCGTCTCCGTCGAGACAAAACCACGCCTTGACCTCGGGCGCTCCCCAATAGACTCCTTAGCAACCTGAAGAGTTTCACGTTTGAAGTTATCCCACAGTTCTATAGGGCCCTCGAGGGCACCGAACACATCAAACCGATTTGAGACTGCCACCACATACTCATGGGCACATGTCAAGTCCCTCAGCTTCTCAAGATGAAACACAGTATGGTTACCTCATGAGATTTTTCTGGACTTGACATGAAGCTTAAGTGTAGCAACAACTTTGTGATCAGTTGCAAATAACTCAGCACCCCGGTTCACCCTGCATTTCTGGAAGATCCTCCACCGACTGCTAACGAGGATGTTGTCGATCTCCTTAGCTACCAAGACCTTGTTCCACCTCCGTCTGTCTGAGTGTCCTGTGAGTTTTTATTGGTCCTTGGAAATACTAGAGAGAAAAATGGAAAAGAAAGAAAGGAACTACACGATAATGTTAAGGTTCACTATATGATTTATAACTAAACAATTTGTATTGGTATTTTTTCTTATCTTCTTAGCTACAATATGTGTGTGTGTGTGTGTGTGTGTGTGTGTGTGTGTGTGTGTGTGTGTGTGTGTGTGTGTGGTGTGGTGTGTGTGTGTGTGGGTGGGGTGTGTGGTGGAGAAGAGAGAGAGAGAGAGAGAGAGAGAGAGAGAGGAGAGAGAGAGAGAGAGAGAGAGAGAGAGAGAGAGAGAGAGAGAGAGAGAGAGAGAGAGAGAGAGAGAGAGAGAGAGAGAGAGAGTAGAAGGGAGTGGCGGGATCTAATAAAGTGGGAAATAAAAATAGAATAAATGAAAGAAAATCTCACTTGGAAGGAAAAGGGAAAGGGGGAGGGAGAAAAACGAGACAGTGACAGGAAAAAGGAAATAAAAGTTTTAAGGGAAGGGAGGAAGGAGGAAGAAAGGAAGAAGGAAGATAGAAAGGGAAAGGATAAAAGAAGTGTAGTAAAGAAGAACGAAAACAGACAGTTGAGGAGGAGGAGGAGGAGGAGGAGGGAAAGATGGTAAGTTCCCCGTCATCTTCAAAACAGTTCCCTCGACAGATAGCTTGTAAAAAGTAAAAATCACAGCTTTTTCACTCTATCAACTGCGCCATTAGTCTAAGTAGAGTGACTTTACCTCCTCTCGTGCCCCTTTTCCCTCAGGCCTTTCTCTTTCACTTTCCTCCGGGCGTCTTTCGTCCTCCTTCTCCTCCTCCTCCTCCTGCCTCCACGTCGCTTTGGGCTTCGAAGCGATCAAGGACGAAGAGTAAAAGGGAGAGAAAAAGTGAAGAACCTCGAAAAAAAAAGTGAGGTCAGGGTACCTAGCTAGGATGATGATACGTTACGGAGGAGGAGGAGGAGGAGGAGGAGGAGGAGGAGGAGGAGGAGAGGAGAAAGCTGGAAAAGTTATGATAGTTCTTGAGTACAGCGAAATTTATTATCAACAGTAGACAAATAAGTTAGTTTTTCATTTTGCTATAAAGGAAGAGAGAGAGAGAGAGAGAGAGAGAGAGAGAGAGAGAAGAGAGAGAGGGGAGAGGAGAGAGAGAGAGAGAGAGAGAGAGAGAGAGAGAGAGAGAGAGAGAGAGAGAGAGAGAGAGAGAGAGAGAGGAGAGAGAGAGAGAGAGAGAGAGAGAGAGAGAGAGAGAGAGAGAGAGAGAGAGGAGAGAGAGAGAGAGAGAGAGAGAGAGAGAGAGAGAGAGAGAGAGAGAGGAATTTAGCCTACAATGTTCTTGACTTTCATATTTGTTGTTACGATGATAACTGTTAAGCCTTTAACATTATGCAAATAATTACTGTACATATTTTAAAATTATCATTATTTCTCTCCTCTCTTTACCATCATCATCAGCAGCAGTCATCATCACTATAATAAAAATGTTCAAGCCCTCAATAATTATCATTTGCATAACATAGCTAAGGAAGCACCTTTGTTCATCTCCATTTTAATCTTCATATTTGTTTTCATATCTAGTACATAGGAAAAATATATCACAACTTTTTTCCGTTTCCACATGAATTTCCTCACCTGGCAGCAATCCTTTCTGAGTCTCCTGAAGTAATAACAGCTCTGAAGCATTTTTTTATAGTAATAAGTAATGAGTTTCTGGAGCGTCATTTTTTTCTTTACGACGACGGTGACATATATAAATACAGCTTTCAACAAAATGAGTGATCTCCTTTTTTTCTCATTATTATTATCCTATATTTTTCAGAAGTAAGATTTGTTCCCATTATGTTCAGCCCAAATGATTCAGGAGTAAGATTTTTTTCCATTATTTCCAGACCAAATTATTCAGAAGTAAGATGTTTTCCATTATTTTCAGCCCAAATTATTCAGAAGTAAGATGTTTTCCATTATTTCCAGACCAAATTATTCAGAAGTAAGATGTTTTCCATTATTTCCAGACCAAATTATTCAGAAGTAAGATGTTTTCCATTATTTCCAGACCAAATTATTCAGAAGTAAGATGTTTTCCATTATTTCCAGACCAAATTATTCAGAAGTAAGATGTTTTCCATTATTTCCAGACCAAATTATTCAGAAGTAAGATGTTTTCCATTATTTCCAGACCAAATTATTCAGAAGTAAGATGTTTTCCATTATTTCCAGACCAAATTATTCAGAAGTAAGATGTTTTCCATTATTTTCAGCCCAAATGACTCAGGAGAAAGGTCACTCTTTATGTTGACAGACACAAATTCTAACAAACTGAGTGTCGCCTGTGCAATAAATATGTGAGCCAAACGCGGCGTCGCAGCACACTTCGCAGAGATTTATTGTAACCATTAAGTCGTGCAAGGCCCTTCCTCAGTCGGCCAGCTCCTTCCTCCATCAGGGCCTCTCCCGCCAAGACGCTCCTTGGATATCTTATTGTTCTAAAGTATTCTTAAGATCAAGCTTCTAAACATAACTCTCAAGGATATCTTCTGTCTCCTGGTATACGCTCCCCCCACTACCTCACACCCCTAAATGCTGTTGCTGCTTTACCCTGTTCTAGAACATAAGAACAGTCGTGTCATATCGTTATTCGACATTATCCTTTCCAATTATAAAACAAAATTTGCCTCCTTAACTTACTAGAAAAGCGTAGATTTGACTGAACCCACTTGGGAGTTTTTTCGTCTGTTTAGATAAGAAATGTTAATCCCCTTGAAATGACTGAATAAGCCAGGAAAAATATCAAGATACAAGCCACTGAATAACTCTACTTTACCTGAACGATATACTTTTCTTCATATAGTTCAGATAAATACCAAGAAGACTGCCCAGCATTACCTGTAGGACCTGTATTACCTGTAGCATTACCTGTACTACTTGTGGTGAAGACGAGTATAAACACACAATGGTCCTCCTCCAAGATCTTTCCGTGCCGACAGCGGCTCGAAATCTGAGGTTGGATTATATCGTGGGGAATAATTCAGATTTTGACTGTGTGTGATGCTATTGATCCACATGAATTGGAAAACGAGTCATATATGTTTCTACACCACAAACTCCATCGATGAAATTCATGTTTATCGTAGAGGTTAGTGCATATAGTATTTCGTCTGCGGGCCATAATTTGAGTTCGACAATGGTAGACGGCATTCACTGTACCATTACGAGTCATCAAGTGAAGGCATGCCAAAAGAAACCTGACTAAACCAATCAAAAGAAAAGCGACCCAGATTTCAAGGCATCATACTCAGCCCTGATTCTTCCCTGACCGGTTGTCTCTTCCGGCCTTATTATTAAGGAAACATGGGCTCACAGTCAAAATGCGTATCTCGTCCTATTTTCCATAATGTAACCTGCTTCGTGAGACACATCAGGTATACTCATGTCAAGGCAACGCGTATTACTTCCCGATGCACAGCCGCCACACCGCCGAGCCTACATCAACCGTTACGGCCCATTACTGCAGTGATGCGGCTGAATGGGACATCAAACTTAATGCTTCTTACAAATCCGGATTCTCCCCTTAAGGTTACACATATGTCACTGCGACATTACGTTCATCACAAAGTAACATATGTGTCTTGAAGGGACGCATGGTTTGTTTTCTATCTAACTCTTTTATCCGGATGAGGCATTTTGTTAACAGGATAATGAGCAAAGTTTTTTTTGAGAAATTAGACGTGAAAACAAATGACACAGAATGGAGACAAAGCTTTCAGTTCCATTCGTCCATCTCATTTTTCACCCTGAGAATACGACAGAAAAATTTATCCGCTTTGCAGTGGCGTGACCGCTCATTATTTTCCCTCGAATGACCAGGTGGCTGCTTGACAGGTGGAAATTGTGAGAACCGGTTTTCCTTACCTCGGCCTTCTGCTAACTATATAGTGACATTGATTCGTTACGAGTTGTGTGGCAGCTGCTCGCAACACCATCGTGATTGGCGCGGGTGTGGTGGTGGTGGTGGTGACGGTGGTGGTTGTGGTTACGGTGGTAGTGGTGGTTGTGGCTATGGTGGTGGTGATGTTGGTGATGGTGGTGGGGGTGATGGTGGTGGTGTTGGTGTTGATGGTGGTTTTGATGGTGGTGGCGGTGGTGGTGGCGGTGGTGATGGTGGTGGTGGTGGTTGTAGTATATAGCGTCGGCAACACACGGGTCCTCACTATACATGGTCCTCGGTCCTCGCCTCAGTATTGACGGAGTTCAGTGACGCAATTCAATCTCATTTATTTTTGCAGCGATGACCAGCATCCAATGAGCATCGTTTGGAAATTGCACTAATGCCTATAAGGGAGAATCTCACCCGTTGCCTTTGATAATGATATCTCTCTATCATCACTCGCGTGGATAATTCCTCATAGCAGGCAATGGAAAAATGTATCAGGTTTTGCAGAGGTTCACTCGCGCGGGATGTGTTCATGGGATAGAGCAGACGACCGTACAGTGAGTACAAACAGCCGGTCACTTCACTGAATGTGTTAGTTCATTATTTATACATCATAAGGGTCCGGCCTAGGCCAGAAAAAAACCCGCTTGTTACTAACCACCGTAAAGATGATAGAAATGGAAATAAGATATAATTATAATTGCAAGAAACACTAAAAAATGCAAGGTGGGTAAGGCGTGAGAGGCAGGATCGCTGGCTGGCGCCGCCACTTGTTGTCAGGGCGATGGCATCCACCGGGCTCACGTGTATACGTAATAATGTAAGGGCTGAACAAACATTGCAACAGTTAATTGTGATTCCTGCAGGACATGAGTTCAGAACACAAATAAACGGAGAAGAACACGGAGGCTAAACACCCCCTGGCTAGTGTCTCCACCTCTGCCAAACTATGCATTGGGAAACATGTTACGTGGATAATCACGATCACGTTTCCTCACACGCAGGTCACACATCAGGTCCACAGGCTATCAATGCTGCAGCGGTGATGCAACATTACACGTATTCGCTACATCAGATCATCGTCACTCAGGTACAGGCGGAAAATTCTCGATAATGAACTTATAATTTTCAAATGAGTATTCGAGGGTGAATGGTTGCCAGGCTGGCTGCTGCTGCTGCTGCAATATTACAATAAAGAGATTATTTACAAATAAATAAATCTTAGGTGATATTACACATGGGTGAAAATTGCTAGTGACGAATTGCCATAATCCACTGAACTAACTCAGCAATTTCTTGAGAAAAAGACCTCGTTTTTGTGTGTTTTCCTTTACAAAGAGCACGGTCAGACTTTTGTTATTGTCATTAATAACAATTGGGAAATATAAGATGAAAAAAAACATGTTACATAAAAATATGATTAGTTCAAGGACATGCTGCAAAATTGGATGTAGTTGCCCTAAAAATACATGATTCACGTACTTGCATTGGATAAATATTGCATTGTGGAAAACAAGACCAATCGTCAATAATGGAACAATACACAACAGAACATTTCAGTCAAGAGACAAAATAACGAACCCATAACTCAGATGAATTCACGTGTGAATGCAATCACGCGCTGCCTTGTTAAAACTGTAATACAACCTATTCATTAACGGTGATCCCGATGCACAAACCCTTCCATGATTTGGATATTATTCTCGTCCGTATCTGCAGCGTCATTGTGATCACGTCATGACGCAACGATATTAATTTCACGCGATAATATCAATTACATAAACTAATCATTGCAAAAGTATTAATTTCCTCCAAAAATATATATGATATTAATAGCAATTTTGAAACAGAACACAACAACGAAATGGTCAAGTTTTAGTCCGTGCAAACATTTCCCTGTAAGGCCGAGCATGATATGAAATCATTGACAGCTCGTCCAGGCTGATAACCTTGTCCTGAGGAACACAACGACCACGCCAGGACGAGGAGCCTCACAGCAACACAGGACGAGGAGTCTCACAGCAACACAGGACGAGGAGCCTCACAGCAACACAGGACGAGGAGCCTCACAGCAACACAGGACGAGGAGCCTCACAGCAACACAGGACGAGGAGCCTCAAAGCAACACAGGACGAGGCGCCTCACAGCAACACAGGACGAGGAGCCTCACAGCAACACAGGACGAGGAGCCTCAAAGCAACACAGGACGAGGCGCCTCACAGCAACACAGGACGAGGAGCCTCACAGCAACACAGGACGAGGAGCCTCAAAGCAACACAGGACGAGGCGCCTCACAGCAACACAGGACGAGGCCCCTCACAGCAACACAGGACGAGGAGCCTCACAGCAACACAGGACGAGGAGCCTCAAAGCAACACAGGACGAGGCGCCTCACAGCAACACAGGACGAGGAGTCTCACAGCAACACAGGACGAGGAGCCTCACAGCAACACAGGACGAGGAGCCTCACAGCAACACAGGACGAGGAGCCTCACAGCAACACAGGACGAGGAGTCTCACAGCAATACAGGACGAGGAGCCTCACAGCAACACAGGACGAGGAGTCTCACAGCAACACAGGACGAGGAACCTCACACAGCAACACAGGACGAGGAGCCTCAAAGCAACACAGGACGAGGAGCCTCACAGCAACACAGGACGAGGAGCCTCACAGCAACACAGGACGAGGAGCCTCACAGCAACACAGGACGAGGAGCCTCACAGCAACACAGGACGAGGAGCCTCACAGCTACACAGGACGAGGCGCCTCACAGCAACACAGGACGAAGAGCCTCACAGCAACACAGGACGAGAAGCCTTACAGCAGCACAGGACGAGGCGCCTCACAGCAACACAGGACGAGGAACCTCACAGCAACACAGGACGAGAAGCCTTACAGCAGCACAGGATGAGGAGGCTCACAGCAACACAGGACGAGGAGCCTCACAGCAACACAGGACGAGGAGCCTCACAGCAACACAGGACGAGAAGCCTTACAGCAGCACAGGATGAGGAGGCTCACAGCAACACAGGACGAGGAGCCTCACAGCAACACAGGACGAGGAGCCTCAAAGCAACACAGGACGAGAAGCCTTACAGCAGCACAGGACGAGGAGCCTCACAGCAACACAGGACGAGGAGCCTCACAGCAACACAGGACGAGGAGCCTCACAGCAGCACAGGATGAGGAGGCTCACAGCAACACAGGATGAGGAGGCTCACAGCAACACAGGACGAGGAGCCTCACAGCAACACAGGACGAGGAACCTCACAGCAGCACAGGACGAGGAGCCTTACAGCAGCACAGGATGAGGAGGCTCACAGCAACACAGGACGAGGAGGCTCACAGCAACACAGGACGAGGAGCTCACAGCAACACAGGACGAGGAGCCTCACAGCAACACAGGACGAGGAGCTCACAGCAACACAGGACGAGGAGCCTCACAGCAACACAGGACGAGGAGCCTCACAGCAACACAGGGCGGGGCAGGCAAGTGTTCCTGAGTCATTATCATGCCACCAAGACTCACGACACACCACGTTATTAACTTTTCATCTCATTACCAGTAATGACTAATTAACTCTCGTGCAGGTGACAAAAGCTATACGAAGGTAAATATGGCGTTCCTCATGCCATCACCATCTCATTTTCGATATTTCTCCACCCTTGTGTGAAATTAGTAATATATCAGAAGATTGAAATATTCATCCCACGTGGGTAAAACGAGGAACATTTACCCTGAATAAAATACGATATCGTTATGTTAGGAAATCACTGACACAATAATTCTTTCACATTTAGCGCACTTGGACCCAAGCGGAGGTAAGCTACACAGGGTAGGCAGATGAAGACGAGTAACACGACAAAGTATGCAAACGCTAGAGTTTTTTTGCATTGCTTTAATAACATCGATTTTTAGTACCAGTATTGTAGTGTTACATTGCTGAATAACTCATTGAAAAAGGGATGAAATCTGCATGGTTAATAAGCATTGATGAATACTTGTATAAATAAATATACCAGAAAGGAACTCATTAAAACATAGAAAGTAACCATGATAACAGGGCATTGTGGAGTGAGGAAGGAACATGTCTAACTAAGATCACAGCTCACTTTCCTGCGATACGAATATTAGGGAAGACATCTGATACATATATTAATGAAGAGCTACATCGCAACTGTCCAGGTTTTCTCGGTACAGCATACGACTCACACAGACAACCATGTTTCCCATCACGGCCATGACCTTTCCAGAGCTGCCTCATGACCCAACCTTGCGCCAGGGAGGGAGGATGACCTTACAACAGTCACCTCTAATCAAAGAGATGTCACCTACCCGAATCAAGTATCAGACAAAGTGACAAGTGAAACTATCGTCAGAGGAAAGGAACTCAACACCGCCTCGGCGTAAAAGGATATCGGCTTTTTTATTTGACATCTGAAATGATAGCAAGTTTTATGCACTTCAAATCATGCAAAGATCTGTATCCACACGCCAATTAATTATCAAAACCCTGCAGAGTTCTTGGAAATACCATTGAGGGTCAGTCTGTCTTTGTTCTCGTATTACATGACTGTCTGGAAGGTATTAAAGGCTTAAGGAATCAAAGTGAGGCTCATGACGGTACAAGCGTCTAGGCAACAACAAATAAGCATATTTATTGGTAACGCGTTCAAACAAAACTATAACGTGGCTTGCGAGCTGACAACATCACAGGGAAGGGACAGTTTGCAGTGTTGGTTTTCAGGCTTGGTTCTGTCTGCACCATATATCGGTTCTATTTTGATATTCTACGAAAAATAACTTTCTATAATAATATAAGCGAAAGTGTGTCTGTGTGTGTGTGTGTGTGTGTGTGTGTTGTGTGTGTGTGTGTGTGTGTGTGTCCGTTCCAGGTGCTGCCCCCTGTGGCGGAATCCCCTCATATGGCACAGTTTTGGAACCGGCTCGAGCAGGGGAAGGTTTTAAGCCCATTTATGAGATGATCCGATCACTTTTTTTTCTTTTTTTTAGCAGCCTATTAGCGAGAATTGTGAAAAAAATGTGGGTTGCGAGAATTGAGGAAACCTTGATGTAGGATGATGGGTAATCTCTATCTATAATAATATAAGCGAAAGTGTGTATGTGTGTGTGTGTGTGTGTGTGTGTCCGCCCAGGTGCCGCCCCTGTGGCGGAATCCCCTCATATGGCACAGTTTTGGAACCGGCTCGAGCAGGGGAAGGTTTTAAGCCATTATGAGTTGATCCGATCACTTTTTTTTTTTTTTTTTTAGCAGCCTATTAGCGAGAATTGTGAAAAAAATGTGGGTTGCGAGAATTGAGGAAACCTTGATGTAGGGTGATGGGTAATCTCTATCTATAATAATATAAGCGAAAGTGTGTATGTGTGTGTGTGTGTGTGTGTGTGTGTGTGTGTGTGTGTGCGTGTGTGTGTGTGTGTCCGCTCCAGGTGCCGCCCCCTGTGGTGGAATCCCCTCATATGGCACAGTTTTGGAACCGGCTCGAGCAGGGGAAGGTTTTAAGCCCATTTATGAGATGATCCGATCTTTCTTTTTTTTTTTTTAGCAGCCTATTAGCGAGAATTTGAAAAAAATGTGGGTTGCGAGAATTGAGGAAACCTTGATGTAGGGTGATGGGTAATCTCTATCTATAATAATATAAGCGAAAGTTGTGTCTGTGTGTGTGTGTATGTGTGTGTGTGTGTGTGTGTGTGGTGTGTGTGTATGTGTGTGTGTCCGCTCCAGGTGCCGCCCCTGTGGCGGAATCCCCCCATATGGCACGGTTTTGGAACCGGCTCGAGCAGGGGAAGGTTTTAAGCCCATTTATGAGATGATCCGAACACTTTTTTTCCCTTTTTTTGCAGCCTATTAGCGAAAATTGTGAAAAAAAAGTGGGTTGCGAGAATTGGGGGAAAACCTTGATGTAGGGTGAGGGGTAAGGGCGAGTGAATTAGTGGGGTGATGGGACTGGGTGGGGGTGATGGGTGAGTGAATGGGTGGGGGGAGGGTGGGGGGGTGAGGGAAAGATGGGGGGTGAGGGTAAGGGTGAGTGAATGGGTGTGTGGGATGGATAATGGGTGAATAATGGGGGGGGGGTGTGGGTAAGGGTGAGTGAATGGTGGGGGGATGGTAATGGGTGAGGAAGGGGTTTGGGGGGGTGAGTGAATAGGTTGGCGTTAATAATACATTTTAAATCCATTTTTTCGGAAAGCTAGAAGGGGCTATCTGGAGTCTGTGTTTGGGGGGCCTTGGGCCCCCCAAACACAGGTGGGGGGCAACCCACCAATACCCCTCCGCAGGAGCTACCCAAAAATTTCCCCCCGGAGGGGGGGCTTTGGGGCTAGTTTTTTAAAAAGGCTTTTTACACCCTTTTTGGTGAATAGAGAAAAAAAAAACCCCCCGTATTTTCTTTTGGATAAGTATGAAAAAATATTTGTAATATACACGAAAATCCCAATACTACTATACTTTGACCCCTTCTCTAAAAACATTTTTCCGTTATCTTCATAAGAAATAGCCTGGGGACTGATTTCGAGTTGGCAAGAGGGAATTTAAAAAAATTGATTTTAATTTAATTTTCATCTAACATTTGATTGATAAAAAAAAAACTTTGGGCCTAAAACCTTGTAGTTTTTTTATTTTATGAGCCCGCACAGTTACGGGTGTACTTGTTTACATCATTCCATAAACATATATCTAACCCTTTTTAGAAGTTTCTTGTTTCTTTCCTTTGAATTACGTTGTCCTTTTTAATTATCCCTAATAAAGGGGAGATCGGTTTTTGGGAAAAAAAATACTAGTGTAAAAACAATTTAGTGAGAAAAAAATACTAATGGGCTGGAGTCACGACGCCGAGCCGCGATGCCGCCGAAAAAGGGGTTTGGGAGGCCACGCTGCATACTCTTGCTATCTTTTTACCACATCCCCTTGCTATGCGGCTGAACATAAATATAATTACAAATTCCCTTATCAACTCTGAAATTATTCCTTCCTTTACTTTGTCCTTCCTTCATCCTACAACTTTTTTTTCCGTGTGGGTGATAAAACATCAAGAAAAATTAGTCATATGGAAGTCGATATAAGTAGAAAAGACTCAAAAAAAATTACATATTTTATCTCGTTGGGTTTTTTAAACCCCACAAATTTACGTGAATAAAGGAAAAGAAGATGTTAATCACGTCTGGGACGACAGGGATTTGGGGTTTCCCTTTTCTCGCTTTAAAAACGGAAAAGGAAGACATAATAAGTGAATCATGTTTTCTCTCATCATTTTGAATCCCGCCTTGCGTTTTCACCGGAAATTTCGGTTTATGATTTATTGTGTTACGTTACTTTAAGGGAAACCCCCAAAGGTAGACTTTCCAAAAAAAAAAAAAAGGGAAAAGTAGCTGTCAATTTTTTGGAAACCTGAAGATACATGTCCCAGGATGGTAGTGGTAGTACTTTAATATAGGAGTGGAGGGAGGGCAGGAACATAGGGTGAGAGACGAGGGCGGTGGGGTGTTGGTAGCGTCGGTTTGGTAGCTAGTGGGAGCGGTTATAGGCTCGGAGGGGCGTGGGTACTAGGTCTCTGTTGTACCGAGTGTCTCTTTTTAAAATAGAGTGCATGGGTTTTAGTCACCCGTTTAATTTAAGCCAGAAGATGTATTGGTTCACAGGAACAGTAATACAGGGATTTTGGGGCGGGCGGACAACGTGGCCGCCGGGGAAGAAAACCTAGGTGACCCGGTGAGCTGTGTGTGGTCTGATTTGTTCAGTCTTGGGCAAACGCGGTCTCCCTTTTTTAAACAGGGCAAGGGGGGCGGAGTAATACATGAGGTTTCCAAATCCTACCTACGTAGACACACCTGACCCGGGCTAGGGGGGGGGAGCTAGTAGGAAAATTCCCCCGGACACAGCTGCGTATTGGGGTAGTCAAAGATAATGTAGAAAGAAGGGGTAAGAGAGTAATTTGGGGAGAGTAATTGGAGAGAGTAAAATAAAAGACAGTACATACATATCTTCTTATGTGGCGGCAGCGTCACAGTGCGAGTTATTCCCCTTTTAAACCTGGGTGCTCCATGCTACCAATTGGCTACCTTCACATACCCACAAATAACCGAATAATTATATTTTTACCACATACTACTATTGATATACTCTAACCGCATACCAAAATATACTTTAACCCCATACCTAACATAACCTACTACGGGCCCTTTATAAAAAGGAAAAAAACTACACACCGAGATTTGAAATTTTGTAGAGCCCGAAGTCTTTTATGTAATACGTATATAAAGCTAATTTTTTTTTAGGTCAGTTACGTTATCCATTTTTTTCTGAAAAATTCACCCATACTATTTTTCTTTGTGTGTGTGTGTGTGTGTGTTGTGGGGGTTGTTGTGTGTGTGTGTGTGTGTGTGTGTGTATTCATCTAGTTGTACTTTACAGGGCCTGAGCAACGCTCGTATGGCCCCGTCTTCATATCAACAGTTTTATCATTCATCCTTAGTTCTTAGTTTTGGCTGAAGCCAGCACCCCGGGAGGAGGGTCACAAACCCCCGGCTAACACCCGGTACCCATTCACTGCTGGGTGGACAGGGGCTCGTGTTTTAAGGAAACAGCCCGTCTGTTTCCGCTCCGCCCGGGGATCGAACCCGGGACCTCTCGGTTGTGAACCGAGCGTGCTACCCCTACACTACGGAGTACCCGTGTGTGTGTGTGTGTGTGTGTGTGTGTGTGTGTGTGTGTGTGTCACATTGCATCGTATCTTACCGCATATATTAGTCAAAATACATAAATAAAAGAGGTACAAAAAAACCAGACTATATACCGTGTTACAGGTGAGTCGGCGGCGGGGCGAGCTCGGCGTGTCGACATGCAGCAAACACCGGGAGAGCGGAGTTCATTCCCGCATTGCAGGTTGTGTATTCATACTTCCAGGCTGTTAGAATCCTTGTTTTTTTAGTATTCGTATTGGTGCCTGTGTGTGTGCCTGTGTGTGTGTGTGTGTGTGTGTGCGTGTGTACCGATTGATGGTCTATTCATCTGTATTTTTCCTGCATATAGAGTGGAGGCAAGGAAGAAAAAACATGAACGGAGCTGCAGCGAAATGAGCGATGCAAGGGAATTACTATTTACTCTGAATGGTGGGATACACAATTCTCATTTTCCCAACTACATAAAACCAACATTTTCTTTCTCGTCTTAATGACCCATTCATACACCTTGCAGAACTCCCTCCCTCTTTCATACCTCCCCCTCGCTTCCTGCTATTACGCCCCCGACCCTTTCCTCCTCTCCTCTTCTGTTTTATTCTCGATTTATATTCTATATATCTATTTATATTCTATATTATCTTCTATTTCCTCCTCTCCTCTTCATATTTTCCTTTCCACCTTCTCCTCATCATTATCTTTTAGTAAGGATACAGTTTATCCTTCCTTAATAATAAGATAACTTGCGAAAGACATTCTCCTCCCTCCTTCGCTCTTCTTCCTCCTACACTTACTCTTCCTCCTCCTACTTATCATTCGCGTCATCTTCCTTCACCACCACCTCCTTCCTATCCCAAACTTACATGAACTGGCCTGGGTAGCCCCCCTTCCCCCCGCCCTTTCCTTCCGCCTTATCATGGACTCGCTGACTCCCCACCTCCCCTCCAAAGTCCCCGAGCGTCGTGACCTGCAGGTTCTGGCGTGATCCTTATTTCCCTTACTTGATACACAGGTGTTGGTAAGGAAAGCTTAGACGCGTCTAAGTTATTGGCAGAGAGTTATGTTACGCGGTGTTTATTGCGTGGGTGAATCTTTTTTGTGGCATGTTTACCTTGATTGACGAAGGAACTGTTAGTGTGTAAGAGTGCTCAAGGGTCTTAGGTTTATAAATATGCAATGGCAGTTCTTTATGAGGCCAGGGGAGAGAAGGGAACGGATTAAAAAATAGGTGTTTACCTTCAGAAAGCAATGCCTGACTGAACTCTAGTCATCAGGCAGAGTTGTGTATTAGTAAATTAGTTAATGACTGAAAGGCAATACTTCTCGGATTAAGGCCTTTATGTTGAGTCAATCTAACGAACGCTATTCAGATGAGTCGCGTTTGAACTGCAGTAAACATGTAATTTGCTGGATCAATAACATTCACAAGCTCAGCAAGAGGTCTACAGTATTGTGCTGATGATAATTTTACTTCAATATCAAATCAATTCAGCATCGATTTCGTATTTCATGACGAGCGGATGGAATCTATAAACTGTAGGAGTTCTCTCAGTTTTCAAGGTAAGTAAAAATGCATCTAACTTTAGACGGAGGCCAGGATAGAGGGACGGACAGGGGCTAGGTCTCTGATAAAGGCAGTGGTCAAGAGTGGAGGGACATGGGAGTGATATGTGTGAGTGAAGGAAGATGAGTAGGAGAGGTAGAGGGGACTATAGAGTGCGTTATGGAGGTGTGCAGAAGACTGACGGCAACAGGCAAGGATAATATAAGAGTATAGTATCATGACTACTGGTGATGGAGGGAGGGAGAACCTCCCCGGTGCCGGCGGGGGTTAATTAGTAGCTATGTGAGCAGCTGTGGAACGACATTTCTGACATTGGGAAGAACCTTCTGGGATGTACGGGATAGATTCATTGCCTTCCGTATACTCTTGTACATCTAACAAGAGCGGCCAGTTGGCCATTCTAAGAGGCAGCGAGTAAAGAGTGGAAGGTGAGAGGGAGATGATACTTGCTGTTAGGAACTGTATATAGTATAGAGCAGGTGTTCTTAAAGTAGGCCTCAATACCCCCAGGGGGTATCGAAACCGTTCTAGGGGATATCAACAGGGCATCCTGAAAATATTAAATTAATCATTTCGTTGCACTGAATTTGGGACTATGACTATATATATAATATATATATATATATTATATATATATATATATATATATATACTTATATATATATTACAAATATATATATAATATATATATATATTATATATAATTCTAGCGGATTTGATTCGAATCTGGCGGAATCGGGAGATCTACAGCGGATTGTGTAGTAGGACCCATTTGGCCAAACACTGTTCGCAGTGCCCAGATCACTCAGGTCACTCAGTGGGACGTAGGTTACTTTGCGGATGTTTTCAGTCACCTCAACGACTGAATCTTTCCATCCAAGGATACGGATATCGTGAACAAAGTGGAGGCTAACAAAAGGTGGAGGGTGGCATTCAAGAGGAAACTGGCTGTGGATAGCGGCGAGCACGAGACGGGAAAGGGTAAATTCCAGAATTTGGATGCACGAACGGGGAAGAGAACCCTAGCCAGGATCTTATCAACAACGTGGTGGCCCACCTTCAACATTTAGAAATGAAAAGAAGAGTATTAAAAAAGTTAAGGCCACGAGAAGGAACAATACGACTTGGATCCGTCAAGCTACCTTGCACAACTGGATGATGGAAGATGACTCGATGTCAGGAGAAACCGGCTGAGTACAGTCAACGAAGGTGAAAACTGCTATGAAGCTTGCCGTTGAGACATTAATCGGTTATAATTGGTTGATAAAATAGTTAAATGTGGGAAAAGTGGAATGTACCATAATTGGGAAAAATATATGCGTGTGGATAGAAATAGAATGTATGAGATGATCAATGATGTTGGGTGGAAAGACCAAGTAAAAACTTGCTGTTTATTTAGTACAACAATATTTAACACAACGGTATTATATGGAAACCAAGTCCTGTTATCCTTCAATAAGCGAATTAACTTCCTCTATCTAGCAAAAGACAATAAACACATTCCATGACGGCACTCATTAACACAACCTTCCCTAATACCAGACGACGTGGGGGGGTGGGGGGGGGGGGGTGTTTTTTTTTTTTTTTTTTTTTTTTTGGGGGGGTGGGGGGGGGGGGGGGGGGGGGGGGGGGACATCGCTCAGGACGCGAGACACACCCACTCAGGAAAAAGCGCGTTCCAACCTTGACTAGCGAAAGGTAGGCGGACCACCAGTGAGGAAGGACCTTTCAGGCCACACACAGACCGACGCAGATGAATGAAGCACCGACGACGCGTGAGGAAAATGAAGACGATAATGCGTGTAAAGAGAACTGTGAAGAGGGAAGGAAGGAGGAAGGAAGGAGAGTGAGTTAAAGGAGGTATGAGACGATGAAGTATTAGAGGAAAAGGAGGAGGAGGAGGAGGAGGATAGGAGGAGGAGGAGGAGGAGGAGGAGGAGGAGGAGAGGAGGAGGAGGGAGGAGGATTACATCAGGAATAACAGACACCAGCAGGAACCTATTGGCCATAACGAGTGTATCGCTGAACTACCACTATATAACTATCAACTACTTGTAAGAAAAACAGTTGGAAAATGATACCAGGTCCTAAAGAGTGATAGAACATGGAACGTGTAGTAGTGCAGAAGTGATAGTATATGAAAAACTACTAACTACAACTACCAATACCAATACAACTAATCGATACGGGGGACTAGAATATGAATTTCACACTATCAAGACGCATTTATTTACAGTGCCGCGTTTCAAAGGTATGTTTGTTAAATGTAGTCATTGGTGCTGGCTCCGACAACATTTGCTGGTAAGTGTTCCATGATCACGGACTCTAACATTGAAATTAATTTTTACGGAGATCGGTGATGCAACGTTGACCGTCTTTAGTTTTACAACCATTATTTCTTGTTGTCACTTGAGTTGAAAGATCGAATAGGTCTTTGATTAATGACATCAAATCCTTTAGGATCTTAAGGGTCTATCAAGTCCCTGGATTCTTGATCCTTTAAGGAAAACTGATTAAGTTTCCGCAGTCTCTTTTCATGAGAGAATTTCGCGAGATGGAAATTGTTTGGTTGCTCTATTTGCACTGATTCCAATGTGGCGTGATCTTTTACGGAACGGGCGACCAGAATGGAACTGGCATATTCAAGTGCGGCCTAACCAAGGACGTGTATAATTGTGTCATTACTTTCGGAGTTTCTATGTTTCAACTAGCCGCAAAGCCGCCCTCCGAGGCGACTTTTTGGCTAGCTCCTGCGGAGGGCTATTGGGGGGGCTTCGGCCCACCACCTGGTTTGGTGGGCCTTCGGCCCCCACCAAACATGGACTCTCCAGATAGCCCTTCAACTTTCCTGAAATCATGGATGTTAGAAATGTATGTATTCCCCCCACCCATTCATCACCCATTACCAATCTCAACCCCCACCCATTCACTCACCATTACCCATCACCCACCACCCTTCACTCACCATTACAAATCACACAACACCATTCAATCACCCATACCCATTCATCCCCCACCCATTCAGTCACCCCATTACCCATCACCCCCCACCCATCACTCACCATTACCCATCACCACCACACCCATTACCCATTCACCTTGCCACCATTATTCACTCACCATCACCACACCCACCATTCACTCACCCAATTACCTTTCATCCCACACACCCATCACTCACCCATTACCCATCACCCCCAAACATTCACTCACCCATAACCATCACCACACACCCATTAACTCACCATTACCCAGCATCCCCACCCATTCACTCACCATTACCATCACCCCCCACCCATTCACTCACCCATTACCCATCACACCCACCAATTTCATCACCCATTACCATCACCACACACCCATTCACTCTCACCAATTACCCATCACACCACACCACCATTACCCATCACCCCCACACCCATTCACCACCCCCCACCCATTCAACTCACCCATTACCCATCCACCACACACCCATTCACTTCACCCATTCCCATCACACCCCCCCCTCACTCACCATTACCTTTACCCCCCCCACACCCCTTTCCCTTTAAACCATTACCCCATCACCCCCCACCCATCATCACCCATTACCCATCACCAAAACCCCCTTACCCACCCCCCCCACCTATTCCCTCACCCCCCCCATCACCCCAACCCATCACCCCCCCCCCTTCACTCCCCCCACCCCATTACCCTCACCCCCCCCCATTCACTCACCCATTCCCCATCACCCACATCAAGCTTCCTAAATTTCGAAAACCCACTTTTGTTTTCAAAATCTCGTAATAGGCTGCTAAAAAAAAAAAAAAAAAAATGATTCGGACATTCAAAAGTGGGCTTATGACCTTTCCTGGTAAACCCTGATTCCCAAAAATGTGCCAATGAGGTGTTTGCCCCACGGGGGGGGGAAACCCATACCCACACCACACACACACACACAGACAGACAGACAGACACACTTTCGCTTATTTTTAAGATAAAATTTGGGTTTAATAAAGCCAACATTTTTTCCTTTTTACTGGCATTTAGGCAATGGGAGGGTTTTTAAATCATTACTGATGAGGACACTTAAACCCTTTTCCTGCTGTACTTAGTTAACGATTTTTTTGCATTTGATAGTTAATTTGGGGTTATCTTTGCCTATATGCATTATTTTAATTTTGGGAAATTTAAATTTTAATTGCCTTTTTATCACCCCCATTGAAGTTTGTCGAGATCACTTTTAGGTTCGCAGTTTTCTCTAGATTGCTTTTTTCCCTAATTTGGTTCATTGCAAATTTCGATTTTTAGATCAATCCGCAGTCCAGATCTTTGATAATTATCAAAAAAAGAGTGGGCCCAAGACGGCCCCTGAGGCACCCCCTAGTAAATCAAACCAACAGATCCCTTGCCATTTATTACACCTTGTTTAAATTTAAACCCAACGCCAATCCATGAACTAATTGCTTTTAAACCAGTGCCCTTAGCTTGGAAACAGTCGTTAGGGGGAAAAGTACAAAGGCTTTCAAAAATAAGGTTTATTACATCCGGGGGAAATTTTTAGCGTCCTTTGAATAAATGACTTTAAAAAAAAATTAGTAAGTTTAAGCGGGATTCTTTTTTCGAAATCCATCTGGGGGTTTATTTATTGAGTTTTTTCATCGAAAAAAAGAACTTTTTTCCCGAATATTTTTCAAATATTTTAACAACACAAGTTGGGACAAATTGGGGCGAAATTCTTGCGGGGCTCTCTCCCTTTCTTGAATATCGGTGTAACATTAGAAATTTCCACTACTGGGAACATTTTTCCATTAGCGTTTATTGAGAAAAATCTTTAATGGGAGCAAAAAATTTACTGTACTTTCGCGGTAATCGGGGCGAAATTTCGTCCACCCCACGGATTTTGCGGGTCAAGTTTGCAAAACTTTGATTTTCGTCTACGTTATTTTTCCTATTTCCAATCTATCATTTTCGGCCGCATACAGGGTTACTGATTCGGGAAATGGAGTTTCGTCTTCTTTAATAAATACCGCATTAAATTTTCATTGAGTACGCATGCCTGCTCTTATTATCATTACCAAATTTTTATTTTTTCTTTTATGGCCCAATACTTGTTTGACTTTTTTTCTTACTTCGAGCGTTTAAAAGAACCTTTTTGGTTTATTTGATTCCTTGCAAATTTTTCTTCATACTCGCGCTTTTTGTCTTTTTTAAACCTCTGCAAGACGTTTTTTCGTTCATTTATTCTCTAGCATCGCAGTCCGCATTTGATCGCTTGAAACTTTTTACGCTCGGCGCTTACGCCCGTATTTTTTGAATTTTAGTCATCCAACTGGGTTGTTTTTGTTTTTCAGACGTTTTTTACATGGGAACATGTTTTTCAACCCCGATTGGAGTTTATTGAAATAATTACACATGTTTTTGGCGTTATTACCGTTTAGTAGGTCAACCCAATCAACTTCGCTTTGTACCCGCGATCTTCGTGAAATCTGCTTTTTTTATAATTTGGGGAAATAATAACCGATTTTCTGTGATGTTACATTGCAATTTAGCCGCATCTGTTAACTGTACAGTTTGCCAAATGTTCACCTATACGAGTAACAATCAGTCAAGTCGGTAGTGAAAAAATAAATCTAGGATCATTTCCCTTGGGCACGGACCCCCTGATTTAAAAATACTTTGTTTTTCCATACAAGCAATCGCATACCTTTCTATCACAGAAATTATACCAGTTTAAAAGGTAGGTTAAAAACTCCCATTAAAATTTTGTCGTATTTTTGTTGACAAATGACTTTTCTCGTCATAGAGGAGGGGAATCGACTTCCGCATTAGATTTCGGAGGACGATATTTGTCCCAATAGTTGCAATTTAGTTTTGCTAATCTTTTTGGTAGACGAGTCTAAAGACTTTATTTTTCTTTACGATTTTGTTGCTTTTCAAATTATCTTTTAAGTAAAGAATGACACCCCCTTACTTTTGGTACACAATTTAGGAATGTCATATAGCCTAGAAGGCATTTCACTAGTAAATTTATCTTTTGTGTTGAACCAAATCCAGTGATATAAAGATATCTGGGGTTTCGGCAAGACGTATGCTAAAGTTTGTTACGCTTAAAATAATGCTTCTGGATTGTGTAGAGTAATTTTAAATTCTTTAAAGTTTTAGTAACCTTTCATGAGGGTTTACCGGAGGGTGTCTAGGGGCCCCCTTAAAAGGGCGCTTGATTAAGTACTTTGATTAGTATTTGCGGAAACGGGAAAAGGACCCCGCTTTGCTGGGAGGAGGAGGAGGAGGGGGAGGAGGAGGGGAGGAGGGGGACTTTTAATGTAGTACCGTACATCCCCTGAGGGAGGATAAAAAGGGCGACGGAGATAAAAAAAGGAAGGAAAAAAGGAAGGAAGGAAAAGTAGAATAGGAGGATTGAAAGTGAATGTGCCAGACGAACAGAAGGGCAGGAGTTAAAAAAAGCACGAGGAAAAGAGGAAGAGGGAAGAAAAGAGACAGAAATACAAAGGATAAAAAAATGAAGGAAAAAAAAAAAGAAAGGAAAAAGCAAAGTGCGTGATAAATAATAATAAAGGAGAGAAGAGAAGGATGCATGGGGAAGAGAGAGTGATAGAGAGAGAGAGAGGGGAGAGGAGGGGAGAGAGGGGAGAGAGAGAGGAAGAGAGGGAGGAGGAGAGGAGAGAGAGAGAGAGAAAAGGGGAGAGAAAAGAAGAGAGAGAAGAGGAGAGAGAGAAAGGGGGGAGGAGGGAGAGAGGAGAGAGAGAGAGAGGAGAGAGAGAGAGAGAGAGAGAGAAGAGAGAAGAGAGGAGTAGAGAGAGAGAGAGAAAAAGGAAGAGAAGAGAGGAGAGGGGAGAGAGAGAGAGTGTAAACAATTAAAAAAAAAAATAGGTTTTTTCGAAACAATAAAATACAAGCAAAAACAACAAAGAAAAATAGGCAATTGAAAAAAAATTTTTGTGCCGCGCCGTGTAGTTTTTCCTATTCAGCAATATATTCCCGCTAACCTCATGTTTTTGACACCCTCGGAGGAAAAAAAGCAAAAGTGGGATGATTTTCCACGGGGTTTTGGGGTCTGCTTTTTCCAAAAAAAACAATGTGACATACCTTTCGAAAAAAGAGCAACAAAAAAGGGGGTTTTTGGGGGGTTNGAAATTTTGTAGAGCCTAAAGTCTTTTTGTAATAGATATAAACTAATATTTTTTTAGGTCAGTTACGTTATCCATTTTTTTCTGAAAAATTCACCCACACTATTTTTGTGTGTGTGTGTGTTTGTGTGTGTATTCATCTAGTTGTATTCATCTAGTTGTACTTTACAGGGCCTGAGCAACGCTCGTATGGCCCCGTCTCCATATCAACATTTTTATCATTCATTCTTAGTTCTTAGTGTTGACCGAAGCCAGCACCCCGGGAGGAGGGTCACAAACCCAAGGCTAACACCCGGTACCCATTCACTGCTGGGTGGACAGGGGCTCGGGTTTTAAGGAAACAACCCATCTGTTTCCGCTCCGCCCTAGGATCGAACCCGGGACCTCTCGGTTGTGAACCGAGCGTGCTACCCCTACACTACGGAGTACCGTGTGTGGTTTTGTGTGTGGTGTGTGTGTGTGTGTGTGTGTGTGTGTGTGTGTGTGTGTGTGTGTGGGGTGTGTGGTTGTGTGTGGTGTGTGTGTGTGTGTGTGTGTGTGTGTCACGTTGTATCGTGTCTTACCGCATATATTAGTCAAAATACATAAATAAAAGAGGTACAAAAAAACCAGACTATATACCGTGTTACAGGTGAGTCGGCGGCGGGGCGAGCTCGGCGTGTCGACATGCAGCAAACACCGGGAGAGCGGAGTTCATTCCCGCATTGCAGGTTGTGTATTCATACTTCCAGGCTGTTAGAATCCTTGTTTTTTTAGTTTTCGTATTGGTGCCTGTGGTGTGGTGTGTGTGTTGGTGTGTGGTGTGTGTTGGTGTGACCGATTGATGGTCTATTCATCTGTATTTTTCCTGCATATAGAGTGGAGGCAAGGAAGAAAAAACATGAACGGAGCTGCAGCGAAATGAGCGATGCAAGGGAATTACTATTTACTCTGAATGGTGGGATACACAATTCTCATTTTCCCAACTACATAAAACCAACATTTTCTTTCTCGTCTTAATGACCCATTCATACACCTTGCAGAACTCCCTCCCTCTTTCATACCTCCCCCTCGCTTCCTGCTATTACGCCCCCGACCCTTTCCTCCTCTCCTCTTCTGTTTTATTCTCGATTTATATTCTATATATATATATATTTATATTCTATATTATCTTCTATTTCCTCCTCTCCTCTTCATATTTTCCTTTCCACCTTCTCCTCATCATTATCTTTTAGTAAGGATACAGTTTATCCTTCCTTAATAAGATAACTTGCGAAAGACATTCTCCTCCCTCCTTCGCTCTTCTTGCTCCTACACTTACTCTTCCTCCTCCTACTTATCATTCGCGTCATCTTCCTTCACCACCACCTCCTTCCTATCCCAAACTTACATGAACTGGCCTGGGTAGCCCCCCTTCCCCCCGCCCTTTCCTTCCGCCTTATCATGGACTCGCTGACTCATCACCTGCCTCCAAAGTCCCCCGAGCGTCGTGACCTGCAGGTTCTGGCGTGATCCTTATTTCCCTTACTTGATACACAGGTGTTGGTAAGGAAAGCTTAGACGCGTCTAAGTTATTGGCAGAGAGTTATGTTACGCGGTGTTTATTGCGTGGGTGAATCTTTTTTGTGGCATGTTTACCTTGATTGACGAAGTGAACTGTTAGTGTGTAAGGGGCTCAAGGGTTTTAAGCCGGCACACACACACCGGGCGGCCTGTCACGGCCGACAAAAAGTGGCAGGGCATCGTTCGCCGAGAGACCCACACACACACCGGCCGCTCATGAAAATATACAGTACACGTCGGACCACCGTTGGTGACAACATGAACCGCTGTCCGAAAATGACTTGGTGATGGCTGCATGTGCAGCATATAATACCTATAATAATACGTCATACTATATAATAGTCATAATAATACCTATAATTATTCATAAATACAATTATAATGTAAATAGTCATTATCTGGCCGAGCGGGGGGGCCGCGCCGGAAGGGCCCCAACACAAGCAGGCGGCAGGACGCGCGGACGGAATTTTCAAGCGCACGACTGAGTTTCATCCGGCCGCTGCGACAGGCCCCGCGGATGAAAAACACCCCACACACCAACGGGGCGCCTCTAGCCACGCCCCTTTTCGTCGCCGGGACAGGCCGCGCCGGTGTGTGTGTGGGCCGGCTTTAGGTTTATAAATATGCAATTGCAGTTCTTTATGACGGCCAGGGGAGTAGGAAGGGAAACGGATTAAAAAAAGAGGTGTTTACCTTCTTAGAAAGCAATGCCTGTGACTGCTGAACTCTAGTCAATCGGCAGGAGTGTGTATTATTAAAATTAGTTAATGACTGAAAGTGCCAATACTTTTCGGATTTAAGCCTTTATGTTGGAATCTAACGAACGCTATTCAGATGAGGTCGCGTTTGAACGGCAGGAAAACATGTAATTGGATGGTATCAATAACATTCACAAGCTCAGAAAGAGGTCCACAATTTTGTGTAATGATAATTTTACTTCAATATAAATCAAATTAACATCCCCCCTCTCCCCCCCCGATTCGTATTTCATGACGAGCGGATGGAATTTAAAACTGTAGGAGTTCTCTCAGTTTCAAGGTAAGTTTAAAAATGCATTAACTTCAGACGAGGCCATGGGATAAGAGGACGGAAAGGGCTTAGGCTTGATAAAGGGCATTGGCGTTCAAGAGTGGAGACATGGGGAGTATATGTGTGATGGAAGGAAGATTGTAGTAGGACGAGGTGTGATAGGGTATCTAGAGTGCGTTGTGGAGGCGCCACGCAAGCCCTGATGACAACAGGCAAGGATAATATAAGAGTATAGTATCCCATGTACTACTGGTGATGGAGGGAGGGGAAGAAACAGCGGTGCCGGCGCCGGGGTGTGATTGATGATGATTGATGATTGGTTATTAGGCTTAACATAACATCCATAAAGTTGACTATACATTACATAATTATATACAAGACCGGGCCATTGAGCCGTAGGACTTCTTTATGGACCTGATAGCCTTAGATTTTTAATAGTACAAACAGTCGGGAAACAATGTGGAACTTTAGTATCGAATATTGTATAAATAAAAAAATATATATAAATATGGGGTGTCATTAAATTTATAATAAAAACAAATCAAAGTAAGAAGAATAAAAATTAATACGAATAATAATAAATAATAGTAATAATAGTAATAAATTCTAATAATATAAAAAAAAATTATAAAACTGATAATGATAAGCTATATTGGAATAGACGGATGTAATGGATGCCAGTTTATTTAAAGCCAAAATTATTGATAAGAAATAAACATATGAAAAGGGTGTTTTGAATATTGCATATATAATTAACAATGAGAACTAGTGATAGCAATAACAATAATGATAAACAGAACAATGTTAGATGATAAGAGGTATTAAATATTTAACTATCTTGCTGGTAATTTTCGAATATCTGAGCCTCAGTTTTGTATTGAAATGAATTGAGGGTTGGGATGTTTTTCATGCATGGTAGTTGGTTCCCATTTTGATCTCTAAAAAGGACTTTTTGTTGTACATGTGTTGCATGCATAATGGTAGTTGAGATTCTCTGGGCCTTCGGGTACCGGTCTTGTGGGAGAGGTATTAAAATCATTTTGACTGGATGCCTATGGAGAGCTTTATGTACAAACCAAATAGTCCTGAATGAGATAGTAATGTCATGCAATTTATAAGTAGTTTGTATTGAACAAATAGGGGATTAGTGTGGGCCATACCTAAGTTCATGAAAACATGATCCGGATAGCTTTTGTCTGTAGCTATGAAAAATATCATCCTATGTATGTTTGTGAGCGTCCTCCCCAAATGCTGAACAGTAAATCATATGTGGGATCTGCAAATGGATAGATCAAATTTGTCTTAAGCAGGTCAGAATTATAACATTTCTTACCCTGTATAATATACCAGATATTTTAGAGATTTGAGTTTTTTAAACGCATTGAATTGTGGTTGCCAGTTTAATGTATATCTAGATAATTCTAAATATCTGGTGTCCTTACTCCTTTTATTAATTATGGTAATTCTTATCTCCATATCATCGGGTTGATTTTAAAGTGTATAGTGTTGATGCCATAAAGTGAGTGCTTTTTTGCAAGTTGTTAACGTAAGTTTAGACTTTTTATCCACATTGTCGAGTACTTAGACTCAATTCTTAATTTAAAAGTATTGTAATTCATTGCGATCTTTTCCCTTGTATAAAGATGTATGGTTGGTTGATTGTATTCCGTCCTGCAAAAAGAAACAAAAGTAAGTTTTTATTGCTAATAGTGTGAGATCATTAATATAAAGTTAAAAAAAAGATCGGTCCTAGGATTGAGCCTTGAGGCCACAACACCAAGTTAATGGGTCTAATGAATAGATGTTTTCCTCTCATACACTGGTATTGATTTTCTTTGGTTAATGATAACACTGGAACCATTTATAAGTCCGGAACCACGAATCCCGTTTACCAGTAGTTCTCTAATAAAATGGAGTGTGGGATAGTGTCACAAATGCTTTCATAAGTCACAAAATACAGTAGTTGGTTATAACTTACTATCTAAGGCGTTGTAAATACTTTGAGTGATTGGTGTATTGCCTGTTCAACTCTGATGGTTGGGGGAAATTCATGCTTTGGCATTCTGTTAATAACGCGCATGTTGGGAAAGATAATTGGATTAGCTTGGGCTTATAGTTTTGAGGAATGTTACTAAAGTTGTAGGGTGAATTGATACCGGCCTATAAATTGGGTGTCAAGGATGTATCGCCTTCTTTATATATGGGTATTACTTTTGAATCTTAACTGCATGGGGGAAAGGACCTTCTTTTAAAATTGACTTATTTATAATATGTGCAAGAAATGGAGAGACCTCTTCACAACATTCTTAAAAATCTAGCTATTACGTGTCGTGACCTGGTGACGATATCATGAGTCCGCGAATAGGATTCGGTTCTGTGACTGTTGTTGGATTAAGATAGAGAGATATCTCAACAGGTTTCTGGAAGGATACATTACTGATAGGAACGAGAGTTGGTAGTCTTGAAGCTTAAGATGTGCCATGTTACAAATAGTATTTGTTGAATTCCTGGGAGCAGCAGTGGATCGACATTTTCTGACAATTGAGTTAAGACCTTCGGGATGTACGGATAGCTTCATTGCCCTTCCGTATTTACTCTTGTACAATCTAACAAGAGGCCAGTTGGCATTATAAGAGCAGCGAGTAAAGTAAGTGGATAGGTTGAGAGGGAGAGTATAAGAAGTAGATGTTCTTGCTCAATAATACCCCCAGTGGGTATCGAAACGGTTCTTGGGGTAATCAAAAAGGCTCAGGAAAATATTAAAATTAATAATTTCGTGCACTGAATGGTGACTGTGACTAAAACTGGCAACTACGAGTAGGAGGTCCCTCGTCCATCGTAAAAATATATATATCTATATATAATCTATATATATATATAATATATATATATATATATATATATAAAAAATTCCCTAGGGATTTGATTGAATTTGGCGGAATTCCGGCAGCTCTACAGCGGATTTTGTGTAGACCCATTTGGCAACACTGTTCATCAAGGTCAACTCAGTCCACTCATTGGGAAGTAGGTACCTGCAGATGTTTTCAGTCACCTTCAATGACCTGAATCTTCCATCCAAGATACGGATACGTGAACAAAGTTGGAGGCTAACAAAAGGTGGGTGGCATTCTAGAGGAAAACTGGGCCTGTGGAAGTGGCGAGCAGAGACGGGAAACGTTGGTAACAATTCAGACATTTGGATGCCACGAATCGGGGAAGGAGAACCAAGCCCAGATTCTTATCAACAACGTTGGTGGGTCCCACATTGCGACATTAGAAAGGGATAAATGAGAATGGATTTTCCACGCTTGGCCTGAGAAGGAACCAACGACATGGGATCCGTCAACTCTTACCTTGCAAAAACGGGAGATGAAGATGACCTCGAGGTCCAGGAGCCACCTTGGCTCGAGTTAAATAGTCAACGAAGCGGGTGACAAACTGCTTTTGAGCCTTGTCCGTGATACCAATTTTGGGCAAACGCAGATCTGTTTCAGGCTTTCCACCGAAAATAGCAGAGATTGCATTGGAGGTGATCATATCGTTCGCCAACACTACTTATGCCGATTGGCCGGGTCTCCGGGCTGATCAAGATTAAAACAAAACACAAGGACACAGCTGGCGGTCGAATCTGATATGCGTCTTGCATGAGCCGGGGTGGCCCTAGAATTGAGCTTCGGTTGCTTCGAAAAAAAGGAGAACAAGGCCCAGCAGTCACAGAGTCGGAAAAAAATCATTGCTGAAGGAGCCAAAATAGTGTTGTCGTACAATAATGTAATCTGGAAAAAATCCTTGACAGTGAGGAATATTTTGTATAAGAATTATACTTAATTCATTTATTACTGAAAAATATAAATAATCTAAGAGTCCATAGAATTCAGCTGTTTGTTCATGCGTCCGTCCTGTTTTCTCTTTTCTAAAGGAAATAAAAGTTGAACGTCGGGAGCAGTAGGCTATATTTTGGAGAGGGGGCATCAGGTTGACTTGGAGTTGAATCTGCGGATCGCGAGGCTGAAAAACTTTAAGAACCACTGGTATAGCAGTAATAGGGACTATGCTGCGATTTATCCTGTCTAACAGCCTGGAGGTGTCCTGGACAGGTTTTATCTTTCTTATTGTCAAGGTTACAAGTCATCTCCTGAATCACCGTTATATGCGCACACCTCAACTCAATCCTAGCATTATCCATTGCCTCTAGATGTAAACCACAACACAAAACAACACGCACACACACACACGCACACACAAACACGCACACACACATCACACACACACACACACACACCACACACACACACACACACCACACACAGTTATATGGATTTACTCGGCTTTTGATTCTGCGGAAGGGCTCTCATAGGGGAACAAAGCAATAAATTTGTTGGATGACTTTCTGCCTGAATGTTACAAAGTATGCATGTGTGGAGTGCTTGTGGGGTGTGTGTGTGGGTGGGTTGGCGTGGGTGGGTGGGGTGGTGTGGAGTGGGTGGGTGGGTGGGTGGGTGGTGGGTGGGGTGGGTGGGGTGGGTAGGTGGTTGAGTGTGTGGGTGTGTGTGGGTGGTGTGTGTGGTTCTACTCGTATTCACAATCGATAGGTAAGACCAAGCCAGTAACAGCGGTATCAAAACACTATTACTGATGGCCTCGAGAACACGGCCAGTAAACTTAATGACGCTCAGGATTCACACATATTAAATCACAAATCAACTGCCCACCGACCTTACTTACTCTATCGGTATATTGGTTGAATAAAATATTAAATTGTGGAAAAAATAGGAATGACATAATATTGGGAAAATTATATGGCTTGTTTGGATAGAAACAATATTGTGAGATGAATCAATGTGTTGGGCGAGAATTATGACAAGTAAAATATTAGCCGTGTTTATGTTATGGCATTAGACCATCGTATACCTGGACTGCGCACGAGATATTATAGGCCTGGTCGCACAAGGGCCTGGAATGGAGCGGCCGCTCGGATTCCCTCCTCATAATCTATCATATAATATATATATACGGATTCAGTATAGACGGGTTATCAGTATATATGATATAAGTTAATCCGTCGTAATGTTTGTTCTATATTATTATCAAATAAAACAAACAGTAACAACATGGTAAAGAAATGCCATTACGGGACTCTGAGAGAAATATGCATATGAACTCTAATATTTCACTCAAAACTCTTCGCCATTTTGAAAAATTTTGCGAAGTCAACTTTATCATGAAGGGGTATCAATAGAAGCGCATTGTATTTGAGCTTTCCATTGCTATATTTCGTTATTCTGATCATTAACTTAGCACCATGCATAAATTAGCGTCTACTAAATAAATAAAAGCATTCCAATCGGGTAATTTTCCCGATTGATGAGCCTATTTATTTAGTCAACCAATTTTACATGGGGTGCTAATTCATTTATAGAACACGAATATATAAGTAAAAAATAAACAGATCAAGCGGGGAAAATTACCAATTGATGGATTTTATTATTCATTAACCGCAATTTTATGCAGGGTTCAATTAATTTATCAGATAACGAAATATAGCATGAAATGTTAATTAACAATTGCGCTTTCTTATTGATACCCCTTTCATGATAAACGTTGACTCGCACAAGTTTTAAATGACGATAGTTACAGTGAATATTAAGTGCAGAGGCATATTTCTTCAGAGTCTTCGCAATGGCATTTCTTTAGCGTGTTTTACTGTTTTTTATTTGATAATTATTATAGAACAACAGTACGAAGATTACAGTATATCTATATAACACGATAAACCCAGTCTATAGGATAGTCCACAGACCACTATAACTTGTCGGGCGCCCCGCAGGCCCCTATGACAGCCCCAGCAACAAAACATTGTCTCGTGGCAGTCCAGGTTATTACAGGGTCTATGGTTATGGTTACACATAATATTGACCACCACGGCTAATTATATGGAAACCAAGTCCCTGTTCTCCCTTCAATAAGCGAATTAACTCCTCTATCTAGCAAAAGACAATAAACACCACTTCCTGACGGCACTCCCTTACAACACCTACCTTCCATTAATACCCGAGACGACCATCACTTCAGGACGCGAGACACACCACTCAGGAAAAAGCGGACGTTCTACCGGACTAGCGAAGGTTAGCGACACCACTGAGAAGGACCTTTCGGCACACACTAGACCCGACGCAGAGAAGAAGGCTACGACGGACGCTGAGGAAATGAAGGACGAAAGGCGTGTACAGAGACTGTGAAGAAGTGAAGGAAGGAAGGAAGGAAGGGAGAGTGAGGTCAAGGAAGGTATGGGGACATGAAGTATTAGTAGAGGAGGAGGAGGAGGAGGGAGGAGGAGGAGAAGGAGGAGGAGGAGTCGGAGGAAGGGACTTATAATGTAGTACTCGTACCTTCCGGGGAGGGCAGGAGTAAGGTGCGACGGAGAATAAATAAGGGAATGAAAGGAAAGATGAAGGAAAAGACGTAATATGAATTAGGATATGAAAGATGAATGTGACCAGGACCACGTTAACAGAAGGACAGGAGGTACGAAAAGTCACGGGAAAAGAGGAGAAGAGGGCCAAGATAGAACCTGAGAAAGAAATACAATGGACTAAAGACATGAAGGAAAAAAGAATATAAAGAAAGTTGAGAGCAAACCGCAGTCGATATAATTATAATAAAAGGAGAGAAGAGGAGAAGGATGGCATGGCAGGAAGAGATGAGGAAGAAGAGAGATGAGAGAGAGAGAGAGTCTAGATTCGGAGAAGAGAGAGAGAGGACGCGAGGAGAGACGATGAGAGAGAGGATAGAGGAGAGACGAGAGGAGAGAGTGAAGAGAGAGCAGCGAGGAAGGAGAGAGAGCGAGAGAGACGGAGGAGAGAGAGAGAGAGCGGAGCGAGCGAGCAGCGGTAGCGAGAGCGAGAGCTGAGCGCGGAGAGCTGGAGGCGAGCGGAGGAGAGAGATGAGGGAGTAGAGAAGAGACTGAGAGAGATGAGAGAGAGGAGAAAGGAGCTGATGCGGAGCGAGGAGAGAGAGAGAGAGAAATATAATAACAAAAATGAGAAAGGGGGAATTAAGGGACACATGAAAATAATATGAGTTGCCAAAAAAGGCCGCGATATTGGCTTTCCCGCGGCGCCTGGCGATGAAATTTGCAGCCACGAAGGTCAGGCGGCGAAGCAGGGGGCTTGGGGGACGCAGGGTGGGTGGGGGGAGGCAGGCGGAGGCTGGGGGGAGGACAGCTTGCTCACACACACCGACACGACTTAAAACTGCAGGAGGTAGTGCTTATTATTTTCCCCCCCCCCAGATTTTTTCGAGGAAGTAGGAAAGAGGCACGACCAAAGCAAGCGTTGGTATTAGTTTGTTAGGTAGCGACCACTAGATTTAGTTCTCGCTCTCGCTCTCTCTACAGGACCTCATTATCAGTAACGGCCATTAAGGTACCGGCCATTACAGGTACCGCATTACCAGGTACCTAATTACCTAGGTACCAGCATTCACAGGTTAACCGGCATTACAGGTTACCGGCATTACAGGTCCGGAAGCCGCGACCAAGGCAAGGATATCAAGCTGACCCACACTCAGGCCTTGTCTCGGTGCGTTGCTGACATGACACCGTGAATTCGAATGATGCCTTTGTGGCAGCGAGGGATGTGGAAAGGGATCAAGTTATATGGACTACTTTGTCAATGACTGAAATAAAGTGTTAAATTGATTCTCGATAATGAATCAGTTATGGGCACAGGTAAGCTCTGCTCCACTAAAGGAGTTTCTTCAATCGATGTTGAGAATTGATAGTGCAAGATACGCATCAAAAATAGTATACTAAACAGATAGAGACGGAGAGAGAGAGAGGAGAGGAGAAGAGAGAGCGGAGAGAGAGAGAGATGAGTGTGAGAGAGGAGAGAGAGAGTAGAGGGGAGTAGAGGAGGAGAGGAGAGGAGAGAGGAGAGGAGAGCGGACGGAGAGAAGGAGAAGAGAGAGAGAGGGAGAGAGAGATGAGAGAAGAGAGATGAGAGGAGAGAGAGTAGAGAGGAGAGAGCAGAGAGGAGAGAGACCTGAAGAACGCGTGAGAGCAGGAGACCGAATGGAGAGAGAAGAGGAGGAGAGAGAGAGAGAGAAGAGACACAAATCTACACCACCAAGGCCACGGATCAGCAGGTTGGCTACGTTGCCGTGATTTGTGACGGAGGCCAAGTACTCGCGTGGCTCCGCTTCAAGCCTGGAACCCGAACCGGCGCAAACAAGCGACCTGCACGGCGTGGCCCTGCAGGAGGATGGTGGTTTCCAGCAAATTGGCCATAAAAAAAGTGGGAGTGATGGAACTTGCGCCGCCTAAACTACAGGCCCAGGCTGGGGAAACAAGGACTTGTGGTCCCTGGTTAAGGAAAAACAGGGAATCAACCGCCAACGATCAATTCCTCCCTCTCACCAAGCAGGACGGAACAGCAAAGCTGTCAGTAGCAATGGGAGAAGGCTTCAGCTGCTGGCTAATCTCTTCTTGCAAATGATGAAGGTGGAGGCCCCCCAGCAGCCCCGCCTTGTACTGGGTCGACGGATAGCAGCAGTTTTTGGAAGAGACAGTCCACAAGGGATGGGGTGACGCAGGCGCAGGTTTCACGAGCACATCACTGACGAGGGCCTCGACACCCAATAAAAGCCACTGGCCCTGAGGGACGTTCAGCCTGCCATTGTTAAAGCAGTGCGCCCGGAGCTGCTTCTGTACCCTCTCACAACAGTCTTTCACTGACTGATCTGCAGGAAAACATATGGCCTTGCCAGGTGGAAGGAGCTCGAGTGGCTTCCTCTTCACCAAGAGGAGTTCCGATCGACCCAAACAACTACAGCCCCATCTCCTTGGTTTGTGAATGGGGAGGATAGTGTGTCTCGAGATGCGACGTGTGGCAGAGGGGTAATATGGTCGTCACCTTCACAGCGGAATAACTACTCCCTCTCGGGGAACAACAGTTTGGGTTCAAACCTGGACGGTCCACTCTCGACCTTCTGATGCTTCATAACCCGAAAAACTGGAAGACTGCATGGTGACGGCCAGGAACCCACTCCGATCGCATGCCAGTCGTCCCTAGCTAGCCTCCTGCTTTGACATTAGCGGGTGCCTTGGACAGGGTGTGGCACGGACGGCCTTCTCGAAAATATAAATCGAGCAAAAGGCAATTCAGGGTGAACTGCGATCTGGGGGACTTACCTGAGGTAAGAAACCCTACCAGGTCGTTCACGTTAAGGGTAGGCTTCGGAGTCCCTGTGCCAGTGTGAAGCATCTGTCACCACAGGTCTCGGTGGCTTGGGCCAGCCTGGGGAACATCTAACAGGGACGATCTTCTCCTACAGCTGGCAGCAGTCTCGGCTACGCTGGACTGTACGCTACTACTGCTCCTACTGCGTACATGAGACAGGGGGCGTTGATTGTGAGAAGCGTCAATCAGAGCGAGGTATACAGGGAGTGGGGTAACAAAGATGGAGGTTGAACTATGTTACGGAGAAGACAAAAGGAATGGTGTTTCTCGGTCCTAGGCGTCGCCGGGAAAGACAGTGGAAGGTACGACTGCGCTGCGGATTTGGTTGGGTCCTCTCCACCCAGGAAGCCGTCAACGGTTCTGGAGTAGAGGTGGACCGAGAGCATGAGCTAAGGTTTGACGGCCATACATAAACACAGTGCAAAAAAAGCCTCTCACAGAGTCTCTTGCCCCTGCGAAGGGTACCAGATTCATCTGACGGGAGGGAAGCTCTTGCTCTTTAGAAAGGCCCAGATACGGCCTTACATTAGAGTACGCGCTCCTCTCTGTGATGTCGTGTGCAGCCTGCACACTCGGGAGGATCTGAGACAGATCCAGCGTCGAGCCCTGCGGATCGTGCAACTAGCACTGCACCACAAACTCGTAACCCCAACCCCCCCTCCAAGATATGAACCCCACCCACACCACCCCACCCCCCAGAACCACCATCCATGTTCGATGCCGGTGAGAACTCTCGACCTCACTGGCTAAAACCGCAGGGACTTTTGTCGCGGCGCATCGTGGTATTCCACAGAGGCACAGCGTTGCAGGGGGTGCCACACATGGCTGGGTTACGACAGCTCCTCCCGATGATTCTGCCACGCGAAGCACGGATGAACGTTTTGTGAATTGAACAGTCGGTTATGGCAGTGCGAGGATGCCGCGTTCCCAGGATCAGCCAGCAACCAACGCAACATTTGTGTGGGCCGCGTCTCCATCTGGATGTGGAACATTTTCACGGCCCGCAACTGTCCCTCACATCCAGGAGATACGAACACACTAAAGTGTGAAAGTTGGCGGCAATCGGTGGAGACTGTTGAAGGCCATCCCCCCCCGATGAGGCTAGGATTGCTGTGGAACTAGTGTACAGCCAACAGGCCTCAACAAACCTTTGAGATATGATCAATAAAGTATATAAGTGTGTTGTTAGTCTTTATATTATGTGTAAATTGCCCTGAACATAGGTAGCACACGCCGCAACAGTGCACCTTTGGGCTTAGTAGAGAGAGTAGAGAGATGGAGCGAGAGAGGATGAGAGAGAGAGGAGAGACGAGAGAGAGACGAGAGATGGGAGAGAGAAGAGAGAGAGAGCGAGGGAGAGGGGATGAGACGGAGAGAGAGAGAGAGATGAGAGGACGGAGAGAGAGAGTGAGAGAGAGAGGGGGGGGGACGAGAAATAGAGGGAGGAGAGGAGACAAGTATAGGAAGCGGAATGGGGAGTTGACCTGAGGACCTGGGGTGGGAGATTGCCTGGGATGGGTCCTATTCTAGCCTCCTAGAGGGAGCAGTAACAGTTATACTTCAGCATTTCACCATGGCAACAAATAGGAACAGTTTATAATGCCAAGGAAGGGTTTCACTAACGCTATATACGATAGAGGAGGACACGTACGGTCCGCATAAGTGCTAAGGACAAAAGAAGATTTGAATAATTTATAAAATATGACGGACATAATAACAACCGCTTCAGGAGTATGTGCATTGAGAAAGAAAGGAAGGTTATTCACCAAAAAAAACGATTGCCCCAATGCAGAACGCCTCCATCTTTGTGAACCTTTTTTTCTCTCTCCTCTCGCTCCTCTCTCCTCTCTCTCCTCTTCTCTCTCGCTACCTCTCTCATCTCTTCTCTCTCTCTCGCTCTCTCTCTTCGTTCTCTCTATCTCTCGCTCTCCTCCTCTCTCTGCTCTCTCTCTCTCTTCTACTCCCATGTTCATATTCTACTTACAAATTAGGAACAATATCAATAGAATTATAAATAGTTTAATGTCAATATTATACAGCATAAATCTATATAATTCAAAAAAAGTCACGCTTATATCTCGTCCACAATATGAACAAGTTATCCGCTTAATGTTGTGGGAGGGAACAGGATGAGTAAACCCGCACACACAACCACGCCACTCACACCACAGGTAGCGCTGATGGTTTCAAATTTTTTTCCAGTTCCCGAACCGCAAAGATTCAGCAATATGCTATACGGAGGTTCAAGACGCCCACCAAACACTGCTTCAGTACGGAGATGTCGGCAAGGTATTAAAACCTTGAGCGTAATATGTATAAATATAGTTTCCGAGGATCACTGTATAGGTTACAGCCTATATGGCGGCAGACCTGCCGACATTATGGGCCATTTGCAAGATTTTTCTTTCGACCCGCTGCGCAATAGAGGGCGCGTGAAGCAAGAATCAACAGAGGACAACGCACCGGTCGAGTTTGAGTCAGGATTGCGTTTCAACACGCACACCAAATGCATACGCTTCTGCCCTTATTCCATCCATATCTTCCAGACCACTACAGTGAGTTTTCAACACAGCGATAGTACCATGCAGATCTTTGCTGAACTGCACACGTGTCATAAATGTAAGAGTGTAAGATCAGGTCCAGGAAGGCCTATAGAGGTGTGTAACTTGTGAGGAAGCGGGCGGCGGCGTGAGGTGTAGGTACAGCCAGTGTGTGGAGCACGTACTGGCGGGCTGTTCCAAATTGTACTCGCAAGCAACACCGCGGCCCATTTTTCTAACCACCGCCGGACAGGGGAAACACTATACTAAGCTATTATTTAATTGCAGCGAATATGAAAATTACACCTAGAAAATCTTACTCAGATAGAATAAAACAAGGAAAAAATACTGATGCCTGTCTCGGACACGCTTGTGTTGGCACGACAGCACCCAGATCTCCACTGGGCAGGGCAATTGAGTACAATTCTTGACTATCCACCGGTGAGTACGACGTAGGGGCATAGCACCGCCGGGATTGCAGAGCATGCTTGCATCTAATTACTATAGGACGTAGCAGATGGTCTGTCTGTCTGTCTGTCTGTCTGTCGCTGTCTGTCTGTTATGCTGTTGTCTGTTGTCTGTATGTCTGTCATTTGTCTGTGTTTTGGGTAGCCGAAAACTGGTAAATTTCAATTTTGATGAGATATGCTCAAAATATCGCAAATAAATCGTAGGGGTAAGCGGCTTGGTTCATGTCGATAGGGAATATTCTGAATGGGAGTTTTGGGTAGGAAACACTTTAACGAGTATTCATACTGGAACAAATCTGCAGTAACGTCTATACCTCCTTTCACAAACTCTCAGTAGACCTAATGATTGGACTTACCGTTTGTGTGCGTGTGAGTGTGTGTGTTCGGAATCACACGGAACACAAAGGGGAGGGAATCACACAGGAATGTGGTCTAACGAGGCACTTCCAGTGGACAACGACAGCAAACAACATGATTTGGATTTGCAATCCAGGTTGTATCATATATACTACTACACAAACACCCAATACATGGGTCTGGAAGGGCCCAAAACACGTGTTTAGCCATATAACATACGTCGACGAATGTTCCGTGTGGTTCAACAGTGCTAGTTCTACCTGCACATTTGATGGTAGGGATGAGTGCGTGCGCCTGCAGAGTGAGATGAGTGCGTTGCGAGCGTGCGTGAGATGCCGTGAGTGCGTGCGTGCGTTGCGTGATTGAGTGCGGTTAACGGGATGTTTCGGCGTGCGTGCGTGGTGCGTGTAGTGCGTGCGTAGGCGTGCGTGCGTGCGTGAGGCGTGCGTGGTGCGTGAGTTATGTGGGTGTGTGGTGTGGTGTGTGTGTGGTGTGTGGTGTGGGTGTGTGTGTGTGTGTGTGGTGGTGTGCGTGCAGGCGTGACTGCTTGCGTGCGGCGGTTGTGGTGTGTGTGTTGTGGTGGTGTGTCGTGTGTCGTGTGTGCTGTGTGTGTGTGTGTGTGTGCGCGCGTGGCCAAACCATACACGTCACATAGTCTAGCCATACCGGCCATGGTGTCGAATGAAACTTAACCTCTTTTATTTTCAGCGTTGAAAATATTAATGCATTCAACTGTGACGTTGGGAGTCGGTTAGCAGAGTGGTTAGCGTTCCCGATTGGGCGTATAGGTGACCCAGCTCGATCCCGCTGACACGATGAGAACCGATACCCACTCTAAGATATTTATGCACCGTCAAGTAGCATAAGAACACCCACATGCTGCCGTTAAAGGGTCTTTAAAAAAAATATTTACCCCAAGATCAGGACAACATCCCCGCGACTGCATGGTGCCACATGAGTACTAGTGAGTGTAAAGTGTGAGCCACAGAGTCCCCGGGTATAGGCACTAAGAAGCCTAACAAGCAATGATGGAAATACTGCCTCACAACTACTTTCCCCACCTCCCAACCAGGGTCATAACAGGCAACACAAACTGGCAAGAGGTAATGCAATAAGATCAAAGGAAGACCAGAGAGAAAAGAATAAAACATTGATTTACATTTATGGACATGTCAAAGTGTGCAAACGAGAGGGCAGGGCCGAGAACACACGTACACACACGCAGCACATCCATAGAAACACTGTCACTGGTAATCATTTCTTTTTTTCTTTCTTTACCTATTGTGCCTCCGCAGGGGAGGACCAAGGGCTAGCGTGAGCCCGTCAGAGAATGGCAGCCTAGTGCGGACGCCGTCAGGTCGGCTGGCTAGGCGCTAGGATTGCAGAGAAAAAAAAGATCGGAAGGCTGAGGGGGCCGGGCATGGCAAAGGGGGCTAACTGCGGGTATGCATACCAAAATGATGTGGTATGTGAAGAAATAATGCGTCCAATTTATGGTTCTCGCGAGGCTGCTGATGTCGCGAGTACGGTTGAGTACTACCTATAAATGAACTGTAGTTGGGGCAGGTCACCAAGCGGAATCCTTTTGTTCGGCCGGTAGTAAACAACCGCTTATCCCCATCAAGGAAAGACCTCCGCATGGCAGGGTCTTAATTACCGAATATACCGAAATAACCCTGAAAACATACGAATCTATAACAAGACTTAAGAACAGACTATTTCTATTGTATGGTTATTTTCGGCGTATTCCGGTAGAGACACTACCATGCAGCACAAGGCCCGTTGGTAACAATGGTTTCATGATGGATGTGCGTTCATTTTTAGACATTTGACTTAGTTTCTGGCCTAAAGTAGTGTCTTGTTCTGACTGGAGGTCTTTAATGTGGGAAATATTCCCGCCAGATACAGCCGGGCGGCCCACGCCAACCACCCCAGGCCAATCGCCACACGCGCCGCGCCCACCACTCATGCGAACGCGCACGCCCTCGCACCGCCTGCACCATCAAACTCCTAGTTGTCGTAGTTTGTGCTCCTAAATAATTAGTCACCCTAAAAATACCCAAAACTACCCGAAGCATAACATCAACCGAAATCCAACTAACCAAACTAAATAGTCAAACATCCTAACCTACCAGCAACTTAGATTATAAAGAGAAGTTATCATTTTGGTTTACGCGAAGCGAATAACTACCGAGCACAATATACGGAGCGAAAAATAAGGAAGAAAAAAATACAGTCGTGAGGACTTTTGTAAGGTCTGTTGCTGAGGCGTAAGTAGCGACGCGCGCCGTTTCGTCCATATATTAAACACGGACCGTTCAGATGAGACAATTTTGATGACACACGCTGAACAAAAAAAATTAAGTTCTACTTACTTATAGTATTCCAGTGTTGACCATGATAAAACAGAGTGCTTCACTTCTTATAAATAGTTACACCATTCCCCACAGCCCAGCTTATAGGAGCGACAGTGATCCATCTTAGGGAAGGAGCCTTGCACACATAAATACGGTAATGAGGTTGGGGAGGCACTTGGGGTATATCAAAAGCAGCGGATTTGAAAAAGGACGCGTGAACATCACATATAAATCACTCTCTATGCGCTTAAGTTTAACATACGCAATCGCTGTAACTAAAGTACATTCGGTGTGTCATAATGCTTCACACGGTGTTTACCGAGACCATCGCGAGATGGGCCTTCTCGTGGTGGTCGTTGGTTTGTTGGAGTCAAATGTTACAGTTATTCACCGTGTCGTGCAAGTTGTGGAGCCCGGGGTTAGAGTCCAAGTCGGTGATCCCAACTGTGTCGTCACAATTTCCGCTAGGGCGTTTACGATTGCCGGGCAACACACGGCAAGACCAGTGTTTGATGCTACGAGGATATTGATTCACATACAGAGTGGAAGTTCTACTGCGGATGGAATCTCTTCTCTCGGAGCATGTACCAACAAGAATTAACGGTGACTAAAACAGCAAGCACCTAAAAGGACTGCCCTGGTTCCCGGTACCCATTGGAATAACCTATGGACAGATGAAAGAAACACCTTGAAACAGTGAAAATACCGTGCACAAGGACACGGACAGGCGATGATAATGACGGCAGACCTTTAAATCATAGAACGGAACGCAGTACATTTCCGATAAGGGCTAGAATCTGGTGGTCAAGATCTTATAGCAACATATCCCGCGGGAACGACGGACAGTGTATCCTGCACGCCTAAACCTGAGGAGACATCATGCTTAAATTCTAGACCACTACTACGAACACCCAGGGAGATATACCTTGTGAAAGATCCAGAATACATCTCCGTGACTCTATTGTCGACCTTTCTACCCTAATTCATCAGATCAACAATCTGCCTCCTGATGCAACCAACGAGCGAGGAGACTTCGGTTTTTTTTTTGTAGGGTTCAAGCCGCGTTCCACGTCACTCTATCACAAATCTCACAACTCCGCTTACACCTTCATGGATATGTGAATGGGCATTAACAGCGTTCCTTCAGCCCAAGCAAAACTCTGCCAGTGTTCAATTGAGGAGACTTTAGTAAACGCTGGAAAGTTTCACCTGCCAATACTCAACATTGTCTCCACAGTTCACGAAAGCGACTCTGCACACTGGGAGCTCAGTGATAATGGCAGATTTGAATTGCCCATGCTCACTGTTATGGGGAACGATTTTCAACCGCAGTCACAAAATGTGCAGAATTCCATTAGGCAGCATATACGTGGCGAAAAATTCAAAAAACGTGGGCCTAGTAGGGATACAAGGATACACCAGTGACCTAGGCCATTGGCTCTGAATTATCCATCTGGTTACATTCATGGACCAACAGAGAGAAGATGCTCGTCGAGGAATTATGACAGACGCACCTCAGGAGCTGAGAGAGGTATCGCTTTGCGGACTATTTTCCTGGTTGATAAACTATGTAAGCAGAAGCATATATTCACTCCGTCGGCTTGGCTGAAGTCTCAAATACAAAAGGTACCAACAATTCTGCCGACTATCTTTCTAACGATCATTGCAAGTAGAACAATTTTATACCATCCCATCATCTCACTATTTGTGTTCCAAATTGTTCGTGTATGTAAGGAAAGCTCCAAACCGCTACTCTTATATAAGACATGGAGTATCGTGCAAACCACGCAATCTACCGCCGGAGGAAGCTTGAAAGAGGACAGGCACAGAGTATGCATGGCACAATCAATCCAAATATCTATGGTAAATAATACAGGACAAATATAGAAGTGTCTTAGGTAAATGATACAGAAGAACAAAACATGAACTGTGGAGTTTTTTAACGCGATAAATAAAGGACTATTTAAACTATTTGTATGTACATGAGAGCGAGTGAAAAACGCAATGAATAAAGAACGAAAAACAATATCCTGCTTCAAAAATCTTTGCTCCACCTAAGCAGGGGGCAACTAGAGACAACGTTGGCTAACGGAAGATGTGCCGAACGCTCATAAAAGAACGGCATACAATGGACTTTCAAGTGCGTGAAAAAAAGCGCGCGATTGATACCAAATTCAGCCCGCGCAATTTGCTAAAATATATCCGCGCTTCAATGCTGACCCGCCGCGCCTTTGAGATGCCAAACCGCGCTTTCGTAAAACGCCGGGCAATCGCTTGTCGCAGCTGGAATTCATCGGCGGAGGCTAAAGGGAAACCATGGTTCTACGAAAAAATAGACCTTCATTGCGAATTGTTTTTTTTTTTTAGGCCGTCGTGCATATCAGAGGAATTGGGTCAAGGCCAATCGCTCTATGGGGATCCGGGAGACCAATGCCGTTTACGGATAAAGCGAGGTCTGCACCCCGATCCAGCCGCCCATATTACTCCCTGATTGGCGAAAGTACGGGTCTAAAATTACTTTTCCTCCACACTCTCCCACCAGGGTCATACACAGGTAACACAAACTGGAAAGAGGTTAATGCAATAATGACTAAAGGGAAAGCCGAGAGAAAGAAAACATTGATTTACCTTATGGATTATGCAAGGGGTTTGCAACGAGAGGGACGGGCAAGAGAACACAAGTCACCACACGCGCCACACCATAGATACACTGTCACCTCGGTAATAATCTTTCTTTTTTTTTTTTTTTTCCCCTATCGGCCTCCAGCAGGGGAGGACCACGGGCTAGCTTGAGCCCGTCAGAGAGGCAGCCTAGTGCGGTAGCGCGGCGGCGCTAGGCTGCAGACAAAAAAAGACGGAAGGCGAGGGGCATGGCTAAGGGGGCTACTTGCGAGGTATTGCATACCAAAATGATGTTGGTATGAAGAAATCATTATGGTCCATTCTTGGTTCTGAGGTGTGTGCGCGAGTACGGTTGAGTACGACCTAAAACTTGAACTTGAGTTGGGATTTCCCCCAGGGGAAAAGCCTTTTGTCCGGCGCCGTATGTAAACAAACGCTTCTCCCTCATCCACTGATAAGACTTCACATGGCAGGGTCTCTAATACCGAATATACCGAAATACCCTAAAAACATACCGAAATATATAAAAAGATAAAGAAACTCATTTCTATGTATGTATTTCGGTTGGTATTTCGGTAGAGACACTACCATGGCAGCCCCAACGGCGTGGTAAAATGGATGGACTGTGCGTTCATTTTTCTGAGACACTGACTATTTTTTTTTCCGTGGCCTAAAAGTAGTGCTTTTTCTGATGGAGGTATTTTAATGGGAAATATTCCGCAGAAGTTGGCGGCGCCAACCCACCCGGGGCAATCGCGCACCATCAACTTAGTTTTTTTTTTAACCTAATTACCCTCACCAAAACCTAATCCAAAACTACCCTAAGCCTAACAAACCAAAATCAAAACCAAAACCAAAAACTAAATGAAACCTAACTCAGCAATTATAATATAAAATTAAGTTATATTTTTTGGTTTCCGGAAGTGAATAACTACTGCACATATAGGGAGCCAAAAAATAATGGAGAAAAAATAAGCTGTGAGGCCTGTAAGGTCTGTGCTGATGGCGGTAGCGACCGCGCCTTTTCTCGTCCATTAATAAACCCACCGGCGTCATGATGAGACTTTTGATGACCACACGTGACAATAAAAATAGTTTACTTACATTGATAGGATTTCCAGTGTCTGCCCCATGATAACGAGTGTTTCACTTTATAAATTTAAACCATTCCCAAGTTCCCTGAGGAGGAAGTGACCTCATCTTAGGGAAGGACTGCACACATAAATAAGTTAATGAGGTTGGGGAGGCACTTGGGCGTATCAAAGCGCGGATTTGAAAAATGCCCCGCGTTTCGAACCTCACCTATAAACCACTATCATATGCGCGGCAAGGTTTTAACCCCGTTCACTCGCTGTCATTAATATCATTCGTGTGTCATAATGCTTCACACGGTGTTTACCGAGACCATCGCGGTGCCTGCCCTCGGTGGTCTCGTTGGTTGTTGGAGTTCACAATTGTTCACAGTTATTCACAGTGTGTGCACATTTTGTTGGAGCCCACGGTGCCCAGTCAGTCCGGTGCTTCCATCCTGTGTTGTCATAATTTTTCCGCTATGGATTTTACGATTTCCCGGGCCAACAAAGCAAAAAGGGTGTTTAAATGCTCGATGATATTTGATATATCAGAGTGGACAGGTATATTGATGGATGGATATCTTTCTTGGAGATGTACCAACAAAAAATTTAAAGGTAAAACTTAAAACAGCCAGCACAATGACTGCCATTGTTCCGGTACATTGGAAATAACCATGGCAAGGATGAAAGAAAACTTGAAAAACAGTAACTACGTGCACAAGTGAAACGGAAGGCGACTGATGACATGACGGCCCAAAACCTTCTAAACTCATTAGAACGGAACTGCATACATTTTCTGATAATGTGCTAGAATCTGGTGGTCTAAAATCTATAGCACAATCATTATACCGAGAAAGGACGGGAAAATGTATCCTGTATTGCCTAAAACTCGTGAGGAAGTACATCATGCTCTAAATTCTATGAAATACTAACTACGACCAAAGGTGAAATCTTTTTCCTTGAAATATAATCCAGAATCTGGTATGGTTATCATTTCATGTACAACTAATCTTGCATTTCTGGCGAACACTGCTGAGGAATTTTTCGTTTTATGGGACTTTCAAGAGCTGTCCAAAGTTCTTCTATCAACTATACACCATACTGGATTATGTATGGGCATTATATTCCATTAGTGTATGCCCTCTTGCCAGGTCAATCTGGGGGATTTATAGAAATCTGTGGAAATGTTTAATTGACATTTGTTCCGCAAGGAATCTGCAACTGGAGCCTCAGTGATACAAAGCAGATTTTGAATTTGCCATGCTCAACTGTTCTGGGAAAATATATTTCCAACCGCAGTCATCAAATGTTGCAGAATTCATTTAGGGCAGGCATTGGGGGCGAAAATTCAAAAACCTGGGCCTAAGTAGGGATTACAAGGATACCAACAGTGACATAGGGCCCGTGGCTGAAATTATCATTTGGTCTACATTTCATTGACCCCAAAAGATGTAGAAGATTGCTTCGTCGAGGAATTAATGACAGACCACCTCAGGATGAGAGATGTACTCCGCTTTGCGGACTATCTGGTTGATAATTATGTACAGCAGAATCAGATATCCTCCAGTGCTTTGGGCTGAAGTCCCCTCAAATACAAAGCGTACCAACAATTCCCGCCGAATCTTTTCATGCTCATTTCAATGAACAATTTATATACATCCCATTTCCCTCTATTTTGTGTTCAAACTGTTCATGGATGCACTAGGAAAGCTCCAGACTGCTACTTATATTAAGATCAGGAGTATCGGTAAACCAGCAACTACGCGGAAAGTTGAAAGAGACAGGACAGAGTATGCCATGGCACAATACAACAAATTTATTTATGGGGAAATAAACAGACACAATTATATGAAGTGTTTAGGTAACTGATTCACAGCAAGAACAAACATGTAACTTTGAGTTTTTTAACGCGATAAATAAAGGACTATTTAAACTATTTTTATGGAAGAGAGGAGTGAAAAACGCAATGAATAAAGAACGAAAAACAATATCCTGCTTCAAAATCCTGCTTCCACCTAAGCAGGGGGCAACAGATGATAACGTCTGGCTAACGGAAGAGGTGAACGATCATTAAAGAACTGCTACACAATCGGACTTTCAAGTGAGTGAAAAAACGCGCAATTGATACCAAATTCAGCCGCGCTTTTGATAAAAATATATCCGCGCTTTCAATGATGACCCGCCGCGCTTTTGATATGCCAAACCGCGCTTTCGTAAAACGCCGGGCACTTGTGTCGCAGTGGAATCATGGCGGAGGATAAAGGGAAACATGGCCTAAGAAAAAAGTACTTTATTCCGAATTAGTTTTGGCCCGTGGGCATCTTCAGAGGAATTTGGGTCACAGGCCAATCTGCTCTATGGGGATCCGGGAGATCCATTGCCTGTTACGGATAAAGCTGATTGGTCTGCGATCCTGCCGCCCATCGTACTCCCTGATTGGCGAGAAGTATTCAAGTGTTATGTCTCATAAAAATAGGGATAACTATTCATTCATTCACTAACCTAACCTTGACATTTGTCACCTAACCTAACCTTACCTTAATATTAAGCATTGCAAGCTATTGATGGTATTTAATCTCTAAATGCAGAAAAACGGGTAAAAGGTGATTACATGTAAATATTGGGTCCTGTAATATCAAGATCAATAATTGGAACTGTCGCCGAAATAGGAACATTCGCGGACGTGAAAAATTGGGTAAATTTGTATTTTCAACCAGTAATTGAGTATGAGGTCAAACTTACTCTTTTACCATGTATTGTGATGTGTTAAGACTGATGGTCACATTAAAAACGTCGGAAATGCCATATTTTGCAGTTATCCCCCCCTTCATAACAAACCTGGGGACCCGTCGGGAACGCAGGGTTTTGGCTGGGAAAATGGCAACTAGTTTTGTACTGATAGTATATTATGTGGATAACGTAAGATGTATCTGGTAAACACTCTACGGAATAACATAAGCCCGGAAATATATAAAAATATATAACCGATAAAGTCTACGGGAATTACTTAACTATTCCTCGAAAAATCTCAACGGTAAAACTGCAGTTTAATACAAGACATGGACATTGGTTATTTAACCTGACATAACTGGGGGGAGCGGGCGCTCGGACCCCCCCGCTAGTTCACTAACCTAACCTGGGCGCTGGTCGAGAAGCCTAACCTAAAGCAGGGATAAAGGCGGGATAACTGCAATATGATGCATTTCCAACCCCTTTGAGTGCGACCATCATTCTTAACACATCAAAATACATAGGAAAAGAGTACTTTCAACCTCCTACTTTATTGGTTGAAAGTACCAAATTACCAAAAGATGGAACACTCTCCTACGGCGGGGACAGTTCCAGTTATCGGGTTCACAATGTCTGTTTCTCCTTGTGAACCTAACTCACTTCATTCACCTTATTTAAAGCCGTCCCCATAAAAGACACTTTCATACAATTTCATTGTCGACTGAGAGCCTGGCAAAACACACAATAACATGGAGCTCTAATTTCGTGTCTTTGTGATATTCACGCCAGTATTTCCTAAGTGTACTTCATCTATGACACCTAACTCACTTCATTCCACTCATTTAAGCATCTCATCTTCCATAACAAATCACATATGGAACAATTAAAATATCGAAGAGGACCTCCAAGCCACAGATTTATAGCGTACCGATATTTCATGTTTCACTAATGTTTACCCGGGGATCTACATATGTGCTTCTCCTGCCACACCTAACACACTTCCTTCTATTTGTTTCATGTCCTAATCTTACACGGTACTTGCATTTCGAGGGAGATAATGTCCGTAGTGGGAGAGTTGTAAAGATGCGGAGGAAGAAGCCATTTTATTCAAGTTGCACTTGAATATCGAAAACACCTCTAGAGAAATGTTGAATGTGGCCCATATCAAGTGCGAAAACATGCTCCAAAGCGCGCGCGAGGACAGAATCAAATCAAGTTGGACCAAGTTTTTTCAAAATTCTTGATGCAAATACCTCGCGAGTAGGCCCCTCTACACTCGCCGTTCCCGGAAGAGAGGAGAGTGTTCGTGCTGCTGGCGTGCGGCACGAGGACTGACTTGTCCATCCTGACGAGGAGTGCGGGGCACTCAGCAGGATACACTCTCCGTGTGGGGGGGCGCAGCAGGCTGCTACGCGTCGGGGATGCGGGGGAAGAGTGACCATGGGGGGGCTGCCCGGCCTGCTGCCATGGGGGTTGGCTTGTTATCCCCGCCAGGAGCTCCGGTAGGCGGTGAATGCTGGCTCCAACTCGGTAATCGGTTCTCCTGGCTTATCCACTCTCGCGCTGTTCAATTTCAATGTTCAACCTCAAGGCTCACGAGCCACCCGGGTGAGTCGTTGCGCCTGATTGGCTGCGAGAAAGCCGGCTCAAATTATGTGATTGGGGGGCGGGGTT
>JACEEZ010000991.1:291188-293301 GCA_016584305.1 Chionoecetes opilio | reverse complement strand
ACATCAATACACTCAAGACACTTCTGACTTCACAAAAAGAACAACATCGCTCCCTTTTTCTAACATGATATTCTCTGGAAAATCATAAATAGTTGCTACTTTAAGAAAAAAAAAAAAAATCCTTCTCCTCTTCCTTTATCACCGTCACTACCGTCATCTCATCTAACTTTCTCTCCTTCCTCCCCACAAACGCAAAATTATTAAGGACAACCCTAACACTGCTACTAACATCTCTCTAACATCAACTCACTTTTTCACTACCACTCAATAGTTATATTCTATGTATTCTTTCACCCCTAAAACTCTATTATCTTCTTGTATTCTCTAATCTCTATTCTTCTCCTATCTTCTATCCTATTCTCCTATTCTCTAAACCTCCTCCTCCTCTCCACACCCCGCAATCCTCAGTCTTTTGTCCCTCTGCCTTCTCCTCCTATTCTTTTCTTCTATTCTCTATTCTCTATTCTTCTCCTATCTTCTATCCTATTCTCTAAACCTCTTTCTCCTCCTCTGCATACCCCACAATCCTCAGTCTTTTGTCCCTGTTCCTTCTCCTTCTCTTGCTTCTTCCTCTCTCCTATCTCTCATCTCTTAAAGCCCATGTTCCTACTACTCCTCCTTCTCTTCTCTCCTCTCTACAGCTTAATCCTTCACTTCACTCCCCTGTTCACTTTTTCCTCTTCTCTCTTTCTCTCTCCCATCTGTTAGCGACATTCCACAAACACCTTCCCTTCTTACCTACCTTTCCCTCTCTTCCCTTCTTCTCTACCTTCTCTCCTCTTCCCGCTATCCCTCCTTTCCCACATATTACATCAGGGTGGGAAGAGAGTGAGTGAGTGAGAGAAAAAGAAAGAGAGAGAGAGAGAGAGAGGAGAGAGAGAGAGAGAGAGAGAGAGAGAGAGAGAGAGAGAGAGAGAGAGAGAGAGAGAGAGAGAGAGAGAGAGAGAGAGAGAGGAGAGAGAGAGAGAGAGAGAGAGAGAGGAGAGAGAGAGAGAGAGAGAGAGAAAAAAAAAAAAACTGGGCAGGGCAGTAAAGAAACCCTCCAAGGAAATAGGCGACGAGAAAAATTAACCTCCGGTTGGGTTTCGATGTCGTCCCTTAAATGATAATTATGCTCAGGTAGAGAGAGAGAGAGAGAGAGAGAGAGAGAGAGAGAGAGAGAGAGAGAGAGAGAGAGAGAGAGAGAGAGAGAGAGAGAGAGGAGAGAGGAGAAGAGAGAGAGAGGAGGTGTGTGTGTGTGTGTGTGTGTATTCATCTAGTTGTATTTTACAGGGCCTGAGCAACGCTCGTCTGGCCCCGTCTCCATATCAACATTTATTTTATCATTCATCCTTAGTGTTTAGTGTTGGCCGAAGCCACCATCCCGGGAGGGGGGTCACAAACCCCCGGCTAACACCCGGTACCCATTCACTGCTGGGTGGACAGGGGCTCGGGTTTTAAGAAGACCGCCCGTCTGTCTTCGCTCCGCCCGGGGATCGAACCCGGGACTTCTCGGTTGTGAGCCGAGCGTGCTAACCCTTACACTACGGAGTACCTGTGTGTGTGTGTGTGTGTGTGTGTGTGTGTGTGTGTGTGTGTGTGTGTGTGTGTGTGTGTGTGTGTGTGTGTGTGTGTGTGTGTGTGTGTGTGTGTGTGTGTGTGTGTGTGTGTGTGTTGTTGTGTGTGTGCGCTTCATCAAATCATTAACACAAAAATTATATATCGAAAATTTAAAAACTCACAAATTAGAAGAAAAAAATAGGAAAAAGATACAGGAAAGGAAGGAAGAAAGGGATGTAGGCAGACATGAAGACGAGGAGAAAGGAAGCAAAGAAGGAAGAGTGGCAGGTCCTAGGCAGAGAGGAGGGAGGAGGGAAAAAAGGGAGAGAAAGAAGTACCTGGAAGAACGGGGAGAAGACAGGTGGAAGAAAAGAAGTGTACACGTGGCGAGGGAAAGGGGAATGTCCTTCACCCGTGCACACCTGGCGAACCTTCACACAGATGGGTTTTCCACACTGCCAGGCCCGAGTGACGTTATGAGAGAGAGACAGAGACACACAGAAAAATACTCTCTCTCTCTCTCTCTCTCTACAGACAGCCAGCCAAATACTCTCTCTCTCTCTCTCTCTTACAG
>JACEEZ010000991.1:163688-286188 GCA_016584305.1 Chionoecetes opilio | reverse complement strand
TATATCGCTCCTTGCATGGAAAGTGCTCGACGACGGACGAAAGGCGAAATTTATCCTCAAAGTCTCTGTATCCAGTCACACTCACTCTATCCTTGCTACATCTTAGCCCGATTCTGTATCACCAATTTTCGGTCTGGCTTATAGTCGGAGCACCACCCCACTGTAAGGGTATCACACATAATATGCCGCGATAAGGCGTAAAAACATCATCTCGGCGGAGGCGGACACAGCGGATTGATCGGTTGGTAGTGCCATCTAGCGCCGGCAGCCACAACCTCCCACAACACCAGCCCTGCCACACCGTCGCCACAAGTTTCCGATCAATATCGCCCTATAATTTTGATACAAGAGCATGAGAACAGCACGTAGGGTTGCCTGTGTGTCCTTTGCTACTTGTGCCGGGTACAAGGCGGGAAGTCAGCTGGCCGGGACACGAGGGAGCCGTCAGGACGTCAGGCGAGTGGCCGAGGACATCGAGTCAACTTTCCGGCGAGGCTCGTCATGGCTCGCCCGATCTTGAACTTCGGCGCCACGTTCAAACTGGTCACCCCGAGGCAGCTCCTTCAAGTCCAGCTCTCTGGCGTCAACTCTTCAATGATTTAACTTTAAGACTCTTTAGTTCCGTGAATATTTTCCACTAGAGATATCCCGCAATACGAGACACAATATCTTGGTGAAACGTGTACGTGTATGATCGATTTGTGTGTGTGTGTGTGTGTGTGTGTGTGTGTGTGTGTGTGTATAAAGCTGTGGTCAATAAATATCTATCTATAAATATCTATCTATCTGTGTGTGTGTGTGTGTTGTATGTGTGTGTCGCCCACTACATATATCAACCCGCTGCACGAACTCTACCCCCAAGTCCAGACAGAGAGCTCCTGCACCCGGGGATCACTGCAAGACAGTCCACTCAGCGCCTGAGGTTATACAAATCTCTAGTCTCGAACACTGCACAGTATCATATGTTCTTTACTTTTTCTTTTGTTTCTTTCTTGAAGCAGATGCGTGCGGGACGAGGAGGTTGGGGAGGGGTAACCGAGCCCATGTGGCCAGACCGTGCCTTATATCCTAAACACCTCAAACACACGCACCGGCAGACTAGCCAACTCCTTCCTACTTACTGGCTAGCTATACTTTACGTCCACAGCCAACCACTAATTTCTATACCAAATGTGTAGGTCAGGTCGGTATAATTCCGCCACTTATTCCTCCTTTGCCACGGATAACAAACACCACACCACTTACAACACCACTTTGCTCACTTTCAAAGGTTTGTTTACATCCACCACCACCGTCTTGTCATTCGCAATAATATTATATTTTTCTAATCCACTCGACACGAACCAATGACCTTTCTTGCTTCCCACTCAGACTTTTCTTCACAATCTCTGAGAAGGTCGCGTCTTCTTCAGCCTCAAACGGCATAGAGACTCCCGTACACTCACCCTCCACGCGCCCAAAGGAGTAGGGAAGGAGGGGGCAAGTGGCTCTCATCCCTCCCTAAACACTTGAAACCCCCAACAACCCCCCAACCCCACAACTCTAGCCGTTCCACACGCTCATGTCTTTCCTTGTAACCACTCAAAGCTTTCTTCCTTCCCAAGTTCCCACCCTATCCTCTCCCTCCTCTTCTATCTTTCCTCCCTCCCTATACATCCCAAATCCAAAATTGGGCCCACGCGCGCACCTGTAAATACCTCTAAAATAAAAAATAAAAGTAACATGTAGTGATGGACTTATATTCTCGATGAGAACCTCTAAAATTACGATAAAAATAACAAACTCAGAAATAATTAAGCATGTTTTGTGTTAGCTATAAGAGAGAGAGAGAGAGAAAAAAGAGAGAGAGAGAGAGAGAGAGAGAGAGAGAGAGAGAGAGAGAGAGAGAGAGAGAGAGAGAGAGAGAGAGAGAGAGAGAGAGAGAGAGAGAGAGAGAGAGGGGGGGGGGGAACATACATAAAACCGACATAATAGCAAGAATCAATAACACTTATTTGCTTGTCCTTCCCTCCCTCCCCCCCCGACCCCATGCCACCTATTCCCGTCCCCTCTCCCTCCCTCCCTCCCTCCCTCCTAACTCAGTCACCTTCCCCCTCCCCCCTACACCTCCTTATAACAATCGTCAGTCAATTCAGTCAGTCACTTTAACGGTGCATCATAATCAGTTAGTAATTATGATTCGTTAGTCTCTCAGTAGTAATTCAGCAACTAATAAATTCATCAGTCAATCAGCAACTAGTACATTAATCCTCAGTCAATTAGTTAGTTTTTATTATATTTTTATCTACTTACCACATCAGTTAGTCAGTTAATCAATCGAGGTATATTTTTTTTCAAGAGCAGTAGATTATTTCAATCCAGTATGTGTGTGTGTGTGTGTGTGTGTGTGTGTGTGTGTGTGTGTGTGTGTGTGTGTGTGTGTGTTTCCCTCGTGACTCACCGGCCCTCTCCCTCCCCTCATCTGCTGGACTCAAGCCATACTCTGACTCAGTATATTAACTCACAGACCCCCATTCAATACGACGGGGGAGAAATAAAAAGTAGAATCCCATCATTGCTATTGCTACAACCACCACCACCACCACCCTTGCCACCCCGACCACCACCACAAATCATTACAATATATTACAGTTGTTTATGCGGTTCAGGGATGGTAATATCATCTCTCTCTCTCTCTCTCTCTCTCTCTCTCTCTCTCTCTCTCTCTCTCTCTCTCTCTCTCTCTCTCTCTCTCTCATCATCATCATCATTGTTGTCATCATAGTCATCATCAGTATCGTAATCATCACTACATACCTACTGTGGCAAACACTTTCATACATTACCAGTCTATCACTTTTAGGGTGTGGCATAATCATTTCTGCTCTGGCAGCGCATAGATAAAGAGGGGCAGGTCTGCTAACCTTCTGCTCCTTACCGGTTATGAGGCCAATACCCTACTACTGTACTACACTTTTTCACTCGCAAATTAAAACAACTGAACTTCAAATTAAAACAACTGAAGTTTAAATTAAAACAACTGAAGTTTAAATTAAAACAACTGAAGTTTAAATTAAAACAACTGAAGTTTATATTAAAACAACTGAAGTTTATATTAAAACAACCGAAGTTTAAATTAAAATAACTGAACTTCAAATTTAAATAACTGAACTTCAAATTAAAATATTTGAATTTCAAATTAAAAGAAAAAATTTATCTATTATATTTTGAAATGTATTTGTTTTATTTTGAAGTTCTGTTGTTCTAATTTGAGTGAAAAGGTGTATTATGAAAACCCCCAGAAAAATAACATATTTCTTCCTGCAAACTTTTTCTTATCTTTACCAGAGTGCTGCCAGCAAAGGGAAGAGAGTGAAAAACAAATTATGAAAAGATATACCACTTTTAAATATTTTTACACAGCATGCCACATAGATAAAGCAACACAGGATTATTTAACGTACATATCAATCATCCATGGAGTCACCACAGAGAAGGAAAGTTCATTTTGCTGGCAGGGATGTGCCTAACGGTGGCTTGTTTGAGTCAGCTATCTCAGATGATTCTTATAAATCTTGGATGGCAGCCGAATCACATACTGATTACTACAGATCGGGAAAATATGTGAATACATAAAAAAGAAAAATTCACATATAACTGTTTTTTGCAAAAAAAAACCTAAATTATGATTTTTGCTAGAGATTACCTAAAATGGCCTAAATAACAACATTTGTATCCAATCTCTGCAAGTGATAACTTCATGTCCTGTCTGTCCATTAATGGGTCTGTCCACTAATGGGTCAGACTGACAGCGGTATTTCGGTCTTCTGATTTATATCTAATTATTAGAAATGAGTTAAAAGTTAACAGATGTTGGTGAATGATGCCAGGGGTAACGAGTATATACCGTGCACTGCAGCACTGACAGAAAAGAATATTTTCCGCTTTATGTAACTAAATACAGAAATTATTTGTAACTGACTCGACTTCGAAGATCGACTTCGTGAAAAGTTTGAGGCAGTATTGACAAGAAACCCAGATATTGAAGTACTACATTCAGTCAAAGGAGTTTTGCAAGGAGAGGACAGAAGCGGTGTCACATTTCCTGAAGGAATGGGGCCAGCAGACACAGCAAATCTGAAATTCGCCCCAGCTGCCAATGTGGATGTAGAGAGGAGCTTCTCATCTATAAAAATGTATTGACTGACAGAAGACAGCGTCTTACAGAAGAAAATCTGAACAAAGTCATGGTTACAAATTGCTTTTACAATCGTTCAGCTGTCTGATTTTGTTTTCTCATTTCTGATTTTGTTTTCCTGCATTTGTCACGGAAATAAAGCACTGATTAAAACCACAGATTTTAGTTTTTCTATCACATATTTTGGTGAAAATACATAACATAAAAAAAACCTAAAATGGCCAAAATAACAACATTTTTTCCCGATCTCTACTGATTACACTCCATCATCGTATCCAGCAATGTCTACTCTTAACTTGACTACAAAGGAAGATACTTTCTCTAATTGGGTTAGGAGTTGTCCTATGACACACAGTCGTTAATACACATCTGTTCAGTAGGTTTTAAATGTGAGACACCACCTCCACAACTTGCCCTAAATCACATGAATCTAAGGAATATATGTATATTTTTGGCACAAATTAACTATTATTAATAACATTAACTTTACAAATTATTGTATGATCATCCACTATGAATATATCTTTGGTAATATTACTGGAGGAAAACTTACAGAAACTTTCTAACAGGTATCCCTCCCCCCTACTCAGAAAACACCAAATTTTCAAGGAAGTGTACAAGGCTCATTCAACAACAAGGGAAGAGGCGATGAGTAAGGTGGGAAAGCTTAAGAAATCAAATTATTCTTTAAAATTTCACAAGCAATTAAATTTCTCAGTATTTTGCCAGCTCATAGTTGGAAAAACACATAGCTATTAGATACTGAAAAAATAAGATATTCTTCACTGGTAATTACAAGAATAAGCAGAAAATTGCACTGTTAAACCTTCCGAGTTAAAATAGAGACATCCAGTGATGCTCTCATCAAGACACATGGAAGACAAAATACATTTTCACTTTTAAATTATGTCTCAAATTTTCAAAGGTATTTAACTTTCCATCTCCATTTTGTTGGCTCCTGGTTTGAATGATTTTGCCAAGTACTGTAATTGCAAAAAGATGATGATTTTTACAACGAAAGGCAAAAATAAACAGACCATTTAGCCTCCTAAGTTGACCTAGTAACAGCGACAATTGCTCTCACTAAGGCACTAGGTATGCTGCCAACACATATTCTCACTTGGAAATTATTATCTTTCTTAGTTTCAGAGGTAATCAAATAAACATTACCATGCTATTTTTCAGAGTAGCGAAACAGATTATTTTCACTATTTGAGGCAAAAATAAGCAAACATCTGCACCAGTGAGCCTCCCGAACCCAAACAATGATGTCAAACAACGACCTCACCTACACGATGGTGACCTATCATGGCACTCTACTGTCAACATTCTGTTGTTTGCGTTCTGACAGCTCATGTTCATTCAAGCATCTTAACTGTTCATAATAGAAAAAATTAAAGTAAAGAACGTTCATAGCAGCTTCTTGACTGCGATTGAATCAACAAAAATAACCCCCCATTAGTGATCTCTGGTCTTGATAAGTGAAGAAAATGCCAATACATTACGTGTACAGTGCTATTTCTACCACTGAAAACCAGCTATGTCAAAGTGCATAAGATACCTACTGTATAAAAGTAACCTTCATATTTCTTGACACAGCAGCTAGACCCTCAACGGTCTGAAAGATCCACAAAACTGAAAAGTAGCCGAAAGCAAATGTACCTAAGGCATCGTACCTACTATATCAATTCCATCAAATGGAGAAGGTAGTGGAGTTAGGCTCTGAGCTGATGATCCAACAATACTCACTCTCACACTATGCACAAAACACTGAAGCAATAATGCTTATTATGCTATAGGGAAACAGCTTCCAAGAGATATTTCCTATTCATATATGTAGTTTTAAATACTGATGTCACATTGACCACCACAACTGCAATCATGGAACAATCTATCTCCTAATGAACTGATAAAATCAAAGACACACAATCTGCATAGTGGGGAGAGATTATCCAACCTCCGGTATTGTCAATCACAAAAGACATCTTAATTAATTAGTGAGGTCAATGATAAATTCAGGAGCATGGTCAAAAGCTTCCCCTTTGGCCTATTTGAGGTCACAAATCATTATAATTTGTGTTCAAGCTTTGGGTGTTATTTTACTATAACTAACTAACCTCAACAATCTTTGTTCACTCTCACTCAAGTCTTCTAACCCCTTCTGAGGCAACTGATATATGGCAAGTCTAACTTTAGTTAAACATAAGTTTGATCAATATTTTACATTAAATAAAAGTTAAACATAAAAATTATTCTGCGATATACACTGTGACTTGCTTACACTGGTACTTCCTTTCCCCACTTAATACTTCTCATTTCCACTGCTTTTATAATCTGTTGTCGTTGTGTAGATTTGCCACCCAGACTAAATGGCGCAGGGCTTTGGCTTTAGGCGGCACAGGTGGTTCTGCACAGTGGGTCAGCCGTGCGGGGATGATGCCCAAGCCCACAAGGGTTAGGCATTTTACCACACCGACCAGCCACCATCAGCAATGGCTTGCACCTTGCCTCTCATCCTGCTGCTGTATGATATATCCACCACTTGCGGAGCTTTTTCAAATCATTAGAATTCCTGAAGGTTTATTATGGCAACCCTGCTCTGCATTCATTAGTTATAGCTTTTTCATTCATTATAGATTCTTGATCTCATTAATAAATACAATTTGCGGTGTGGAAATACATCATGGAATGAATGGTTCATGAGAGTGAGTCATTACTGTGCTAATAAATCAAAGCAATACATTAATTAATCACCCTACAACAATATACAAAACCATGATTATTAAATGCAGCGCTCAAGATCAGTTTTAGGTCTGCCTGAATACTTTTCAATAGCATACACTTAGCTAGTTGTATCTTCTTTTCCTATACACGATGGTTAAATTTCTTGGGCAGACTCTTTATTTCAGAGTAACCATTTTTTTCAAGAGAATTTAATTTCCAGCTTCTTCAGTGAGTGGGCTAGGCTGAGTGCGGGTGGCAGAAGGCAGGGAAAGAGCTGGCATACAGGAGTGGGGGTGAAATTGATTAGGTTTAGAATATGTCAGATTAAGTTAGATGAGATTCGATTAGATTGGGTTACGTTAGATTAGGATATATTAGATTGGCTGGGAATATATATTCTCGAAAAAAATCCTCGAAATTGTAATGCTGAAATAAAAAGTTTACATAAGAAATTACTCATGTAGAGGAAAAACTATGTCTTTATGTAAGTGCATGCCATTGAAAGTGTTATGGCTGACCTAAAAACCTACCCAAACCAAAGCAGCTCTCTATGAAACCATTGCTGCATGTCTGTTGGTACACTTCTAAACCAAGCTTTTGTGGAAACCCTACTTAAGTTGGTTTATGGTACTCTCGTCTACCAGATTTATCTTCGTCAGCAGCGAATGTTCCAATTTTTCACGTCGTTGAGTATTCCTATTTTCTAAGAGTTCCAGTTCTTAATCTTGATATTACCCAATATATATATATATATATATATATATATATATATATATATATATAGCTAATCAGTTTTTACCTGTGTTTCTGCATAGAACTATACTTCCTATACTAAACTAACCTGCCCGTAACCTAACCTAACGTTAACTTAACCTAACCTTTACTGGCAGAAATAACTTATTTCATAAACTTTGGTGGGGATGGGGTGGTATAATATTATTCTTTAGCTTTATTTGGCACTAGTCAGACCTCACCTAGACTATGCGGTTCAGTTTTGGTCTCCGTATTACAGGATGAATATAGCCTTGTTAGAATCAGTCCAGAGAAGGATGACCAAAATTATTCATGCTATGCATAACTTTAGTTATGAGAAGAGATTGAAGCTATTAAATTTACACTCACTCGAGAGGCGTAGAGTAAGGGGCGATCTGATAGAAGTTTTTAAGTGGATAAAGGGATTTAATAAAGGCGATGTAGGAAAAGTTCTTACGGCTAGTATGCAGGGTAGAACAAAAAGTAACGGATTCAAGCTGGAAAAGAGTAGATTTAAAAAGGAAATAGGGAGAAACTGGTTCACAAATAGGGTGGTGAATGATTGGAATGGACTCAGTCGTCAGGTGGTCAATGCGGAGTCTATTGGGGTCTTTAAAAGGAGTCTGGATAAATTCATGGATGGGGAAGAGAGGTGGATATAGGTAGAGTTAAGTAACAGGAACTACCTCGTGTAGGTCTCGCGGCCTCTTGTAGCGTCCTTATTTTCTTATGTATAAGAAATTATATTAATTTCCGCCCAAAACAAGAGCTAAATTCATTCTAATCACATCAAAACTAAATAGAAAATATTAAGTCTTCGAAAAATGTGGTGTCCAATAATTAAATGCCCTTTATTCTTCCTTTTCATATATTACAAGTGAAACTGTCGTCGAAAATATCCACGTCGGCAAGTGTTCCACGGTCGGCGAGAGTTCTCGGTTGGTGTCTCGACGAGAATTTCGGTAGACGAAAATACCAGGTACCATTTAATTAGCAGCAAATACAAGTCAACAAACTCTACTGGCTAGCATGGCTTACTCAGTGATGTTCGTGCCTTGCCACTGCTCCTCCATGGTTCGAATCCCGGACACCATACAAGCCCTAATTGGCCTCTGACGACTTCGCTCCAGCGGATCAATTGCGGTTTTATGAATACGGCAGCTGCACCACAACAGCTGACTGACATAACGAAACCTTATCTGACGCCACAACTGCCTGTTACACGGCGCTTGATACAGGACATCATAATTAATCATTCGGACCCTAAAAAGCATTAAAAAACACAACGGCAGTCAATAATAACACTGCCCATCACGGTGGTCAAGGGTGAAAGGGCGGGTCATCACACATGCACATAACTACTGATATTCCCACGCTCTCGCTGCTTACCTCACACTAATAGACAACTCGCTTCAACAAAACCATCAAGAAATATCTCTTACCTTAAGTAGAAGGGTTTACTTCTTATCCTTGCCGTACCTGCACGCCTATGCACGTCACTGTCTCATGTAAACAAACAGCTGTCCAAACTGCTGCCCAAAACCTACAATAGATGGCGACACGTAACTACCAAACTATAAACAAATGACGCAATACAATCATCCCAAACATTGACAAATTAATATTACGAATACAACATAATACACCTTATAAGCATAGTATATAATATATATATATATATATATATAATATATATATATAATATATATATATATATATATATATATATATATATATATATATTTTATATAATATATAGGCTATATATATATATATATATATATATATATATATATATATATATATATATATATATATATATATATATATTATATATATATACAGGGGCGTAGTTAGGCCTGGGCATTGGGGGCTGTAGCCCCGGATCTCAAATACCTTTTTTCTTTTCTTTTTCTCACAAAAATTAGATAAGCTCTGACTGGGTCAACATAAAATGACAAGATATTTGGTTAGATGTTAATTACTTAGCGTATGCTGATGGCATCTTTTTTATGAGCAGGACATGAGAGAGGTGGAGAGATCAGAGGAGATGAGGAGTGCATGACAGAGGAGACACCAAAAGACCTTTTGGAGAGGTGAAGAAGAGAATATCAGATGGACAAGACACAGAGTTAACACAAGTGCATTTTCTTTTCACACAAGAAACACATTTTAAAAACAGACACACACAGAAATGTTTCTGTCAAGTTTCTGAAAACAGAAACACAGACACACACACTTTCGCTTATATTAGTATAGATGGCAAGCAGGGGCGGAGCTTAAAAGAGTAAAATTATCCACAAAATTGGCCCAACAAAATACGCCTTATATATATATATATATTATATATATATATATATATATATATATATATATATATATATATATATATATATAGACTAATAGCATCACTACTGATTTTTATGTGCCACTGAAGATGTTACACAGTAGTTTATATCATGATTGTATAATCTACCCTGTTTCAGCGTTGTTTTATGCTTTGTAGCTGCAAATATAACTGTTGCGCATTTTGCTTCTCAAGTTTTTCTTCGCGCGATGACAGACAGTAAACAAGTAGCTTTTCGGGCGACAGGACGCAGACTTGCCAGATCTTTCAAACTTTAATAGAATTTATTTTCACGTTGGCAGAGGAATTTTTATATATCCACGCATTTTCCGCAGCTAATATATATAGAGACTTGTTTTACTTTACCTCTAATTTCCCTGAATTCCCCAGAGTGGCGACTCAACTGTTGGGTTAAAATACTAGCTGGCGACTTTACTGTAGTAGGTATAGTGAGGTCGCCACTCGGTTTTATTTTTGTAATTTGTTCATTTATAGCCCTAATATGACACAGATGAAGACACAAAATGACACAGACTTTCCAGATAGCCCCTTCTAACTTTCCTGAAATCATGGATGTACAAATGTAAGTATTAACGCCACCACACGTCTGTAAATAACAAAGAAACGTAGAACTGGCGACTTCACTGTTATCTACGGTAAACTAAAAGTGCAACCACACAGAAAAATGGAGTAATAATAATAACAATAATAATAATGATAATAAAAAATAATGTATAACTACAAAGATCAAGCCATATTCTACTTAACTTTGGCCAAAGACTACTGTATAGAGTAGACTTTGCTTTGGCCTATGATTGGTATACTACCTAGTACTACTACTATATGCTACATACCCAGATATGCCACATTGACCAGCGAGGAAATGTAAGTACTAAGGTAAGGTCATTGGCTAACAAAGGAATGAAATAACTGGCATGTTGATAATCCCACGAGGTGTGACAGCTAGGAAGGGTAGGCTGATGTATCATGTATATACTGCAGTAATGAAACTACAGTAATGAAACTCTATATGTTTGCCCTCAATAAGGAGCTTTTTCGAAGGACAGTACGTTGCAGAGTCCAATAATGGACCAATATGATAGTCATATTATTATATTATCCTTAAATTGTGCCAAAATTTAATACTCATATATTTCATGTAGAAGCTGCAAATATAGCCTATATATTTTTATTTTTTTGGTGGGGGGTGAAATATGTTAAGTGTCTTACATTTGCTACGTCTTCTACTACCGTAGATAACACTTTAGTCGCCACCTGCACTGATGTCGCCAGCCGCCATATATTACGAATTATAGCATCACTACTGATTTTTATGTGCCGCTGAAGATGATACACAGTAGTTTATATCATGAATGTATAATCTACATTTTCAGTGTTGTTTTATGCTTTGTATCTGCAAGTATATACGGTTTCAAATTTCCCTACACTTTTTTTTTCGGGCGACGACGACGGCGGGAGGACACCCAGAACATAAACACTACCTAGCTGGCGATCTTAGTGTAGCCGTTACCAACGTCGTCACATAGGTGGGCGCGATAACGAAAAAAATTATCACGATAACCGATAAATCGATAACGATAACCTTATCGGCGATAACCGATAATCGATAACTGGCGATACATTTATCGCCCGATAAGGCGATAACCGATAAATCGATAAATCCAAAATTCCGATACTAGCGATAACGATATTGATATTTTAAATAAAAAATCTTAAATGCTATCAGTAAACTGTTAGAAAACCCTTCTACCTTTTGCACACTATTATCTTCTAAATTCAATGTTTATCCTGTCTCTTCACTAATGAAAAGTACTGTTTTTAAGTAAAATAACTACATTTGAAAGTTTAAACTACTAAAAATGCCTACCTATTTCTGCCTCCAACTGAGGCTCCAAGGCACGCACGGCTCACCCCTGTGTAAACTGGAACCAAAAAATAAAATTATCGATTATCGCTAGTTTGGAACCAAAAGTATCGGCGATACCGATGAATCGCTAACGCGGGAAAAATAATTATCGGATAACCGATAACCCGATATCGTTATCGCGATAAATTATCGCGATAATTTATCGCAATAACGCCCACCTATACGTCGTCACTCCGTTTTATATTTGTAAATTGTTCATTTATAGCCATAATATGACGCAGATGAAGACACAAACTTTAAACTTGACACAGACTCTCCAGATAGCCCCTTCTAACTTTCCTGAAATCATGGATGTAGAAATATGTAAGTATTAAAGTAATCGTCCAGACCCATTTTTTTTTTTGCCGAATTATGTTGAATGTACATTCAAAACACCTAATCCACCAAAAATAATTGATTTCCAGGCCTTATTTCCGTAAAAACACGACTTGTGTAAAAAGCGCGCGAAAAAAAAAATCTTCCCTCCAACAGGGCTACGACTGTTATTGATGACGTCAGAACAGGGACGCCCGCAGACACTCTGTCTGACACCTGTCGGCAAATGTTATGATGAGCGATTGTACTTCGGTGTCAGACAGTGAATCTGTCGCTGTGACAGATTTAGAGTACGATGCTCAATCTGACACCGAAAGAAATGACGCTGGTCGCGTATACTATGAGGAAAACGAACCTCAGATTGTCATGGGATCCTATATGTTTCAGCCCGAGTACGAGGTGGATTAACAGGTGTTAGCAGAGCCTGAGGTTCAGCAGGAGGACCTGGCACGGTAAAACTTTGGAAGAAGTCCTTCACCCCTATCTTTTTTTTCTTCCCCCTATAGCCAACAAGCCTGGGGAACTGGCGGGAATACGGGGTTTTTGGGTGGGGGAAGCAAATATAAGTGATTTATGGCTCCCCAAAAAATCATCAAAATCACTATGTGTAAAAATCTAGGGAATTCCCTAAATTAGGGATTTCCCTAGATACCCATTGCTAGGGAAGTTTCCTTAATTGATATATGTATAGATTTGGACAATTTTGGGAGAGCAATAAATGAGTCGTGTCTGCCTTCCCTACCCAAAAACCCAAGTTTTCCATAAGACCACCATGCTTGCTGGTCATAGGAGGTCAAAGAAAAACCTAACCTTTCTAGCCAGAAGGGGCTGCGCCCCCCATGGACCCCCTAAGGGTTGCTAATCTAACCTCACTATAACCCCCTAAAAGTTACTAACCTAACCTCACTATAACAACTACAGTTGATTCGGGCCACCAGTTGAATCAGGCCGCCTATATTAAATGCATACCAAGCATGCATTTATGCATAACCTTATAGGTTTTAATGAAACCTAACCTAACCTTAACCACAAAGTATACCTAACCTAACCTTAACCACAAAGTATACCTAACCTAACTAACCTAACCTTAACCACAAATAACCTAACCTAGCCTTAACCACAAAGTATACCTAACCTAACCTAACCTTAACCACAAAGTATACCTAACCTTAACCACAAAGTATACCTAACCTTAACCACAAAGTATACCTAACCTAACCTAACCTAACCTTAACCACAAAGTATACCTAACCTAACCTAACCTTAACCACAAAGTATACCTAACCTAACCTAACCTTAACCACAAAGTATACCTAACCTAACCTAACCTTAATCACAAAGTATACCTAACCTAACCTAACCTAACCTTAACCACAAAGTATACCTAACCTAACCTTAACTATACAATATATTAATACACTATAGGCGTGTATCACCCTACACACGCCACTCCTTTCCGTGTGCAAACTTTTCTCAAAAGGCACAGCTGTCTTGCTGCACCCATAAAGGATGCATGCATGCGGCATATAGCACAAAAAAAATATCAGAAACACCCACATATCTTCAAGTACTATATTTATCTCTGTGCATACGTGCCTCTGATCAAGCGCGGGAAGATGAGCCTCCCTGATGCTACGTCACCGAGCCTGAGCATGAGCGTCTGCAAACCTTGAGAGCGTTTTGAAAACTCGGGGAATTTGCAGATTTTGATTGCGGATTATTTAAAAACGGCTGACTGGATACAAAAAGTGACGACGTATTGTTGATATACTCGTTAATGGCTATGATTTGATTGCATTAAATCAGGAATGATGAAATGGTCTGGACGATTACTTTATAACGTACGCCACCAGACGTCTGTAAATAAAAAAGAAACGTTGTCCTGGCGACTTTAATTAGTGTTATCTACGATACATGAATCAACCCGCGATCATCATATCCCAAGATTTTGACGCAATTGTATGTACTACGTATGTGTGTATGTGTCATTCACGCATGTTTTGTCCACGTGAGTCGGACTCGCGATCGCCAGTTTCACCCTCCAGGTGCGGGCTTGGACTCAGCCTTGGAGCTCATTATTACCGATCTTTGGGTAATACTAGGACCTCACACACCACTACCCCCCATCCCCTTTCTCAAGGGGGACAGTAACCGCCCGAATTTGTCAGTGAAATATCCCCGGGAGCAATGAGGATTCGAACCGGCTACCACAAAATGGCAGGCCAGAGCGCTATCCACTTAACCATGGTGGTGTATGAGAGAGAGAGAGAGAGAGAGAGAGAGAGAGAGAGAGAGAGATCCCAGAACTTCATAATGTAACAAGCGAGTTTCATATTGAGTCAGTGGAGGACAGAAAGTAGGTTTGCCGGAAAGCACGAACACACGTGCACCACCTCCGATCAGCCAGTGCCGAAACATTGACACCTCAACTGCATATTTATATAAATGTTTCTCTCAGACCATTACCGGCAGTCACAACCGACACTTTAGCCTGTAATTTGTTGTGTCATTGAGAAGTTAATAAAAACAAACTGGATCCGTAACCACCATTAATTTAAAAAAATTAAGTAGGCTTATATAGTTGGTAACAGTAGCCTATCTCCCGTTGTATCAGTCATCCAATCATTTAAGCATTGCAATGAACCGAAGAAGTTATCGCAGAGAGCTCGTCAGAGGTAACATTTTGCACCCGCCAACCCTTTCCCTTCCACCTGAACCGAGCAGGTGTCACAGGTGTGCTGGTGTGCTGGCGGTGGGAGGGAGGGGGGCTAGGCTAGGGGACGAGTCAGTGACGGTATAGATACTCGCAGCATTCACACCTCGCGGACCTCCAAAGACTTGTGATCGATGGAAATAAGCGTGAAGGAGTGAGTAATACATACGCGACATTTGTACATGAACTGAAAAAGAGCAGCAAGAAAAAGAACGATGGTGAAGAAGTGAGGCAAGGAACGCGATGCGAGGCTTTGAGGAAGTGTTATCAGTGTTTACAGTCGGGTGCGGGTGCCTCACGACACCTCATCACCACTGCTGCCCTCATCCACCTTGGAGGAATCAATGATGCGTTTTTCCTTCTATTTTTCATTAGTGACCTCATCCAACAATCTACCGCGTGGGACACAAGGCTTTCGTATGAATGGTATACGTGGCATACTTACTTTTACAAACAAGACAACCTGGATCTGATAAGGTGAACTTTCTAAGCACGTCACTATCGGGGAGTAGCCTATATGCGTATTATAGTTTCATCCCCACACCTAGAAGTTCAAGGTGGAAGAGGGATGTCGACCAGAGGGTGGCGAGGTAACAGTCGTCGACTCGTCAACGATAAGAAAGCGGATGCCTCCATTTCCTGAGTTGATTTTATTGTATACGTTCAGTTCCCACGTAGCTTTCGAGTGCACCCACACTTGAACCTTTGTCTCTCGAAGCCTCTTGCGTGATCGTCCCCTTTTCATTCAGACAGACGCATAGGCAAGCAGTTTGAAGGAAAAGTTGCATGTAAACCATAATAGGAAACAGTTTACTTCATATAAATGTCATTGCTAAGTGGTACGGACAGGAAATTGTGCACCCATCTTTGTGGATTTCTGTTTGGGCATAGGGTGAATAATAACACTAATCGTGAGCAAGGTCCACTTCCCTCTAACGTCTTCGGAGGAGTGCTGAAGGACGCTATTTGCCAGCAGAAGCAGGATGGCTAGGGTGGGTGACGCAGATGACGCCGTCTGAGGCGCAGGCAAAGGTTATCGCTGCCACTCTTATTTGCTTCGAAGACTTCTTCTGTCAACTTCCCCTGGATAAGAGTGACTGCCACATCGCACCAGACAACACTTGCAAAGCCTGTAAAGGGCACCGCTGTGGCCGGCTAACCTTCATAATCATGGGCACTGGCTTGGGCACCGGACGGGGCACGGGGAAGGGTGTGAAGGGCAGCTGGCGGGTGAGTGTTTTTCTGCTGCTCCTGACGGGATGGCAGGCAGTACTGCTACCGTGGGCGCCACTTCTCCTCAAAGATGTCGGGTTCCCTGCCACTTGTGAGTACCTATTATTTGTTCCTACACTCCATTTACATATTTGACGCAATACTGAGCTCGGAGTTGGAACAACACAGAGAGATGGTGGTGAAAATTTTACGCTTACTTACTTATTTACCAGATTAATTTACAATCTTTATATATCTGTTTGTGTATGGGTTTTTTTGCTTAACGGTGTGGATATGTGCCTCTAGATGTGGGCGTGCTGAGCGGAGGCACCACGATGGCGGCGAGCGTGGGTGTGGCATTGTGCTTGCGGGCCATGAGGAGGAGTCGCAGCGGGGCGATGCGTCGCCTGTTACTGTGGTTAATGCTGGCTACTGCTGCCGTCCTGCAGGGATGCGGCGCAGGGCTTGCGTTGCGGCACCTGTCGCGGGATGGGATCATGCCATCTTGCGTCAGCGGTTGGCTCTTCGCCCCAACAACATCAGTCCTCCTCCTGAACAACGTGACCGCACAAACAAGTACAACGGCTAGTTCCTCCAATGCACTGCCGTCACAACAGCCTCACAAACTTACCATCCCAGCCACCACAACGCAGTCACCCTCACCCTCGCTACTTCCACCTAATGTCTCCCATGTGGCGGGTACGACTGCCAAGCCTTACCTGTCGCACAATAGTACACTCCGACCCACACCCATAAACTCTACACCCATCACCACAACAACGACAACTACCACTTCCACAACAACAACATCGACCAGTATCACCACAACTCTCATCCCCGCCATCTCCCTAATCAAACCCCCTACCACTACCATGCTTCCTGCCGCCACCATCCCCACCGTCACCACCACCCCAAGGCACGCCACAGCCCCACCAGTGACGACCTCCACCATAAAGTATCAAGGCAAAGTGCCCCTGAACAGCAGCTTCAATACAGAGGGAGCTTTGACCTCTGGTGAGAGTAGTGACTCCAAAGGTTGGGAATATGAGTCCACTGATACAGGAGAGGAGACAGCAGAGGCACCACATAAAGCATTAGTGCACCAGGGAAAGCATAAAGCTGCACACAAGCCTCAGCTTCCTGCACCAGCCCATGAGGACAGGCCAGAAAACAATCATAACAGTAAAGCTCACCTGCCTTACGTGTCTCCCAAGAAGGCTGAACAAGACAATAACTTCAGGAAAGTAAAATACCGTATGAATCACAAAAGTATTCAGCCTCAAGGTGACAATGATTATCTTGCCTCGCAGGAGTACTCAGATGACGATGATGATGATGCCTCGCAAGAAGTGGGCAAATACGACAACTCTGATGATAGTGATAAAGAAATGGAGGATGATTATGAAGATGATCACCTAAAACTCCCTAATGACCATCGTAAGACAGATAATCACTTCCGCTCTTCCTTTGGTAAGTTGCCTCAATCTTCAGAGAATGCATTTCCTGCAGCTGCCAGACCAGTAAATTTTCCAAGTTACCAGTTGAAATCTTTGCAACAGAATGTGCCGCCCAAATTTACCGCAAACTTTCATAAGCCATATATACAAGGAACCCAGAATAACCATGAAAACTCGTTTAGGAACTCTCACCACACTGATCTCTTCACATCAGACAAAAGAGATCAATACAGATGGTCTGCACCAGTACCAGATGATCAAGAGAGGCTTTCGTATAGCTACCATTCCAACCACCATCCCCAAAAGCACTTGCTACGCGAGCCAAAATCTCATCGTCGACACCTTCCTTCACGTCAAATAAAAGATCCCGCTGATGGTATAAGGCAAGGTGTGGATAATGACTTACAAAAAATCATCTCAGGATATACAAATCATGGAAGAAACCGCCGAGATCTTTCTGTGAAGGAAACAAAAAGTTATGTTCATGATACTAAAGTTACCACAAATGAAACTAAGCTGCAGCACCATCAAGAACTAAAGAATATGGAGAATCTTTTAGAAGTGAAGAGCGGCACTGTACAGGCAGGTGTGGCTGTGGCTGTGTTACTGGTACTGGGCGGCCTGGCAGGTGCTGGGGTGGAGGCGGCTGTGGCAAAGCTGTGGCACTGTATCGTCCACGGTTACGACGAGAACGGAGTGAGCCATGACGTACTGCAAAGCACCATCACCCATACCTTCCACCTCAGCACTTACGGAAATCATAAAACTTGGACGGGCATCACTTCGGCAGGATGGGTCACGGGAGCCAGCGTGGTGTCCATTCTGACGTGCTTGGCAGGCGCTGGAGGTGGTGGTTATGGAGGATTGCTGGGAATGCATCTGGCCCTCGGTATGGGCGCTCTCTTCCTTCTCCTCGTCCTGCCTATTCCTTACGGTTCCATTGACCCGCCTAGGACCCGACGCCCACTCTCTCTCTACTTGGATGACGAGGTAATGCACTGGCAATTTTTAGCCAAGAACTCTAAACTTTAAACAATCTTATATATACAGTATATAGTATATATATATATATATAATATTCTATTCAATTATGGCCACGGGCGTATTTAGGATCTTGAAACATTGGGGGCTTAGCCCAGCCAAGAGATTTTAAAATTTTTACTGGATAATTTTCAATTTATTTATGAGTATAATTAATATACGATGTGAAACACTGCTCTACCAAAAGGCTCCGGTAATTTGCTTAGGATAGCTTTCGAAACATGAAATTACAATAAAATTAACAATCTGAGTTGGGGTTCAACTTCGTTATTATTTTTATTTTCATCAGTAGGAGTAAAACCATAAGATAAAGAGAGCTTTGGCGTGATAAAGCAGTCATATAGATTGTATATTCCCAATGCTTTGTTCAATACTGAAATCTGACCAACCTCGGTCTTATAACAATTTTTTTTTTACATCACAAAGGACTGGCCAAGGACACACAAAATTTCACTTCTAAAAAAATTCCCTTCGAAAAAAAAATCCCTTTTGAAAAAATGCACTTCTAAAAAATGCATTTCAAAATAAATATACTTCGAAAAGAGTGCACTTCGAAAAAATGCACTTCTAAAAAAATGCCCTTCGAAAAAAATGCACCTCGAAAAAAATGCACTTCGAAAAAAAAGCACTTCTGTTAACTCTAGTGTTGTCCATCTTGTATTCTCTTGTTCAGCTCTCCAAAAGGTCTTTTGGTGTCTCCTCTGTCAAGCACTCCTCATCTCCTCTGTTCTCTCTACCTCTCTCATGTCCTGCTCATAAAAAGGATGCCATCAGCATACGCTAAGTAACATCTAACCAAATAGCTTGTTTTTTACTATAATTGTATGTTGGCCCCAGTCAGAGCTAATCTTATTGTCGTCAGAAAAAAATTGAATAATAAATAAAATAAATAAATAAAGGTATTTGAGATCCGGGGCTATTCATAAAACATTCGGGGCTACAGCCCCCAATGCCCAGGCCTAACTACACCCCTGATTATGGCACACAATTGCAATGACTGTTTCAGGTGCTGCGCGAAGGAGTGAGGCGCCTTACTTTCCACATATGGGTATTTGTTAATGGGAGTCTGGCTGCACTTTCCCTCACCTTCAGCTTGTGGCTTCTCCAAGAGATCACAGCCAAGGTAGGCACTGATAGAGATCTTTTCTTGACGGGACACCTTGAAAAGATATGTTATCCAGGTTTTCTGTCTGTATTCATTATGTTGACATACAAACTACCCTCCTACTGAAATCCCCCATCCCTTCCTGCCCTCATTCTCTTCTGTACATGCCGCAGGGCTGGCTTGTGAGTAGCCAAGCATGCGCTGTCGGCATGACTCTCGTGTGTGAGAGTCTGGCCCTTCACACCCAGCAGCGCCTGGTCACCCGCTGGGGCCTCCATGGGCTGATGGGTGTGTGTCAAGTGAGTCTCGTGCTCCATTACGGGATCATGTGGGTGTCAAGAAGCGTTGGCATGGTGGTTGTGGCGCACGCTGGCATGGGCGTGGCCATGGCCTTCCTGTGGGTGGCTGTGAAGCACAACGCATTGCTACTCGCCACTGTCAGTGAGTGTCACTTGTTCTTTAGTTCAATGATAACAACCCACTACTGTGATTGATGATGGCCATCCTGTCAAGCACATTCCTGAGCAAAACGTAATGTCGGATGTTTTTTTTGACGTGTGTTTGAATGTTGCTCCCTCCCTCTCAGGTGATCAAGAGCGGGAGGCGTGGGCGTCATGGTGGTGCTGGCGGCTAGGTGTGAGTGTCGGAGCAGCGGTGTGGGGTGCTGGGGTATCAGGGGCAGGGGAGAAGGTGCGACCCCTCCTCTTGCCGGCTACACTTATCACCGCCATCCTCGCTACCTTTCTCTGCGTGACTGCTGTGCTCTCCAGGCGAGTTTTCAGCCTCACTCTGCCAATGAAGTTTATTTCTTTCCTGCAATACTTTAAGGGCATAAGTTGTCATTGATATCACCATAGTCCAACAAGACGGTTATTTCACTCAATATATTTGCCTGTTACATCTAAATTGAAGTTTCCTTTTTTTTTCCTCTGAAACTTGAAGTCTTTGCTTTCAGAATGATGGTTAGTAACATGCTGTCACTATTTTCAGGCGCAATTCTCGGGCTATGCGGCGAGTCTACCACACTCTTGACCTTGACATAGGCAATGATGAGATCGACGAAGAGGAGAACGACACTGCTGAGGATGATTGGCTGGTCAAGAGAGCCAGAAAGGAGGGTATAACACTATGAGCCATCACACTCCGAGAACGTGATAATTTGAAAACACTATATGTCTATATGACAGAGAATGAGACAAGGGCTTTAGTATTTCTTAATAAAGTAAGACAAAAAAATTATGTACGTATGTTTTTCACAATCCAACACAGAAACCGTGAGGAAGAGAAAACTTAATCAGGATGTGTGTCAGTGCACGTGTAGATGATAAAAAAAAAAGACAGATTGTGTGTCTAGCCAAAGACTACTGTATACAGTAGTCTTTGGTCTAGCAAAAAGTGGGAAGAATTTTTTCTTCACAGATCACACACACACACACACACCAACAAAAATTTGTAGGATATAATCATAGAAAAGGAGCAGGGTATGGATAGACATAAAAATGTCCATGTCAAGATTTCAATATTCTACTGCATATTCAAATACCATTTATTCATGAATATTTACATTACAAAATTACCTGGAGTGACTGTTCATGACAGCATCAAGTCACAGCTCAAAGGAACAATCAAATGCTGAATTCAATTAATTGAGTCAAATTATTCATAATGATATATTCTAAAAATAGATCATTCTTTTTAATAGACTCTTGATCCCCAAAACTTTGGTTTGTTGTTTGTGATACACGCATCAAACATTCTTCTATGCATGACAGTGACACAAGTTATGTGAATCCCTTGATAACGAATATGACGTGAACACTCAAAGAAATTCTAGGAAAAATATCTTAATGTTATGCAAATACATCAATAATTGTTCCCATTCAACAGTTCAAAGCTGATATTACTTTCCATGCTTGCTACTTTAACGTCCTTATGAGGATATAAATGTAAGTGTAAAAGAAAAAGAAACTGAACAATACTATTTCAAACAATGTCACTTTTGTAAGTCAAAATATAGCCTCATCTGATGTCATTTTTGTAGAGGAAACGAACTGGAAATAGCAATTTTTCTCTTTGTATTCTAAATACATAGAGAAAAATGTATATAGAGTTGAAATTAGGTCAAAGAATTGCAGGTGTAATGAGGCAGATCCTGGATATCAGGGAAACCATCTTCACTAGGGATGTCCTATCAAGAATGACACTCCAAATTCAGTAGGCTAGTTAATCCGGTAATAAAGTTTGGTGAGATGATTAAATTCATGATAAAATATCTTGAAAGTGTGGAGAAGAGGGAAAGAAATGCGAATTTTGATCACGTTAGGTCCATAGGCTGTTGGGTATCAGGTTCTTCTTTGATTTCGGTCTTAATAGTAGGCTGGTTGGGTCCTGAGACAACCACATATTTGGTGGCCTGGTGTGTGGTTCCCTGGGGAGCCACAGTGGCCTGGGAGAGGGATCCTGCTGTCAGACTGCCTGGGTTCACTGTGACTGTGGTGAGACCAGTGGGACATGGGGCTCCCGGGTTGACCACAGCAGTCTTCATAACTCCTCCCATTGTGTCAGAACTCACACTCTGTAAGCAGGTCAAGGCATCAGTGACTGGCTTACAACATTCCAAGAACTGACATCATGACTTTAGAATGTCTGCTGAGAAGTGTGTATTGCTGACATTGCAAAATAAAGAACTGAAACAATATGATCACAATATTTCAGAGGTCCTTTTTTTCTTTTTACATCACAAAGGACTGATAAAAAATAAAAAATAATAATAAAGTCCGCCAGCTGCCAGTCCCTATAAGGAAGACAGTAAGAGATTGCAGAAAGAGGGGGTGGGCCAATTTAATTCGGGATGTGTCTTGACACCTCTTACTAAACTTGATCTCCCTTGTCATCATTACATATATACAGGAGAACCTCGTTTAACCGGCATTTAAAAACAACGGCACTATTCGACCCAGGTTTTTTTTTTTTTTTTTTTTTTTTTTTTTTTTTTTCCACTGATAAACTCTGGAACTCTCTTCCTGTTTCTATTTTTCCACTTTCCTATGACTTACATCTTTTCAAAAGAAGAGTAACAAGACACCTCCCGAACTAAATTGGCTCACCCCACTTTTTTATTTTATTCTCTGACTGTCTTCTTTATAGGGACTGGCAACTAAGCGGCCTTTGTGTTATCCATTTTTGTTGTGCCCTTGGCCAGTTCCTTGTGATGGGGAAAAAAAAAAAAAAAAAAAAAAAAAAAAAAAAAAAAAAAAAAAAAAAAAAAAAAAAAAAAAAGGGATTTTGGGGGATTCCATAAGAGTAACTCTCAAAACAACGGCAAAATGAGTTATCCGGCATGCGCTCCCCCCCGTGGGTGCCGGATAAACGAGGTTCTCCTGTATATATATATTATTTTTATTTTTATTCATACAATTGTCCTACTCCCAAACAAGGGGGGTGGCACACAACAAAAAACAGAGATCAGTTTTTTGTCTAATGGCAACGACAATACCAGTGGAAGGATCCCAACTCTGCACCCTCGTCCCATTACATACAGAGAATATGGAGACACACACTCTATGCCCCAAGGCTCAGGGGTGATGCTATGGTTAACCAACCAGGCTGACTGCACCAAATAGTAGTATAGCCAGGTTGCACTATAGTTACATAACAAATTACCCAGGTGAAATAAACTGGGAGCACAGAAATATTAAAAGAAACAAACGGCTTTTTACAACATAATCTAATATGTTGTTTGTACATGATATACATTTCATAAAATCAACTAGCAAAAATGTGTTATATTTCTACATGCTTGATACTATTTCAGGTACCATGTGTTTAGCAGGACATATATACTGTTTAGCAGGACATATAAACAGGACATTTATACTGTTTAGCAGGACATAAGCGCAATACACAAGAAATCTACCTGGCTTGGTGTTGGGGGTCTGGAGGTCATGATGATGACTTTCTGCCCAGGCTGCTGTGAACTGATGCCTGGGGTTGGGGGCTTGTTCACCACCACCGTCCGGGAACCGATGCCACCTATCCCTGGCATGCCTCCTGCAACATAACGGTGGAGAGAGTTCCTATCTCATACAATATTCTCCAAGTAATGTTATGGAAGGAGTGATGATTATGCATTTTTTTTTTATCATACATAAGGTCTTGCCCCAAAAGTGGTAGATGAGAGATTGACTTCATCTATGGTGTCAGGCAGTTCTAAATAAGGATAGTTAATACCAGCACCTATTTCCAGGGTAAACACTGTAACGGACAAGCCATGTATCAGTGACCCATCAAGGGGCGCGAAAAGGTCAAAATGCAGCAGGTCAGTCAAGCAGCAAGAGGAAAAGCTTAAGAATAGCATGTTTCAGAGTACGTACATAAATGGAATAAATGATGAATACAAGAGACATTTCATCAGAGAGAATGGTATGATGGGGAGGTTGGATGTAGTTTGACTGGGTGAAGCTGATCTGCTTAGCCAGAGGATGACTAAGAGGAGGTGATAGTGGTGGTGAGTGCGGTGTGTGGTAAGGCCTGAAGAGTGAGGCAGTATAGACAGGTATGGATGGAAATTACACAGTATTGGAGATATGTAGATAGTGTTTGACTGCCCACAGACTAGGCATGTTCACTGTAGAAAAATAACTGATCTATGAAAAAAATTGAAGTAAATATAAGGAAAGGCTCACCTTGCTGAATGATGCGTGTGGTTGTTGGCGTAATGGCCCTGATGGGAGCCGTGAGTGTGGTGGCTGTGGAGGGGGGAGCCTGACGAGCCTTCACCACCGCCACCTGAAGCTGAGGCCCCAAGTACCCGTATTCAGCCTTGTAGTCATTCACAGTGTCAGGAGGGTTGCGCAGGGTCTTGAGAACCGGCGCCACAGTTTTCTGTTCACAATAATTAGCAAATCTGTTAGACACAATAAATATTCTAAGATTTTTTATGATTTTCTCACAATTAATGGCTTAGTGTACTTACTTAAAATGCAATATAATGTTACTGTCCAACATACCAGTTATGGTAATACATAATTTCACATAAATTCACTTATTTTGGAAAGAAGAATTTGGACAGAAGTGTGTTAGTCTTGTCAGTTTGTGGCTGAAAACTAATTTGAATTGAATTATACCATGTAAGGCTGATAGAATCAAGTTTTGAGTCATTTTTGGATAAAGCTGTACCGTACAAACAATTTTTTACAATACAGTGTACAACATTAAGTATTGACAAGAGTAATTTTGGACTTGTATACATTTCCAGTTGTGTAGAAACTCTAGGAACCAAATATGTATGACGGTAAGAGAGCTCCTTTATATATTTTGGGAATAATTGCAATCTTAACCCAGACTTGTGGGTCTATACTCATGGTAGTCACAGAAGCTTTATCTATCAATCAAATAGTCGTATCTGATGTGTTTTGATGAACCACCAAAGTTCAGTTGGAGTGCCCATATTTAGCATTTTAGAAGATATCATATACTACTGATGTTTGTGAGTGAGATTTACAAGTTCATTGCTTAGATTCTTTTCTTGTTCTTTCTTTTAAGTTTTAGAAGATAAAAAACGTGGCTATCTATATAAAAATGAATCAACAAAGTAATATTCATCCAGCCACAACTTCAAATAATCTGGTATGCCAGAATACACTTGGGCAATGATTAACTATGTATTTGACAGCTTACTCTATATAACAAAATCTAATGGTTCTAATTTCTACTTACATATATTCAATGATACAGCTGTACAAATATATGAATTACTTTCTTACCAGCAACAAACCCTTGATGTGGGAGGCAGCATTCTTGTCATAGGCATTCATTCCTTCCATACACTGTTCAATCTTGTCACTTAGGGCTTTCAGCTTTGGCATCACAAACACCTTGGTAACTTCTGGGCCAAGTTCAGACAATCCTGGAATGGTAACAGGAACAGTAGTACCAGCACAGGCAAGCAACGAAAGCATGGAAGAAGTAGCAGATCAATGGGAAGTGCCTAGAAAAATTAAGATGCTGGTAATAATGCTGATAAAGATACTAGAAGGCAGGAAAGAGTATTTTGATACCTTGTCAAGTAAAAATTATTAGAAAAGTAGTAGTGGACTTTTTAGGGAGAGGAGTTAAGAAATGCAAAAGTTGAGGGAATATAAAGAAATCAATAAAAAAGAAGTGATGTGTGCCTTAAAGAAAATGAAGGGTGGGAAGTCACCTGGATTGGACTACTTTGGCTGTCATCTGCTTCTGAGACTAAGACATACAAATGATATCATGGTTCTGATTGGCATTATCAATTCAACAAATCCTGCTTGGCACCTCTTACACTGAAGTACACGCCACTGTGATGCATCTTACCAGCAACAGCTCCATACACTGATGACAGTGGTGTTCGTTCTGTGTTGAGGCACTTGGAGAAGACCCTGGTGATGCGGGTTTGCAGGCCATTGGTGGTGGTGTTGTAGTTCTTGCAAATCTGGGAAATCAGGCGAGCAGCAAAGTCCCGCAGAGCCCAGTGGTTGTCCATGTCTGGCTTCATGCACAGTTGTCTGCTCACAATGCAAGTCATCACCGAGGGGACTAACTCATGAAGCTGCAGGTAAAGCATTCCATTGTTACTGGATACACATGTGAAAATTTGTCAATAGAAAAATAGACATGTAAAAACAACCTCTTTATACAATGATAAATAAATCACAAATAAAAGAAAGTCTGTCAGAGAGAGGTACCTTGTTTCCATCAATGCAGCCCATTCATGGTCACAAATAATCAGATTCAGCATATACGCACCAATAACATCACTGAATTGTATTCACAATACAAGCAGCTCACTACCACTTCATAATATTGTGGAAAATATAGAGAAACAAAAGACTAATATTTATAGACACAACTTACATATTTTTCAAGGTAAAGTGTTTGATTATCCAGAAGAGCTTTGGCCATCCTCATTAAGTAAATCAAAAGAGCCAAGTTCTTTTGCACAACATTTACTCTTATTCCCTCGGCAATGAAGGTACAGAGGCGCGGAACCATCTGGTGCAGGCCAGGGTCAAAGGCCAAGCTGTGCAGGGCTTCCTGAAAAGGCAAGCACAATAACACCACAGGTTACTATCCCCATCCACCACACAAACTTAAAACTCCAAACATTCCAAGAACTGCAATATAGTAGAGCGAAGGCAAACCATAAACGAGGTAATAAAATATAATCATGTTAATTATCTTATAAACAACTGCAGCATCATTACCCCTCTTTTAGGCTCGTCTGATCCAACACAAGCTTCAGTTATTTCCTTGTAGTACAGTTGCTGTTCTGCAGACAGCTCATGTGTGGCTAGCTGCTTCACTTTGACAGTCTCAATGCTCTTCATACCACGTCTAAAAATCATGTAAACCAAGTAAAAAAATTGGAACTTTAAATAAAACTTTCCTATTCCTATACATACAAGGCAACATTAGAGACAAAAGTAGAAAAGAACAGAACAAGTAAACAATTGAATATATCAATATTGTTGTTTCATTTTCCTGCTAATGAAATGTGGCATCAAAAAAGTACAAAAATTTACATAATCCAAGAATAATGCATTAAAGTGTAACATACATGCATATACTTTGATTTTACCTTCACAATCTTCACATTTTTGGGGGGATACATTTGTAACAATTTCACTCTCAGCTTGAATTACTCAGATCCATCCATCCACAGTAATTAAGAGCTAAGAAAAACAATCACAACTGTAAGGTAAAGCCAAGATCCATACCCATGGATGTGCTTCTGGTCTTTGAGTTCTTGCTGGGCAGTCAACTTGGCCGCAGGATCCACTGAGTCCTTCTTCTGCATATCCTTGGTGATAGGGGGAGGGTTTTCAGGGATGGTTGGTTGTACACCATCAATGGCCAGCCAGTGTGCTGCACAGGACAACAATGATTACCAAACACAGCACGCACAGAACATGGAAGTCACCTACATTCCTCTTGTTTACACCACACTACTGTTACTTCATGTTATTAAAAAACAATGTCATTATTAAACATTGCAACTAGAAATGGTTGTCAATAGATTTACGATACAAAGTATAGAAAATTGAGCAAAACAGCTATCATGTATGCCTAAAAATACAAGCCGACACATTCATACCACTGAGGTGAGACTTACGGAGGGAAGCATAGGTCTGTAACGCAAGCATGATTCCGACTCAGTTCAAACAAATTCTACACACACTCTTCACATTCTCCTCAAAGGGGAAGCACATACGTTTTATTGTCATCTGAAGGGGCAGTCGTGGTGTCTGGGAGGTCACCATTTCATTGATCTCCAACTCCTTGTCCTCCAGGAAGTGTAGTTCTCTTCCTCCACCTGATGCAAATCTGAAGGGGATGTGTTCTACAGACTGTAGTCCATAGAGGGGCTGTGGGGAACCAAGGGAAATCAAAAATAGAAACTTGACGACTTGAAACTTGAATAGATATCGACTTGATATATCCTTCCTATGTATACATTTACTTGCTTAATGTAAAATTATTAAACATTTAGTAAAAGACCTGCCATAAACTTACTTCAATATTTTTCATTTTCAGGACATGGTCAAAGTCACATGCTGAAAATCGCTTCCGTTTCCCGTGATGCATGTACTTCATGCCATCCTGTAAAAATTAAATAAATGAATTAGTAAACAGATACGTGGTGTAAAACTTTTAAGCAACTTGTAAATGTACCGATGTGTGTCCACAAAATCATTATCATTGTCTATTTCCTTTTTCTCTCGTTCATGTTTTACCTCCATTACCTTCGTTATCATGCCATAACTTATCAACTCAACTGTCTTCACTCCTATCACATGCCTTTTCACCGTGGCAAGAAATACGGATGCCCTATACCTTTTCATTGCAGCTAAAGACTTGGCGACCGTAACCCTTTTCACCGTGGCTAGAACAACGGCGGCCGTACTCCTTTTCACCGTGGCTAGAGATACAACAGCCGTACTCCAATTATTATTGTCTAGATATACGGGAATGGTTAAGGTTTATTATATACTGATTATAGAATTGGATAAAACTCATACAGGAACTACCTCGTGTAGGTCTCACGGCCTCTTGTAGCTTCCTTATTTTCTTATGTGCTAGTGTTAACTCATCAGGTTTTACAACTTTACTGCTATGCTTTTATCCTCTAGGACTAAAGTTACATAGTAATGTGGCTTTTATAAGGAAGCACCATGAAATAGAGATTAAAATTGTGAAAAAAAAGAAAAAAAAGAAAAACTGCCTCCAAATTCGTTTTTAGTACTATGCCCAAAAATATTTTTGGAGCAATTTTCATGAGCTTCTGAGATGTCGAAAATTTTCCAAATATCTGTAGGGAATTAAAGAAAAAAAAATCCTTGGAATTGTAGTAAAATATCTTGTTTTCTTAAGAAATAAAAAAACTGAGGTATGGATACAAAAAAAATGTATAGAATAGTAAAGATAGAGCAGGAAAAGACCTTTCTAATCAGCTATATCAAAATACATTTGGAGGTTATATAATTGAGAAATATGCCAGTTTTTTCACAAAACAAATTTCCTCAGAAAATATATGAGTTAATGGAATAATGATTACTATACAATGGGCCACTGCACTGATTATTAAGATCCCGTTCTAAATGTCCATAAATCTTTATCAGATAGGTAATTTGCGGACAGTGGGGTTCTAGCGACCAACATTTAAAGTTATTTTAACCAAAATAAATTAAATCTTGATGACAATACACTGCTTTGGCAGCAAGTTTTAGAATATGATAACAGTTGTTCATTAATCCATTAATCTAAATTTCTACCATGATATAATGATATATTGATTAAATGAGACGTTTACCGAAACGGGCATTGATGTACAAGTTGATTTTATGGAGAAAATAATTACTATTGTATGCATAATTTAAATTTTCTATACATCCTAGTAGTGTTGGATCGAATAACCGCAACCGTAACTGCACTACAATCGCACAAAAATTCACAAACAAATTTTGGCACTCCAAAATTATTGGCACTCAAAAATGTTTGGCACTCCAAAATTATTGTCACTTAAATTTTTTGGGCACTCAAAAATTTTTGCCACTCAAAAATGTTTGGCACTCAAACATTTTGGGCACTAAAATTGTTTTTAGCATTTTATAGCTACCGAGTGAGGGAGGAGAGACAGCCTGGGAGTACTACCCCCAGGCTGTCCCTCCTCCCTCACTCGCTAGCTATAAAATGCAAAAAAAAAATGTGAGTGCCAAAATTGTTTGAGTGCCAAAAATAATTTAGTTCCAAAAATTTTGTAGTGCCAAAAATTTTGAGTGTAAATAAAATTCGATTGCCAAAAAAATTTAAGTGCCAAAAAATGTTGAGTGGCAAAAAATGTTGAGTGGCAAAAAAATTTGAGTACCTACCCAAAATGTTAGTGCCAAAAAATGTTGAGTGGCAAAAAAATTTTAGTACCAAAAATGTTAGTGCCAAAAATGTTGAGTGCCAAAAATGTTACTTGTTTTCTTTTGTATAACTACAGTATGTGTACTAACATACATGGAATAGCTATACGTTACTTCATCCTGTGTTGCTTTATCTATGTACAGGAGAACCTCATTTAACCGGCATTCAAAACAACGGCACTAATCGACCCAGGCATTTTTCTTTTTTTCTTTTTTTTTCCGGGCCTCCAGCAGGGAGGACCACGGGCTAGCTTGAGCCCGTCAGAGAGATCTTGTGAAAAAAGAGAGGAGAATGTTCGTGGTGCTGGCGTGCGACACGAGGACTGGCTTGTCCATCCTGACGAGGAGTGCGGGGTAGAAAGGGGCACTCAGCAGGATAACCCAGGCATTAATTAGGTATAATTATTTCAAAAACTGAGAAAATCAGCTGAAATTTAGTTCAAATTTGGCGGGGTACGCAGGGTTGGCAACCCTTTCATCCCTTTCACTGGTAAATTCTGGAACTCTCTTCCTGTTTCTATTTTTCCACTTTCCTATGACTTACATCTTTTCAAAAGAAGAGTAACAAGACACCTCCCGAACTAAATTGGCTCACCCCTTTTTTATTTTATTCTCTTACTGTCTTCTTTATAGGGACTGGCAACTAAGCGGGCTTTGTGTTACCCATTTTTGTTGTGCCCTTGGCCAGTTCCTTGTGATGGAAGAAGAAGAAAAAGAAAAAAGAAAAAAAAAAAAAAATATTGGGATTTTCGGCGATTCCATAAGAGTAACTCTCAAAACAACGGCAAAATGAGTTATCCGGCATGCGCTCCCCCCCCCCGAGGGTGCCGGATAAACGAGTTTTTCCTGTAGTATGTTGTTTAAAATATTTAAAAGAATGGTATATCTTTTCATAAATAATTGTTTCCCTCTCTTCCCTTTGCTGGCAGCACTCTGGTAAAGATAAGAAAAAAGTCTACAGGAAGAAATATTTTACTTTTCTGGGGTTTTCATAATACACCTTTTCACTCAAATTAGAACAACAGAACTTCAAAATAAAACAAATGAATTTAAAAACATAAAAGACTAGCCACAAAGCCGCCCTCCGGGCGGACTTTTTGGCTAGCTCCTGCGCCCACCAAACACAGACTCTCCAGATAGCCCCTTCTAACTTTCCTGAAATCATGGATGTAGAAATGTATGTATTAACGCCTTACCCATCACCACACACCCATTCACTCACCCATTACCCATCACCCCCCACCCATCACCACACACCCATTCACTCACCCATTACCCATCACCCCCCACCTATTCCCTCACCCATCACCCCACACCCATTACCCATCACCCACCCATTCACTTACCCATTACCCATCACCCTACATCAAGGTTTCCTCAATTCTCGCAACCCACTTTTTTTTTCACAATTCTCGCTAATAGGCTACTCAAAAAAAAAAAAAAGTGATCGAATCATCCCCAAAGTGGCCTTAAAATGTTCCCCTCGTCGACCTGGTTCCAAAACTGTGCCATATGATGGGATTGGGGCACTGGGGGCGGCACCTATCGCGGACACACACACTTTCGCTTTTATTATTATAGATGAACTTTTTCTCTTAATTTGAAATTCAATTATTTTAATTTGAAGTGCAGTTATTTTAATTTGAAGTTCAGTTATTTTAATTTAAACTTCAGTTGTTTTAATTTAAACTTCAGTTGTTTTAATTTAAACTTCAGCTGTTTTAATTTAAACTTCAGTTATTTTAATTTAAACTTCAGTTGTTTTAATTTAAACTTCAGTTGTTTTAATTTAAACTTCAGTTGATTTAATTTGAGATTCACTTGTTTTAATTTGAAGTTCAGTTGTTTTAATTTGAAGTTCGGTTGTTTTAATTTGAAGTTCAGTTGTTTTAATTTGAAGTTCAGTTGTTTTAATTATAAGTTCAGTTGTTTTAATTTGAGAGTGAAAAGGTGTAGATAAATAGATAGCATCAGCATCCCGTTATTATCAAAATATGGCGTTAAAAATTTCCACGTCGACGAGAGTTCTCGGTTAGTATTTCGACGAAAATTCCGTTCTACGACAGTTCCATAATTCGTGTGCAGAGTGATTGGTTTTCTCAATGAGAGATATAGAGTGTGACCGGACGTTTCGGCCACGGACATTTAATAGCGTTTCTCAACCCTCCCGTAGCATGATATTTAGCTTAGGTTAGGTTACGTTAGGTAAAGTAAGGTTAGTTTAGGTTAGGTTACGTTAGGTAAAGTAAGGTTAGCTTAGGTTAGGTTACGTTAGGTAAAGTAAGGTTAGTTTAGGTTAGGTCAGCAGTAGGTACAAAATGTATGCAAAAGAATATAAAACAAACAACAATCTACGAAATATAAGCAAAAGGACATTAAAAACCAACATTATGTTTGGTGGCCCAAACTTCCAACTAAGGTAGCGGTAATCCCCGTGGCCTAAACGCCCTAGGTTTGGTGGCCCATGGCTCAAACGACCGTGGCCGAAACGTCCTAAATTTGAGATAGAGTAACATAACACAAATAATACCGTCCATCTAGATTTACTTTAGTTTCATCACCTGAGAGAGAGAGAGAGAGAGAGAGAGAGAGAGAGAGAGAGAGAGAGAGAGAGAGAGAGAGAGAGAGAGACAGAGAGAGAGAGAGAGGGGGGGGTTAGCCACCAGCCACACACCTGTACCAGCAGCCTCAGCCTGAAGGTGGCCTCCTCGGCGACCTCCTTGGCCACGTCATCACCAATGGAAGAAATGCCAATACTCTCGGCGATGACCTTGATGGACTCCGGCGGAAAGGAGGGAATGACCTGACCCTCCTCCGACATTGTTGACGCTCCTGCCGGGGGTTTGTTGACGCTAAATGTAGCAGGATACGCTAAGGAGTAAACCCATTTACTTGTCAGACAAACTGTTAAAATTATGTCAGTGAATCATAGAAAACACCCCAGTAGTACCCATGTATTAAGCATATATTTATCTCCCACAATTAAACCTTCGTTAGCAGGAGAAGCATGATAATATTAATATATGCTGTGCCTTGCACTGACGTCACGATCTAGCGCCTTCAAGCCAAATGCCGCCCGTCGGAGGCTCGGAGCTACCTAGGTGGAGGACCAACAAACTCCACTTGCCGCCCGTGTTTGCCAGCTTATGGTAATTTTCCCCTACCAAATATATGTTTATCAGTATAAAAGATATACTGTTATCTTCGGAAATGTTTGTTCTATAATATTATCAAATAAAAAACCGTAAAACACACTAAAGAAAGGCCATTATGAGACTCTCAAGAAATATGCATGAACTTAATATTCACTTAAACTCTTCGCCATTTAATATTTTTGGGGAAAACTTTTTACATGGAGAATATCAATAGAAGCGGAATTTCATTAGCTTTCCATTGATATATTTAGTTTTCTGATAAATGAATTAGCAGCATGCATAAATTAGCGTTAACAAAATAAATAACATCATGAAATCGGGTAATTTCCCGATTGATGGGGTTATTTATTTAGTTAACGCTAATTTATGCATGCTGCTAATTCATTTATCAGAAAACTAAATATATCAATGGAAAGCTAATGAAATTCCGCTTCCATTGATATTCTCCATGTAAAAAGTTTTCTCGCAAAATATTAAATGGCGAAGAGTTTAAGTGAAGGTAGGCTAGCTAGGTATGGTAGCCCAAAGTCTAAGAAGAGTTATATTTTTAGATTTTGTGGTAGCCTACCGTAGATAACACTAAAGTCGCCTGGACAACGTTTTTTTCGATGTACAGACGTCTGGTGGCGTTAATACTTACATTTCTACATCCATGATTTCAGGAAAGAAGGGGCTATCTAGCTGGAGAGCATACGTGTCATTTCGTGTCTTCATCTGTGTCATAGTATGGCTATAAATGATCAAATTACAAAAATATCAATCTAGTGTTTATGTTCCGAGTGTCCTCCCGCCGTCGTCGTCATGCGAAAAAAAACGAGTAGCGAAATTTGAAACCGTATATACTTAAAGATACAAAGCCTAAAACAACACTGAAACAGGTAACCTATAGATTATACAGTCATAATATAAACTACTGTGTATCATCTTCAGGGGCACAGACAAATCAGTAATGATCGATGCTATAATTCGTAATATTTGGCGCCTGGCGACATCACTGCAGGTGGCGACTTCACTGTTATCTACGGTAGTTAATATAGGTTTATGGGTATTTGATGGATAACAGTAAAGTCGCCAGGACAACTTTTTTTGTTATGTACAGACGTGTGGTGGCGTTAAATTAATACTTACATTTCTACATCCATGATTTCAGGAAAGTTAGAAGGGGCTATCTGGAGAGTCTGTGTCATTTTGTGTCTTCATCTGTGTCATAGTATGGCTATAAATGAACAAATTACAAAAATATCTACAAAGTGGCTACCAACAATAAAGTCGCCATCTAGTGTTTATTTACTGAGTGTCCTGCCGCTGTCGTCGTCGCCCGAAAAAAAAACGAGTAGGGAAATTTGAAATCGTCTATACTTGCACCTACAAAGCATAAAACAACGCTGAAACAGGGTAGATTATACAGTCATGATATAAACTACTGTATATCATCTTCAGTGGCACATACACAGCAGTAGTGATGCTATACTTTGTAATATATGGCGCCTGGCCACATAACTGAAGGTGGCGATTTTTCTGTTATCTACGGTAGCCTACTATTCTGTTTTTAGTGCCCTGGTTTTGGTATCTCTGAGCTTAGGTATGAAAACAAGCAATGATTGAGTGAGAGGGATGCAATAAGAATATGCTACCTAGAGAACATGTATTTCTTTCCTACATTCAAGTTTGAATACATATATCATCATAACTACAATATAGCTATTACCGCTACTCACTAGACCAAAATATCGACATCTCAATATTCATATATATACCGTTATTTGATGGTTTCTATGTTAAATAATTCGACTAATAATATATTTCTAGATACTGTGATGATAAACGTAGACAAGATACAATTATAAAATATATTCACTTGCCGTTCACATTTTCACAACTCCTTTTCGTAAACAAACCTTACCAGTCGGGAGGCAGGACGATCGTGTGATATTTAACGTGAGTTTATTTACCTATATCAACGGCAAATGTACTTTTTGACTACTTGTATTGATTAACGAAGCACTCTACTGTATTCTCAAATATTTGTTGTGATGTGAAATGTAGTGATGCCAGCGATAACTCTTGATAAACAAAAACATGTTCCCTCAATGGCCGTTGTTTCCCTTGCAGGACCATGGTGAAGAAGGTGAATCGGACAGGAAGGCAAGTAGTTACCCTTGTGTATATTTACCCCTATGTATAACTACCTACGTGTGCATTTAACCATATGTACATCAACTTATTTGCATTTTTAACTACTTATATGAACACATACTATTTTGTGTATTTATAGTGGTACGTTACCTCATTGCCTACTTGCAATTACCTATGTTTATTATGTATTCGAGTATTTACCTCCCCATACATTTATCTATGTGTGTATTTACCCACATGTATGGTTAGCTATTGATATAGGCACGTATAGTGGTAATGTTCCGCAGGAGTTGGCGGGCTCCACAGGCTTTGCAAGGAACACTCGCCGACGTCGGCGAGTGTTTTGTAAACCAAAATATAGCGCTTATTTATATATAATAATAGCTAGGTTACGTTTAGGTTTGGTTAGGATATGTTTAGGTCAGGTTAGGTTTATGATAAGTTTGGGTTAGGTTTTGCAGAGTCATTTAGGTTAAATAAGCGAATCTGATGGTGAGCTGTTGCCCGGCTGGTTGGTGCCCCTTGCAGAATATTTACCCAAATGGGCAATTTACTAATGGGGAAATATAGAAAATATAGTAAACATAGAAATGGGTAAATAGGCTACTCATACGAGTAAATATACCAGTAAATATTTCGCAGGAATTGGCGGCCGTTAACTTGCGGAATATTAATCCCCATTTGTATATTTGTACGTATAGTATTTGCAGGATTGACTTAACCGCAATGTCTTGTAATTTAGCATTTTCAAACTTTAATAAGATTGATTAAGTTGAGATTTATCGGTATAAGTGCAGTTACAACCAATACACGGCTGGTGGGATTAAGTATCCTGAACGTTTCTTTCTCATCATACGGAGTATTTCTAACCCCTACAATAGCCGTCGGAAATGAAAAAATTCTTAAGGGGGGCGAAACACCCCAGTGAGGTTAGGTTATGTAATCAATGCCCAGGTTAGGTTAGTGAACTAGCAGGGGGACTGGGGGGGGGGCACAGCTGCCCAGTTATGTCAGGAGGTTATTGGTTGAAACTGCATATTTACCGATTTATCGGTAAATTGGTACTTTCAACCCGAATATGAGTGAGGTCAGAAGTACTTTTACCATATAGTATTTTAATGTGTTAAGAAGGATGGTCACATTAAAAATCGTCGGAAATGCCTAATTTTGCCGTTATCTCATTCCTCCATAACAAACCAGGGGACCTGTTGGGAACGACAGACAATGAGTTAATCTTTCTACTAAGTTAGGAGGTTAGATGTAGAGTTAGGTTTACTTTAGGTCAGACCAGGATTTGAGTACTAGGTCAAAAATATTCTTGTTTCCCCATGTATTTCTATGTGTTAAGAATGATGGGTCATCCTCGTATATAACTTACTACGAATGCAAGGCACCAGCAGAAAAAGTGTTTGTTAGGAGGCAAAATGATCGCTGGCCGTCACCCTTGGACCCGCCATTGGCGCGAATTTCTTATTTAATTAAACCTCACGTCTAACCTGCTATCCTGGTGGTGAGGCATGCATTTCTAACTACATCTAACCTAACCACATTTAACCTCCTAACTTAGTAAAAAGATTAACTGATTGTCTGTCGTTCCCAACATCCCTAGGTTTGTTATGGAGGAAGGGGGATAACGGAAAGAAAGTGGCATTTCTGATGATTCGTAACATCAAAATATATGGGAAAAGTCCTTCAGACCTCGTACTCTATTCCTGGTTGAAAGTACCAATTTATCGATAAATCTAGTCTTCATCAATCTTTTTTTAAAGTTTAATAGATGGGGGTGGGGGGTATAAACAAAATTTGGTTTATGGAACTGTCGCTGACCTGACTGGTGTCAATTATCATAGGAAGTGTTAAATGTTACACTACATTGTACATTGATACAGAAATGCTTTTTGCAATATAGTATTCTACATTTAATCATAAACTCAAATTGTGTGTTACGTATAGGATTGGTTGTAAATATATAATATCTCCAAATGTTGTTTTGCAGGCTTTATGCCAAGGCAGTCTTTACCGGCTACAAGCGGGGTCTGCGGGCACAGCACGAGACCTCGGCCCTCTTGAAGGTGGATGGTGCCAAGAACAAGGATGATGGCCAGTACTACATTGGCAAACGCTGTGCCTATGTTTACAAAGTTAGTAAATGTGCTATTGTAGAAAAGCTGCAGCAGAATTGGAATTACTGAATTTCTAGAGTATGATGCCTTAGTTCAAACACCTAATTTTAGGGCTCCATTACAAGGGCATACCATTAATCCATGTGACACTGGCTTCCTGAAAAAGTACTCTTAGGTTTTGAAGAAAGATATTATTATGGTGATAGCCACTCTAGTGTATTGGAGGTGGTGTTCCTTGAGTTGTCTCATCTGTAATAAAGGCCCCTATCCACGGTGCAATTGGCCTTGAGACCTGATCCAATGGATACTCTACCACCCACAAACGATCCAACCTCACCTCAAGACTAGTGATAGAAATCAAGACCAAGTTGGTGATAGAAACGGTGGAGGGCGGTTCTCATGATGGCTCTCTGCAACGGGATATTACTTTTGATGGCAGCTGATACCACAACTGAGGAGCGTAAAACTCATCCGCACTCGCACCAGATTTTATAGAGGCAGTTATTTTCTTCATTTCTTTCCAGAACACAATTCTCATATTACTTATTCTTTTCTTAACTGTTTCAATATTAGCCTCATTGTCTCGCTTCTTGAGTTTCTCTACCAATACTTCATAAGCTGCATTTTTCTTATATTTATCCAATATCCATTTACTCTGCCTTCCCACAAACATTTATTGTTTCTATAATAAATTATAATTGGATGAATTCTTTCCAAAAGTGTTTGTCTTCAAAGAAACAATTCATCTTGCTGATCCTCTCGCGACGCTGTCAGTGGTGAAACTGACGGTTGGCCTCACGTTCAGGACACACGGTGCGATCCGGTCTAAACCGGATGAGTTGGCGGGTCTAAAAACCAAACACTGCTTGGTTGCCATCCGACCAACTGTCAGTCGGATGGACAGACCATAATCACCCCATACACTATCCAATCTGGTCAGATCCGACCAGGTCTGTCTGATGGTCTCGAGGCCAAAACGCACCGTGGATGGGGGCCTTAAAGTACATGAAAATCTTTGCACCATTTTTTCCCATTTATCTGACCATTTATTTGCCTTACAGGTACCCAAGGAACTGATTTTAAATTCTGGTACCAATAATTTTTAGTAGATGTTATAATTATTCTAGCTTTGTTGTATGTGGAGGTGTATCTGCACATTAGCCACCAATTAGTACATTTACATGACTTGTACTGTATTGACATGACTTATATACTCAGTAGACCAGTTCATTGTTTGCTTGTGTATTCCTGAAATTGGGGTTTAGTTATGGTCAGGGTCCCCACAATTTGTTTATTATTTTCATTTCAAACATGGTAGTTGTAGCCAAATATATTTTCTGATTATTGTTTAGATTGTTTAGTGTATTCTTATTTATTATATACGAGATTTTTGTTATGTATTATGTATATTTTTTTCCATTATGTGTGTGTACATGTTTGCTTTTATGGTAAATTTTCAGTGCAAAAACAAGACTCCTTGCCCTACTGGTGGGAAATCTAAGCTGCGCGTGATCTGGGGCAAGGTGACGCGGACCCACGGCAACTCTGGGTGCCTGCGCGCCAAGTTTGCCAGGTCACTTCCCGCTTATGCCATGGGCAGGAGAGTGAGGATTGTAAGTATTGTTTAAGTCATGTTGGTAAGAGGCTGCTCCCTATTAGTGCCATAAGCAAGAGGGAGGATGGTAAGTATTAGTTTAAGATCAGATTTTTTATACATTCTCAATGAGTACTTTATGATTATGATTTGGAATTATATATATTTGTTAATGTTCTTTATCATAAACAAAGACTGTGATATATGTTTAGATTATATGCTAAAGATATGTTTATATCGTGTGTGTGTGTGTGTGACAGCAGTGTGTATTTTGCATGCAGTTTACTATTTAAAAAAAATTATATTACTTGCCTTCCTGATAATTTTTTTATAATTAGTTATTGGATTTTTAGCTCTAGAGTCTTTAAGGATACCATTTATCTTATTTTAGCATTATGTAGCTATTGAAGTTTGATATGTATATGCATTCATATATTTTCTTTTTTTCCCTATCTGCTTGAAATTTCTCAGATTTTCTACCTTTTGTTTATGATGACGTAGATGTTATAACTAGTACTGGGAGTGAAAATATTGATGAATTTTAGTAGTCTTAGTGCAGTCAGGTAAAATTAAGATCTTATTTAGAATATAAAACTTGGGTCACATTAGATTATTATCTTTTGTTAAGTAATGCTGGCACAAGCCTCTGCATGCATTGGTGCCATGGCTCTGTGTAGGAGCCACCATGCCACACATGATATAACCAGGGACTCTGCACAAAATTTTATTGTGTCAACTCCATTTGGCTTGGTCTGCCTTTTATGAGAACATTTCCACATATACGTGTTGGTTACTTAGTTATGCAAATTAGTTGTACTCCTCATTTTAAAGGTGATCGGGTGTACTTTCACATTGATACTCATGCTGAAATTACTGGGGTACTGCAAAATGACAGATATCGCAAACGCCAGAGTTTTAAATGATCGTCAGCTCGTATAACCCGAGAACTGTAGTTAGGGGGTCAACTACGCCCTTCCTCAGTGTGGCAAGCCCACTAAAAATACAACCTTTGCAAATATGGAAATTATTATGTGGTCACAGCAGGGTAAATAGTTGAATATATAGCACAAGGTGGTAGTTTGGGTTTGACGGGGTAGGAGGGTTGCTTAGTTGTAAAACTTCTGCGTCAATGGCATGTCTTTGATTATAGATGTGTATGATCTTACAGAGATACTTATAGTTATCTAACCACATTTGATTAGCTCTATTAGGCAAAATCAGTGCCATTTATAGTGATGCGTGAAATATGCAGGTTCTGGGGTAGAGACATATTTTTTGTATGCTCAGTATGAGTAAATGAATTAATTTACTTGTGTATATATCTATACTTATCTCCAGTATACTAATGTCATATTGATGACAAGAATGCATTGACATGAGCCTGAGTGAGTGGTATTGGTAGTTGGCTCAGCTCGCTCAGGACGAGTATTTGGCGTTGACCTGTGCAGGAGGACAAAGATCCGGATCTTAAGAGTCGCTTGTGTTTCCTGTCTTACTCTATGGTTGTGAGACATGGACACTAAATGCGACTTGAAGAGGCGAATCGATGCCTTTGGTAATAAGTATCTTCACAGAATCATGGGGTTTCGCTGGGGTGATTACGAGTCAAATCAGCGATTACACCGTGAGACTGAATCGAGGCCTATTACCTGCATAGTCCGTCAGCGCCAACTTCGGCTATATGGACATGTCGCATGCTACCCTGAAACCGATCCTTCCCACTGGGTTGTATCTGTAAGAGACAATCCGGCGGGGAGGAGGCCAAGGGGGTGCCCACACGGCTCGTGGCTGGGACAAGTTGATGTTTCCTGTCGAGAATTGCTTGGTATGGGAAGGGAGCCTGCATGGGGACTCGTGCGTGGTGACCCCCGGGAGTGGCGTTGTAGGGTGGGCGAGGCGACGCGCCCCCCCGGCGTATGTGCCCAATGATTTAATGATTGATGTTGACTGACTGACTTGTCATTCAAGTTTGACATCCATATCACATTTAGCACAGTTTCTGTGTTTGAATGCAGTGTCACATATGTAGCTTGTCACATTTGACCGATAAAATCACGTGTGGCTTGTTGCTGTTTATGGGTTTATATGGTCAGTCTTCCTTTCCGAACACAAATATATCACGAAAATTCCAAATTCTGGCAATAGTTCCTGATGCTCCGTAAATCAGTTTTTTTTGCAATATTCTGCAATTGTCATTCATTCGTAGGTATCTTTTACCGAGATAAATGCAGTAAAGCTTTTATTAGAACCCATAAACTTGTATTGGGTATGACAATAGTCATCTCGAGTGGTATTCCCAATGCGTGTATCATAGTTATGGCAGAGAAGTATCATAGTTCTTGTTTTTTTTTTTTTTTTTTTTTTTTTTTTTTTTTTTTTTTTTTTTTTATAATTATTTTTTTTTTTTACAACTGAGGAGCGTAAACATCATCCGCGTTCACACCAAATTTCATAGAGGCTATTATTTTACATACATTGCATACATTACAAAAATATTTTACATATATTACAGAGGCTTTTCACAGAGATTATTTTCTTAATATATTTCCGGAACACACTTCTCATATCGTTGTTTTTTTTTTTTTACTGTTTCAACATTAGCCTCACTGTCGCTCACTGTCGCTCACTGTCCTCACTGTCGCTCCTCGAGTTTCTCTACCTACCGTACCAATACTTCATAAGCTGCATTTTTCTTAAATTTATCCATTTACTCTTTGCTTTTTATTTCCCACAAACATTCAGTTTCTATATAATTGGATGAATTCTGTCCAAAAGTGCTTCTCATTAAAGAAACAATTCATCTTGGTAGTCCTCTCGCGACGCTGTCAGTGGCGAAACTGATGGTTGGCCTCACGATCAGCACACTCACGGTGCGATCCGGTCTGAACCGGATGATCTGCCGGATCTAAAAACCAAACACTGCTTGGTCGCATCCGACCAGCTCAGTCGGTCGGACAGACCAAAATCACCCCACTCACGATCCAATCTGGTTGGATCCAACTAGATCTGTCCGATGGTCGTACGACCAGATCGCACCGTGGATGGGGGCCTTAAGGCTTGGATGGTTGGCACTGGAGGTACACTTGAGGGCTGTGATGGTTGGCCCTCGCCCATGGTGGCGCAGGCAGGATTTTTATAGTGACGCCTGTGATGAGAGGGGGCGGCTCATGCCACCCCCCTTTGTTCTCCAATGCACTCGAAATCGAAGGTAGAGTTAATGGGCAGGGCATGTGGGTGTTCTTAGGTCACTCAACAGTGCAGAAAGGTTTTACTTTTCGTTGGGGATCGAACTCGGGTCACCGAGAACGCCTCGGCAACGCTAACCACTCTGCTACCCCCTCCCCAATTATGAATATCATAAATCAATGTTATATGCCATATATCATATGTTTGGAATCTAGCGAAACCATCTATTATAGTCGCCTGCTAAATATATCTTCATTATTTAAAATAAATGCTAATATCATCAGTAAATTCAGCCCTTGACCATGTTTTATGGATTTAGACATCTATTCCCATGACAATAACATGATTAGGACAGTAACACAAAGAGTAATGTAGTAATTAATTTAGGGAAATATAGCATATAGATGTACTGTTGAGGAATCTGTGTAAACCGGGATAGAGCTGCCAGATGGCATTTTTCGCTCTAAAGGCTGTCTGTACAAAGTTGGGAACCGTATGCCCTCGCACGGTCTAAATGGTATTTCCTAATCAGCTGTGCACCACTCGGCTTACTCAACACGTCCCTACGTGGGCGAATATTCCTTCACTGAGGCTGTTATTATGTCTCGGCCCTGTTGACTGGGACCGTATAACAGACGGGCTAGAACACCGTGAACCTAGGTTTTTGCCTCCCGCGCGGTTTATGATACTTACCCCCCAATTTCTGATACTTGCCAGCCAGCTATGGCAAAAATGCGCCAATTTTGTCTTGATGTTATATAAACTTTCAGCTATGATCACTTTGGGAATACCACTCCTCATATTTAACTTTGTTTATGCACCTTTGATTAAAAACACTGTTGGAGTGGAAGTGTCTGGTCGCCCTCCACAGCATCGGGCAGGCCAAGGAAGACATGGAGGTAGTGTGTTGAAGAGGATGTAGCAGAATTGAGCATTGAAGAAGTTGAGGCAATGGATAGAGATTGTTGAAAATGTATCATCGGCCATCTAACCTCATAAGATATTGGAAAATCTGACGTTAAACAGAAAGAAGATTAAAAACACATCATTCAGCTTTCTAATCAATTAATGATTCATCTGGCAAATTGTAAAGAGTGTACAAAGTACACTCGTGCCTCATTTACCGCTTCAGTTATGTTCCTGGAAAATTATGCGTCAAATGCAAATGCGTTAAACAAATCCTATTTTTCCATTGACTCAATTTATGAGTTGAAATAGGTTCTTATAAACAAAAATCATTTGGACCGTGTCATAAAATGCAATTATACATGTATTTGTGGGCACTTAAATGTGAAAGATAATTGAATATTGAAGTTAAATGGTATTTTGAAGTGGATACTCACAAAATAGAAAAGGAAGAGGCTGGATGTGATGAAATGGCAGCTTGAAGGTGATGATGGTTACTAGGAAGTGAGAGCACTTCTAACTTTAGATTTTAGACTGCGTTCACAGTTCGGATAATTTTTCACTATCATTAATACCATTGTCGACTTCGGAGAAAACGCCCGCTAAAATCTTTGGTACGGATATGCAGTAGTGATACGGTGAAGCGATGCAGTGACGTAACACCCAGTGTTCACTCAGCTGTATGGTAATGTGTTACGTACAGTTTATGTATGTATTAGCATACAGTCAAACCTCTGTTTTCGAACTTCATTCGTTCCCAAAAGTCGTTCTAAAACCGAAATACATTTTTCCATAAGAAGCAATATAAAATGGATTAATCCATTCCTGACCCCCAAAATAAAGACTTTTACAAAAATGAAAATTAAACTCCCCCCCCCCCCCCCCCCCATTTTGACTCGCTCACTAACCTAACCTAACCTAATCCCACGCTTTAACCTCCTAACTAAAGCCAAATCTGCATTAAATAAGTGTCTGCGGTAAGGGAAGAACAGTGGCGATGCAGGTCACAAGAGGAAGAAGAGTGAGGCGCTCGTAAACCCTAGTCTCTCCTCCCTATAAACGTGTCATTATCTCCAAAAGTAATTATTTGAGACCGAAGCCCATAGAGAGAATGTTTCCTAGAATCCAATAAGGTAAACAGAAACCAAACTCCCAATTGTGTACCGTAGATAACACTTTAGTCGCCAGCTGCAATAAAGTCGCCAGCTGCCAAATATTACGAATTATAGCATCACTACTGCTGTGTATGTGCCACTGAAGATGATACACAATAGTTTATAACATGATCTACTCTGTTTCAGTGTTGTTTTATGCTTTGTATCTGCAAGTATATACGGTTTCAAATTTTGCTACTCGTTTTTTTTCTGGGCGACGACTACGGCGGAAGGACACTCAGAACATACCTTAGTGTTGGTCGCCACTCTGTTGATATTTTTGTAATTTGTTAATTTATAGCCATAATATGACACAGATGAAGACACAAAATGACACATACTCTCTAGATAGCCCCTTCTAGCCTTCCTGAAATCATGGATGTAGAAATGTAAGTACTATTAACACCACCACATGTCTGTAAATAAAAAAAAAGTTGTCTTGGCAACTTTAGTGTTATCTACGGTAGGGAGTTTCGGTCCAAGTGTAAACTAATACCGAAATAATGCACAACACAAGAAAAATTGTCAAAATCAAAGAGCAGTTCGTAGCGGTTGTTTACTAAGTGAGGGCCACGGCGAGACTGACCGTCACTGACGCGCACAGTTGCCGAGTAGCTTGTTCGGCAACCGAGTTATCGTACGGCAACCGGTGCAATTATGAGTTTGAAATTCTGTTCGTGAAGCGAATTGTTCGAAAAGGGAGACGCTCGAAACCCGAGGTTTGACTGTACATGCGAGTACATATAAACACACTAGCAGTGTTTTAATCACTAAATGCATCATGGTGTTAGTCAAAGTTTACCTACGTGATGAACATTCGGTGTCTGATGGGTGGATCCAAGAATTTTTGAGGGGGGTATGGACAGACAATTGATTTAACACACCATGTGATGCAATCCTTCAAGTGCCTGATTAGTCACGAATGTTTTATTGATACCCAGTCCTACTCAGCCGGTAGGTGGGTATGCATCCCCCTATCCCCCAATTCTGGATCCATCCTGACTGTTTGTTTATATAAAGTAAATGCTGAAATGGAAAACATCGTTTGGGGGGGCTTTTGGGGGTTTGTAGTTGGGATGAGTACTTTTTTATGGGGTGGGGGTGCATTTCCATTATTCGTAGAGGGTTCAGTACTGAACCCTGTGATATTTGGGTCCCCACTAGTATGTGTAGAGTAGAGATGCAACTTGTCACAGAAGAAAAGACAAAGACGGGGGTGGTATATGGAGGTCCAGCTGGCTATAAAAAAATCCAGGATGGCATAATATGAAGTTTGGCAAAGAACGAAAAGGTGAGATGATAGAAGTATATACAAGGAAAATAAAAGGCAGGCAGAGAGAGTAGTGAGCAGAGCAAAGAGAGTGAGTGGCCTATGAGAGGTGTTTAGACCTGGATAGTGCAGGTCAAGATTTTAGAAATATCAAGACAGATGAGAAAGGAGAAAAAATATGTGGTCGGAGTTGAATTTGTGAAGGATGAAGATGGGGAATTATGGTGACATTGAGCAGCTAGTTAATGAAGTGAATAAATATAAGATAGAGGAGATGGAAAATTTTGGAATGACCATTAGAAGAGGTAATGGTAGAAAAAAAGGAAAAGCTTTAAAAGGAATGAACAGAGGGAAGAGTCCAAGTCTAGCAGGGATAACGCGTGACCTGATGAAAGAGGCAAGAAATATAAGTGTTAGGAAATTGACAAGGATCTGTGAGAACATTATGACAGGAGAGATGGCTGGAGGAGTAGCTGGACAAGACCAATTTGTAAAGGCAAAGGAGAGGCACTATCATGTGGAAAGTACCAAGGGATAAGACCACAAGAGCATGGAAGGAAGGATTTTGGAAAGATATTAGAAGAGGTTAAGAAAACATTAAGAAAAATAGGTGATAATTTGGATTCTGCACAGGAAGGTTTATGACAGATACTGTGTTAGTCATGTGGCAGATGCAAGAAAGTAGCATAAGAAAGAGATGCCTCCACCACGAGTTTGTAGACCTGCAGAAGATATTTTATAGGGTGCCAAGGAGTGCGACAGAATGGGCGTGTAGAAGACCGGGAGTGCCAGTCAATTCCAATCAAGAAAGGGGAAAATGTATAGCAGATCTAGGAGTTGAATAGAGCATGGCCAAGTCAACTATCTCAAGGAAGAAATAAGGAACACACGAAGTGGCATAGGGATTACAAGACTAAGCAAGTCACAGTGTAGTATCACAGAGATCGTTTTCCTGAATTGGTTGTGTTTGGTAGCAATAATTTCAGTGTTGGCTATGGGAATGAATTACCCCTAATTATAAGTATATATTTCAAAGGACGGTACAAATAAGTAATGCTGTAAAGGTTGAGATCCTAGAACAAATTTGATTCATTACAGGAGGTCACAGCTGAAAATACTTGCAAGAATGCGTATGTAGCTTTTGTCGTAATCTCTGCATCAAGTATTGCGTGTTAGATCAATGAGGGATTTTGATTAAACTTGAAGCTATTAAATGAATTAACACTCAATAATGAGGTGAAATTTTGTAGCCCATTTTGCTTTATGATTTATGTAGCACTACAGTTTTTTAACTTGAACTTATTAGAAAAAAATGACGTGAGATCCATCTTTAATTAAGAGTCTTTGAAGTGTTTAGTTTAGAGAATGATAAATGTGAATTGGGCTCAATTTTTTAAATTCTGATTCAAGAAAGCTGTATGTGTGTGGCTGTGTGTTCAGCATTGTTACATGAGTCATTCCCTACTTTCAGATGATGTACCCCTCCAGAGTGTGAGCAGTAAAGACCTAGAGTACCAATGTGTTTTCTTTTCCAATGGGCCAATTTTGACATTACAATCACCATCTGTCATAGGTCAAACAGTTGCAAGTGCAGGCATCCCACGCTTTAACACTATGAAATATGTGTCACGGGTCGAAGCAGATATTCTTTTGTTTGCTTATGTCATCAGATATTAAATAAAAAAAAGTATATGCCCCTTTTGATTGTATTACAAAATACTGTTGCAGGAACAGAATTACAGTACAATGTTTTCCATTATGATACGATTGACTTTTTAGATTACTTAATGCTACGGCAGTAAAGTATTAAATAATAAGAATTATGTGCCACATCCTGTTCAGACATCTGGATGTAGGCTACACTAGTTCTTTGCCTCGATGTACACCAGTTATTACCTTGACAACAATAACAAAACAAAAAATTATCATACAGAAAAGCCAACCACATAGTGTTCGTAAAGACCTCATTTATATGCATGCATTCTACTCTTGGTTTGTTGAGAAAGTGATATGCAGGCCAAGGAAGTACATATCAATAGTTAATTTTGATTGACTTATTGGGAGGTCATTGTCGGTCAAGACTAGATCATGGCAGTTACCTCTCTCAGCAAGCCATTGCAGTACACTAGTAAAAGAGGTTACATACAAATCAATGGATGGTACTTCCTACAGCTACTATTGTGCCAACCTGCTCTCGTTTTGACTTACCAAATTACGGGAGCGTGGCATTGGTCTGAAGAAAGCCTTAAACTAGATTACATACATTACTAGAACTATAGTTGGTTCCAGATATAAAGTTACGTAATAGTTTCAATTATCATTACTTTCATATAGACAAGGTATGTGCAGTGGGGTGCATGCTGATGTGACAACCCCTTCATTAAACTCATTAGATATAAAGCTCATTATGATCTAGTAGCCATGTGTATGTATATGCGAGATTAGAAAAAAAAATAATGAAGGCCATTTGTTAGGCCTCCAACTGAGCAGTTTCACACCACTGGGTTACAGGCAGTGGATGCCGATCCTCCCATTGACGAAACCGCACCCTCTCTTGACGAAGTCAGAGAGGCTGTAGCAAAGTTGAAGGGTGGAAAGGCAGCTGGTGTTTGTAATATCAGTGCGGAGCTCCTCATAGCTGGGGGTGAGGCGATGATCCGCGGGTTGCATGCTGTCCTGACTGCCGTGTGGCAATCAGGTACCATTCCTCCTGACTGGAAAAGGGGGCTGGTCGTCCCTATCTGGAAAGGGAAAGGGGACCGTCAGGACTGCAACAATTACCGCGGTATTACACTGCTCAGCGTACCAGGCAAGGTGCTTGCCCATCTATTGCTGACACGAATTCGCAGTCATCTGGTGAAGCATCAGAGACCTCAGCAGTCTGGGTTCACGCCTGGTAAGTCAACAACGGACCGTATCCTAGCGCTTCGTGTCCTGGTGGAACGCCGACGTGAGTTTCGACGGGATGCTTGCAGCCTATGTTGATCTCAAGAAGGCGTTTGACTCAGTGCATCGTGAGTCACTCTGGGATCTTCTGCGACTTCGAGGGATTCCTGCAAGGACTATTGGTTTGATAACTGGTCTGTATTCTGGGACTGAGAGTGCTGTGAAGTGTGGGGCAGGTGTGTCCAGCTTCTTTCCTGTGAATACAGGAGTGAGGCAAGGGTGCGTCCTTGCCCCATCACTTTTCAACGCTTGTATGGACTGGGTATTGGACAAGGTTGTAGATCAAAGTGATTGTGGAGCATCCGTCGGCAACACCAAGATCACTGATCTTGTTTTTGCCGATGATGCAGTAATCTTTGCTGAGTCGCTGGAGGTCCTGGTGATGGCTCTCGAGGCACTGCATGAGGAGGCAAAGCCTTTGGGACTTGAGGTCTCCTGGCTCAAGACCAAGGTCCAGGTGTTTGGAGACTTACTAGATGAAGCAGTACAGTCTGTTCATGCGTGTGGCGAGGACATTGAGATCTTGGAAAGTTTTACATACCTTGGTAGCGCAGTCCATAACGACGGCGGGTCACGTCAAGAAGCCTTACGGCGGATTGGCATATCCCACGGTGTTATGGACTCGCTCAGCGGGAGTATTTGGCGTTGTCGGTACCTGTGCAGAAGGACAAAGATCCGGATATTCAAGTCGCTTGTGATCCCTGTCTTACTCTATGGTTGTGAGACATGGACACTAAATAGTGACTTGAAGAGACTAATCAATGCCTTTGGTAATAAGTGTCTTCGCAGAATCATGGGGTATCGCTGGGATGATTACGTGTCAAATCAGCGATTGCACCGTGAGACTGAATCGAGGCCTATTACGTACCTGCATAGTCCGTCAGCGCCAACTTCGGCTATATGGGCATGTGGCATGCTACCCTGAAACCGATCCTTCCCATCGGGTTGTATCTGTAAGAGACAATCCGGCGTGGAGGAGGCCAAGGGGGCGCCCACAAGGCTCGTGGCTGGGGCAAGTTGATGTTTCTTGTCGAGGGTTGCTTGGTATGGGAAAGGAGCCTGCATGGGAACTCGCTCGTGGTGACCCCCGGGAGTGGCGTCGTAGGGTGGGCGAGGCGACGCGCCCCCCGGCGTATGCCCCCAATGATTGATTGATTGATTTGATAGGTAAATCACGCTGAGAAGTATAATTGACTGGGGAAGATTTGATGCAGTCTAGGAAAATAGTAAAGATGGATAGAATTGAAGGGAAGAGTGATTAATCTTGTCCTTTTAAAGTATATCCATTGTAAGTCAAATGAGCAGTGTCTTTGATGAGGGTTTATGCATGGTAATAGATTTTTTTTTTTTTTTTTTACAGGAGTATTCGGGATAGATGACTATCTTTATCCTGCTCTAACATTCCATTCCTATCCCCATCCCTCACCGTTCATTTTTTCTATAGCCCCTTCCCCCCCCTTTTTTATGCTTTACCATGCATAGTGCCATATGACCGAGTGTAGAATTGTCTGGATTTTTTTGCAAGCTGTATCATAAGAATGGTAGGATGGTTAGATCAGATGAAGTCATCTATCCCGAATACTCTTCATATAATTTTTTGTTGTTCTATTGCCATGCATAAACCCTTTTCAAAGACACTGCTCATTTGACTTACAATGGATATACTTAAAGGACAAGATTAATCACTCTTCCCTTCAATTCTATCCATCTTTACTACTTTCCTAGACTGCATCAAATCTTCCCCAGTCAATTATACTTCTCAGCGTGATTTACCTATCAAATGGCCTTCATTATTTTTTTCTTCTAATCTCGCATATACATACACATGGCTACTAGATCATAATGAGCTTTATATCTAATGAGTTTAGTGAAGGGGTTGTCACATCAGCATGCACCCTATTACTGCACATCTAATATACTATAGGAGTAGCCGTGTGTCAGTGTCTGTTTTGGGTAGCCGAAACAAAATTCAATTTTGATGAGAGTAGACTCGAAAAATCGCAAATAAATCTTAGGTGGTAAGCGGCTTGGTCCCATGTCGATTGAATAATTTTGAAGGGGGGTTTTGGGCTAAAAACACGGGAGTATTAGATTACAGGAATAACTGCGATAAAGTCTTGCCGCATTCCACAAACTCAGTAGACTCATGGACGTTTGTGTGGGTGTGTGTGTTGGAATCACACGGAACACAAAGGGTTGGAATCACACGGAACGTGGTCCACCCCGAGGCACTTTGACCAGTGACCAACGACAGCAACAACACTATTGGAGTTTGCAATCACATGTCTAATATATACTACTACTACAAACATCAATACAGGGAGGTCCCGAAGATACGAGCAGTTAGGTTCCACCTGCCACCTGGCATACTCGTAAAGCGAAATCTCGTATAACGAAACACATAACTAATGGTAAAATATAGGTTTGGTTCCAGGACTCTCATCAATTTAAAAAAAGAAAAAAAAGAAAGACTTGTTTTTCAAGCTAAAATAAACTATAGCAAACACAACAAACACATCGTCTATATTACCCAAACTGTACTACCTATTCTGTAGAAAAAGCATTCTGAAAGAGAAAATAGCACACAAAATAACATAACTGCATATTAATCTTTATAATAATATAATCGAAAGTGTGTGTGTGTGTGTCGAAAGTATGTGTCCGCTATAGGTTCCGCCCCCAGTGGCGCAATCCCATCATATGGCAGTTTTGGAACCAGGTCGACCAGGGGAAGGTTTTAAGGCCACTTTGGGGATGATCCGATCACTTAATTTTTTTTATTCTTAGTATTAGCGAGAATTGTGGAGAAAAAAAAAATTTACGCGAAATATTTTGCATGAAAAAAGAAAGATATCGAAACGAACGCACGACTGACGGACGGTTTCTTTTACTTCAGTCCTATTACTTCACTAGCCTACTTCCTATTACTTCAGAGTTACTTCTGTCCTATTACTTCAGTTGTCTATCCTGCTGCTTTGCAGTAATATTTTGTCAGATTTTGTGATAACCCAAAAATTATTCTGTGAGATTAAACTCATGGTTGTGTGAAATACATTATCATTGAAATACAAGTGTTACAATTATTGGGCCGAAGGCCCACCAAAAGCCCTCCGCAGGAGCTAGCCAAAAAGTCCGCCCGGAGGGTGGCTTTTCGGCTAGTTAAACATCAAACATGCATAACACTCACAAGTGGTAATGTTGTGTGGGGAGACAGGAAGCTGGTAAGTAGCCAGCTGAGAGTCCCTGTTTGCTCTCTCCGAGACTAGAGAAAACAGGGGTGACTGCGTTTGCAGGGATGACTGGGTTAAGCTCCCTTCACACATTCCATAATCGAGCCACGATAGCGCCACCAATTTGATTATTGACGCTATCGTGAAATTTGTCCACGATAAACGCAGACCACGATAGCCTCACAACAATGTCACGCTGCCTGTACGTATGTGTCATGACGGTCGTAAGATGGTCACGATCAGTGGCGTACCGAGGGGGGGGGCCATGCGGCCATGCCCCCCCCCCCCTTGGGCAAAGAATAAATTATAGTAAATTATATATTTATTATATATATATAATATATATATATATATATATATATATATATATATATATATATATATATATATATATTATATATATATATATATATATATATATATATATATATATATATATATATATATATATAGGCCCCCCCCTTTTCAATTTTCTGGGTACGCCACTGGTCACGATGGAGTCATGACATCTGTAAGACAATGTCACGAATGGAAAATCAACGGTCATTTGTCGTCGCGATAGAGTTACGATAACCACGACAGTGCCATGAACGTATCACGATAGCGTCAAGAGCCATGCATGCCTCATGCAACATGCCTCACACGTGGGTGTGTGTTGCCATGGTGATGGAGAAGGAAGGGGCCGGGGCTAGAGATGAAAGTGGAAGAAACGGTTGTGTTGGTAATGGAGAAGGGGGGAAACGGGGGAGGGGGGTTGTAATAAAGAAGGGGGTGATGGTGTTGTGGGGAAACGGGGGTGGGTGGAGAAGGCGTTGTTGGGGGTGTGAGTGGTTAAAACGGGGGTGGATCCACCACCCAGCCCCTACTCCCTACCCCCTTCCCCCATCACCACGTGGTCATGGGAGTAGAGGGTGGGTGGAGGTAAATGAGAAAGGGGGGAGAAGGGGGTGCAAAAAAGGGGGGGGAGGTAGGATTGAAGACTCGAGAGGTTAAGGTAGGTAAGGGACAAGGGAGGGGTGCGCAGACCTCTTCCACTGCCCACAAACTCGTCTCTGCGCATCTGAATCATTGTAGCCTACATCGTCCAGGATGTGAATTTTTGTAGGCCACATAGTCGTACCGAGCCACCAGAATTATCATATTTTCAGATTGATTATCGTACAACCTTAGGTAAAATCATAGTCAGTAAATGACTTTATAATTTTAGTAAATAACTTGTAATTTACTTTAGTAAATAACTTGTAATTTACTTTAGTAAATAACTTGGTAATTTTACTCACCCCAGTTTGAATGTCGTAACATTGGATTTTCGATCTCGTATATTTAAAATATACAATAATTTACACATCTCGTATACCGTATGCTCGTATAACGGGACCTCCCTGTACATGGGTCCGAAGGGCCCACAAGCACTTGTATCTTATCTATATGAAAGTAATGATAATTGAAACTATTACGTAACTTTATATCTGGAACCAACTATAGTTCTAGTAATGTATGTAATTAATTTAAAGCTTTTTTCAGACCAATGCCGCGTTCCCGTAATTTGGTAATTCAAAACGAGAGCAGGTTGGCACAATAGTAGCTGTAGGATACCTCCTCCTCTAAACCTCATCTTCTTTTCCTCACCGAAACTCAGTTGTCTGTGAGCACTGACAGCAGACCTTTTTCTGTCTCCTCTTACTGTCTCTATTCTAATTTTAAATCCAAAGCTGGCTGTTGCGTATATGTGCGCAATGACATCACTTGCTCTCGTGCCCACGCCCTTGAATCTTCTGAATTTTCTACCATCTGGCTTCGACTTCAATGTCACTCTCTTACTAAATTTATCTGTGCTGTATATCTCTCACCTAACTCCTCTGACTATATAAAATTCTTCGACTATTTAACATCAAAAGTGGAGCACATCTCATCTCATTTTCCTTTAGCTGAAATTTCCATTCTTGGGGACTTCATTGTTCACCACCAGCTTTGGCTATCATCTTCTTTCACTGACCAACCTGGTGAACAGGCCTACAACTTTTCTATCCTCCAAGACCTAGAGCAGCTGGTGCAGCACCCTACCCGTATTCCTGACCGCCTTGGAGACACGCCCAACATTCTTGATCTTTTCCTAACTACTAACCCTTCTGCTTACTCTGTGAAACTATTCTCTCCGTTGGGTTCCTCCGATCACAATCTTATTTCTGTAACCTGTCCTATCGCTCCGGTACCGTCTCGGGACCCACCTAAGCGGAGGTGCTTCTGGCACTTCAACTCAGCTAAGTGGGAAGACCTAAGGCAGTACTACTCTGATTTTCCATGGAATGATTACTGCTTCCATGTCAAAGACCCATCTCTTTGTGCAGAGCGCATAACTGAGGTCATAGTCTCTGGCATGGAGGCGTACATTCCACATACTTTCTCTAATCCCAAAGCCCGTCAACCTTGGTTTAACTCTGCTTGTTCTCATGCTGTCCGAGATAGAGAGGTGGCTCACAAACGGTACCGTAAGCATCCATCTCCTGAAACTCATGCCCTATATATTTCTGCCCGTAATCATGCCAAATCTTTACTTCAGCTTACCAAAAACTCTTTCATTCATAGAAAATGTCAAAATCTTTCTGAATCAAATTCCTCTCGTGACTTCTGGCATCTAGCTAATAACATCTCTAACAATTTTTCTTCTTCATCTTTCCCTCCTATGCTTCACCCAGATGGCTCCACAGCTGTCTCATCTACTTCTAAAGCTGAACTCTTCGCTCAAACATTTGCTAAAAATTCCACTCTGGCTGATGAAGGGCTTGTTCCTCCTTCTCCTCCACCCTCTGACTTTATTATGCCTGTCATTAAGATCCTTCGGAATGATGTTTTCTTTGCCCTTTCTGGCCTAGATCCTCGGAAGGCTTACGGTCCTGACGGAGTCCCTCCTATTGTTCTCAAAAACTGTGCTTCTGTGCTTGCACCTTGCCTGGTCAAACTTTTCCGTCTATGTCTATCTACTTCCACCTTTCCTTCTTGCTGGAAGTTTGCTCACATCCAACCTGTTCCTAAGAAGGGTGACCGTTCTAATCCTTCAAACTACCGTCCTATAGCTTTGACTTCCTGCCTTTCTAAAGTTTTTGAATCTATACTTAATAAGAAGATTCTTAAGCATCTATCTGCTCACAATCTTCTATCTGATCGTCAGTACGGTTTCCGTAAAGGGCGATCTACTGGCGATCTTCTAGCTTTCCTAACTGAATCTTGGTCATCCTCCTTTAGGGGTTTCGGTGAAACTTTTGCTGTTGCCCTTGACATATCAAAAGCTTTTGATAGAGTCTGGCACAAATCTTTAATTTTCAAACTACCCTCATTCGGTTTCTATCCTTCTCTCTGTACCTTCATTTTAAGTTTCCTTTCAAACCGTTCTATTGCAGCTACTGTAGACGGACATTGTTCTTCTCCTAACTCTATCAATAGTGGTGTTCCCCAGGGTTCTGTCCTATCACCCACTCTCTTTCTATTATTCATTAATGATCTTCTAAGTCTAACTCAAAGCCCTATCCACTCCTACGCTGATGATTCTACCCTGCATTTTTCAACGTCGTTTATTAGACGTCCAACTCAACAGGAACTAAGTGATTCACGGAGAGATGCCACCGAGCGCCTAACTTCTGATCTTTCTATTATTTCTGATTGGGGCAAAGCAAACCTTGTTTTGTTCAATGCCTCAAAAACCCAATTTCTTCACCTATCTACTCGACAAAACCTACCAGATAACTATCCCCTCTTCTTCAATGACATTCAACTGTCTCCTTCTTCTACAATGAACATTCTAGGACTATCCTTTACTAAAAATCTGAACTGGAAATCTCACATCTCATCTCTTGCTAAACAGCTTCTAAGACGTTAGGTGTGCTGTGGCGTCTGCGTCCTTTTTTTTCTCCCTCCCAATTGCTTGCTTTCTACAGGGGCCTTATCCGCCCATGTATGGAGTATGTCTCACATGTTTGGGGAGGATCCACTCATACAGCTCTCCTAAACAGGGTTGAGTCAAAAGCTTTCGTCTCATCAACTCCTCTCCTCTGACTGACTGTCTTCAATCTTTAAATCACCGCCGCAATGTTGCTTCTCTTGCTCTCTTCTACCGTTATTTTCATGCTCACTGCTCTTCTGAACTTGCTAACTGCATGCCTCCCCCACTCCCGCGGCCTCGCTGCACAAGACTTTCTACTCATTCCCATCCCTATTCTGTCCATCTTCCTAATGCAAGAGTTAATCAGTATCTTTACTCTTTCATCCCTTTCACTGGTAAACTCTGGAACTCTTCCTGTTTCTATTTTTCCACTTTCCTATGACTTAAATCTTTTCAAAAGAAGAGTAACAAGACACCTCCCGAACTAAATTGGCCTACCCCTTTGTTTTTATTTTATTCTCTTATTGTCTTCTTTATAGGGACTGGCAACTAAGCGGGATTTGTGTTACCCATTTTTCCTGTTATTTAACACTACCTACATCCACCTTTCATCCCCATCCATAAAATTGTCTAGTCTCCTTTTAAAACTCCCAACTAACTTCGCAATAACTACCTGATGACCGTGTCCATTCCAATCATTTACCACCCTATTTGTTACCCAGTTTCTCCCTATTTCCTTTCTAAATTACGTTTTTACAGTTTTAATCCGTTACTTCTTGTTTTACCCTAATTACTAGCCGTAAGAACTTTTCCTACATCTCCTTTATTGTATCCCTTTAACCACTTATAAACTTTTATCAGATCGCCCCTTACTCTACGCCTCTCGAGTCTCAAGTAAGTGTAAATTTAATAGCTTCAATCTCCTCATAACTCATGTTACGCATCCCCTGTATCTTTTAGTCATCCTTCTCCGCACTAATTATAACAAGGCTATATCCATCCTATAATACGGGGACCAAAACTGAACCGCATAGTCTAGGTGAGGTCTGACGAGCCAAATAAAGCTTTTGAATAACATCAGCACTTCTACTTTTAACACTCCTGGCAATGAATCCTAAAACCCTATTAGCTCGATTTCTAGCCTCAATACATTGTTTCCTAGGACGGAGGCCTGGACTTACCCGCACACTCAAATTTTTCTCACCGGATCTTTTCGGCGATACATTACGTATGATGCATCTATTACCAGGATTTTCTCTACCAACATTAATTACGCTACACTTGTCAATATAAAATCCATCTACCTACTCGTTTACCTAACTTATCTAAGTCAGTAAGTATCCCTGCAAACCGGTCACATCAGACTGTGATCTAATAATCCTACATACCTTAGTATCATTAGCAAACTTGCTGATATCACTGCTAATCCCACTATCTAAGTCGTTGATGTAAAGAGAAAGTAGTAATGGTCCCAAAACAGACCCCTGTGGAACACCACTTGTTACCTGCCCCATTCAGATTTAGATCGAACTGTTACGCTCTCCACTCCTCTCCTGGACCTTACCACACCTACCCAGGTGTTACAGGCTGAAAGGCTGTACAGGAAAAGGTGTTTTACGTAACAATGACCACTGCAGGCAACTTACTTCTGCAGCGACTTCTCCGCAGGAGGTCGGTGTGTCAGGGTGAAGCGAGTTAAGTATCTCACGAGGTCAACACACAGGCGAATAAAGACACTGAGGTATTTCTTAGTTTAATGAACCAAGCCACACTCACTACAAAGACAGTACCACAAACACAGTCGCCTTCCCATCTCTTGAAGATGGTCGCAAAGGCTACACTGCATCCCTACAGTCACACAGTTCCTTCCTCAGTACAACTACACACAAACCTCTTCCACCATCGCCACAATGACTCCACCTCGCCACCTCCTCCACGCGACACCCGACCGCCCGCCACCAGGCCTCAACCCTCACTCTCCGCTGGTCTGAGAGCCACTGCCCACCGCCAGCACCGCCAGCCAGCCAGGCTCCTACTGGCACCCCTCCCCAGCCTCCCACCCAAACCCTACCCTCTCATTGCTGGTATCCAAGGTCGCCCCGACGCATACCCTCACACACACACACACACACACACACACACACACACACACACACTGCCTCGCCACCACCACCTCACTGCCTGGTCTTTGTGCCAGCCAGCACCTCACCCACACGCCACCTCCGCTCCCAGCCCATACACATACACATACCTTCCCCCAACACATCATGCAATGGGGAGTTTTCAAAGCTAAGCCGCCAGATGTCCCTCGCGCATCTCACATCCTCAGCACTTTCAGGCTGAATGATCTATCATTTACCGTAAATTCCCTGTACTTCTTTGGGACATATCAGAATTACCCTTCAATACAACAACTGAAACAGTTCTTAATAAAAAATGTAGTTTATCATTTTATTTGTCTGCACTTGGTGAAAATATTGGCAAAACAATTGAATATTTGAAAACTCAATCTTTAAAAATCGTCTTTTCATAAAAAAACGCAAGTTCAAGCAGAATGAGGCTTCAGGAAATATTTACTTGTATGTAAGCATTCACTGAGTACCTGTTTTGGGTGTGTCTGTCTGTCTTGCGACGAACATTTAACCAAAACAGAGTGTGGCGTTCAGCATCTCCACAGAAACCATCCCGCCGGCAGGATTTGTTATCATCCACTTTCCTGTAGACACCACACGGGTAGGAACTCAGCTCAGCGCCGCCGCTTCTTACCTCACAGCTCATATCTTTGATACTCCTAACTCCTCAATACCAGAAACTGTCATCCTAACTATTATCACCCGCTTATCTCATCACACTCTCTATCCTCTACTGGAATATTCGTGGCATCCGCTCCCACATACCGTTTCCCACATAAAGGAGACTTTCGTCTTTCGAGACGGAAATAGTAAACAAACGCTGTCAACTGTCTTCCATCCCGGACTGTTCGTTGAGGTGCCAAGCACTTAAATTACTTCTTGGTTAAATGTTCGTCGCAAGAGAGACATATACACCCAAAACAGGTACTCAGTGAATGCTTACATACAAGTAGATATTTCCTGAAGCCTCATTCTGCTTGAACTTGTGTTTTTTTATGAAAAGACGATTTTTAAAGATTGAGTTTTCAAATATTCAATTGTTTTGCCAATATTTTCACCAAGTGCAGACAAATAAAATGATAAACTACATTTTTTATTAAGAACTGTTTCAGTTGTTGTATTGAAGGGTAATTCTGATGTCCCAAAGAAGTACAGAGAATTTACGGTAAATGATAGATCATTCAGCCTGAAAGTGCTGAGGATGTGAGAGCCTGAGAGACAGGCTTGAGCGTGAGCTTATTAGAAAACTCCCCATTACGCCATACGTAACAGAACCATACAGTAATAGTAACCCTTTGTTGGCCTATCGCTTAGCCAAGATCTATCCAACGAAGAACCTTCCCATCTATTCCATGTGCTTTGACCTTATTTAAGAATATTTCTTATCATGGCATGTGTTGAGGAAAGAGAACCATTAGATAGGGGGTATAGTCTGCTAATATGCATTGGTGTCGTTGTCCTTTATTAGTGCAGGGCAGGGAGCCTGTTTATTAGGGCAGGGATTCAGAGAGAGTTAAAGACCACTAGTGTTAGCTTAACAACATCCCTCTATTTCTACACCCCGGTGTTAACGGGTATTCACAGACGAGACATGGCAGTGGCGGTACATGGTTGTTCAAAGCTGAGTGGCTGAGCGACTACATTGACGTCACGGCCTCGCCAGCGAATCACAATTGTGCAAAAACAAACGTGTCAGCCAATCAGATTGTGTCTCAAACGTGTCAGCCAATCAGATTGTGTCTCAAACGTGTCAGCCAATCACAAGGCAGCCGCGGCCTGCATTTTCAAGGTTCTTTCCATCTACGTTGTACTTTTTCTATTCTCTAGCTTATTCCATCCTTCCTTCATCCCCTGTGTCACCTCCGTCGCTTCAACACTTGTTTTCACCTCCGCATACACGCGGGTAACACATCAGTGTCTGTACTTCCTTGTATTCTAGCTATTTATTATTCCTTCCGAGTAATAGCCGGGTCTTCTTCTTCTTGTGACCTCTTTCGGTAGTACATATATCGCTTCGTAGCTCTCCATCTCCTAGTGTTGGGGGAAGCCACCACCCCGGGACGCGGGTCACAAACCCCCGGCTAACACCCGGTGCCCATTCACTGCTGGTTGGACAATTAAGGGCTCGGGTTTTAATTAAGGAAAAGTGCACACCACATACCTGCAGTCTGCCACAGAGCCATGCGTGGTGCTGTCTGGCATCGCTACCCGGGTCGAGATGCCGCTCTCACCACTCTTGGCACATCACCACTAAACAAAATCACCACAAGCGCCTGGGTTTGTTATATGGCCTAATTTCGTTTGTATACTTGTCCTGTTCAGTTCTTGAGTCAGAAAACATCATATATACTCAATCAAAGACTACTGTATACTACTGGACTTGCTACTCATTTTGGGCCATTTCCAGTGGAGGCCAGTTTTGCGATTCCTGACATTTTCGAACATCACTCCCGTTTCCCTTCCTATGGTTTATCAGTATAAATGATATACCGTTATCTTCGTAAATGTTTGTTCTATAATATTATCAAATAAAAAACTGTAAAATACACTAAAGAATACCATTATGAGAGAGTGAAGAAATATGCATGAACTTAATATTCACTTAACCTCTTCGCCATTTAATACTTTGCGAGAAAACATTTTACATGAAACATATCAATAGAAGCGGAATTTTATTAGCTTTCCATTGATATATTTCGTATTCTGATAAATGAATTAGAACCATACATAAATTAGCGTTAACTAAATAAATAACCTCATCAATCGAGAAAATTACCCGATTGATGATGTTATTTATTTAGTTAACGGTAATTTATGCATGGTTCTAATTCATTTATCAGAAAACTAAATATATCAATGGTAAAATAATAATTCTGCTTCTATTGATATGTTGCATGTAAAAAGTCTTCACGCAAAATATTAAATGGCGATGAGTTTAAGTGAATGCATATTTCTTCAGAACCTCATAATGGAGTTTCTTTAGTGTATTTTACAGTTTTTTATTTGATAATATTATAGAACATTCATTTACGAAGATAACAGTGTATCATTTATACTGATAAGCCATAGTCTACTGTAATCATGGAACACTTTTTTACTTGCCGATCCGATTGATGATGTTATTTTTTTTAGTTAACGCTTATTTATGCATGGTGGTAATTCATTTATCAGAAAACGAAATATATCAATGGAAAGCTAATGAAAATCTGATTCTATTGATATGTTTCATCTAAAATGTTTTCTCGCAAAATATTAAATGGCGAAGAGTTTAAGTAAATATTTAGTTCATGCATATTTCTTCACTCTCTCATAATGGCATTTCTTTAGTGTATTTTACTGTTTTTTATTTGATAATATTATAGAACAAACATTTACGAAGATAACAGTATATCATTTATACTGATAAACCACAGGAAGGGAAATGGGGGTGATGTTCGAAAATGTCAGGAATCGCAAAACTGGCCTCCACTGGTCATGGGTGGGTTGGCGAGGGGCACGAGTAGCAAGTCTAGTATAGAGTAGTCTTTGACTCAATTTATGAGGATTTTTATGTACGTAGCTTCCTTAACACCATACAGGCAGTTGCCGTGATAACAACTCTGACGTCATCAATCTCCTCTGTGAATGCCAAAACAGCTGATGACAGTTGATAAGCTAACAACCATGGAGGTAAGCAGTGGCGCACCCAGAAAATTGAAAAGGGGGGGACCAATACATATATATATATATATATATATATATATATATATATATATATATATATATATATATATATATATAATATATATATATATATATATATATATATAATAAAAAAATAAAAAAATCTATAAAAAAAATCTAAAAATCACAAATAAAAACATTAATTAAAAATCACAATAAAAAAAAAAATCTAAAAATCTAAAATATGTAAATAATATATATATATATATATATATATATATATATATATATATATATATATATATATATATATATATATATATATATATATATATATATATATATATATATATATATATATTGGTTATATTTTTTCTTTGCAAAAGGGGGGGGCCATGGCCGCATGGCCTCCCCCCTCGATACGCCACTGGAGGTAAGCGTCTTTGAATGCGCCCCAGAGTTGTAGGCTTGCATCTGAGGGTGCCCGTCGTCCCCTTCTCAGCCCCTCCTCGAGCTGCTATGCGGGTCATTGCGGGAGAACAACAAAGCGCTCGGCAAAAAACACGGTGACGTCACAATTCGTACCGTGCGCATTCCGCTCTGCGCAATGCGTAGAGCGGAATGCGTGCAAGCTCCCTTCACGCATTCCATAATCGAACCACTATAGTGCCACTAATTTAATTATTGACGCTATCGTGAAATTTGACCACGATAAACGCAGACCACGATAGCCTCACAACAATGTCACTCTGCCTGTAAGTAGATGTGTCATGACGGTCGTAAGATGGTCATGATAGCTATAAGACTATATAAGTCACGAATGGAAAATTAACGGCCATTTTGTCGTCACGATAGAGGTACGATAACCACGATAGTGTCATGACGGTGTCATGAACGTATCACGATAGCGTCAAGAGCTAGCAACATGCCCCACACGGGGATGGGTGTTGGGGATGGAGAAGGAAGGGGGGGGGGGATAGAGATGAAGGTGGGAGAAACAGGGGTGGGTGTTGGTGATGGAGAAGGGGGAAAACGGGTGGGGGTTGTGATAAAGAAGGGGGTGTTGGTGTTGGGAAACGTGGGGGTGATGGGAGTGGTTAAACGGGGATGGGTGGTATCACCACGTAATGATAGAGTAGGGGGTGGGGAGTCGGAGGTGGGTGGAGGTGAAGGAGAAGGGGGGGGGGGTAGGCGGAAGGGGTGCAGAAAAGGGGGGGAAGGTAGGGATGAAGGCGGACGTAACGGTTTTTTATCGTCACGATAGACGTACGACGATCACGATAGTGTCACGAATCTTCTACATAGATAACGATAGCGTCACGATAGACTTACGAGAGCGCTGCGTTGGGTACAAAAATCGGGGAGCTTCCCGATTTTGTAGTGCATGCAATAACTTTTCGTGGCCTCGGCCGAGTGCGTCACGAGCGTTACGTTCGGTCACAATAGACCCATAATCAGGACCATGACGGTGCTGCGCATTGCACTGTTGGCGCTAAATCGTGGTTCGATTATGGAATGTGTGAAGGGGGCTTTACTGAACGCAACACCTCGCAGGCGTCTGGTACTGCAAGACTCATGGCACACAGGGCGAACTTTTAACCCTTTGTGGTTGATCTACCTCATGGGGAAACCTTACTGTCGGGTGTACTTTATTCACTCGTTATTTAACATACTCGTAAAATCAGTAAAATCAACAGAAGAAGCCATGGCGGGGGATTTATCAAGAGTAGGATATTTATAGTCAAGATTTTTGTCTGTTTTACTTACACACTGAAGCATGATTACGTCTGTCTACTGGGGTAAAAGACTGTTATGGGCCTTAAAATCTTGTACGTACCTTGATATTGCCATTTTATTATTGAAAGTGGTCTACAAAATTTGCAAACAGCGTATCATCGCCTCACCATCGCACCTAAGCATGGGTTGATGAGGGTTTCTGTCATGAGCTGTTCCTGGTGTCAGCCATAAGTACTTGTATGACGGGAGGAGAGAGAAAAAAAGTGACTGCTCCAGCCATTAAACACACGTGACGCGTACATGTTAAATACTGTTTGACTGGCTCTTGTGTTCAACTTTACGCGTTCTGAAAAAGTTACCAATAGCTTTAGACACAGCAGATGACACCGTGCCCTTGGCAGAGCCCTGAGCATTTTCACGCGGCAAACTTCTTATCAGCTGTAGGGCACGAGCCTCCTTCAGAAGTGAATGGAAGGCCAGGTGGATCCCAAGGACGGACTCTGCTGCCGACACCTCGTAGAACTGGCAGCTGAACTCCAGGGATAGCGCCTCTCCCTCGTCCGTCCACACGCGTCTGAAGCAGTCAAGGACATTATGTACACTACGTCTACATATACTGTACGTACCAGATTATAAAAGGAACGAACAGATAATTGATGAAGGGCAAAACCTGTCCAAGTGTTGGTATGATTTACATGAAGAGGATTCTTACCTAATGTGTTCTAGGTCCCTCTTGTTGCCCAGGAGAAGAGTGGTATGCTTCCGCAGGGGACTGGTGGGGTAACAGCTTTCTCTCGGAGGAAGACCATCTTGGTGAGCGAAGGTAGATTGACCAGAATGGAGTCTGTTGTAGGAGTGATGGAAGCTGGGCCGGCTAGCATACCTCTCATAAACGCACTCAGACTTTTGTCTTCGCTCACATGATTCAAAGTTTCTCTGATAACTTACTGGAGTTCGTCGCACCTTATCAGGAGGCCAGCTTTTATCTTTAATATTATCAAAACTAAAGTTGTCCGGCACTATGGTATCTGAAGAATCACAATAAATATGACTAGGAACAAATGAGCTTTTGTTGTAATTACTCTCATAGTTATCGAAAGTTGTACCGTGGGGTAACGTCGTATGGGTACTGTGACGGGGACAGTGCGTGAGGTGCCTGTCACCACCATCACTGCGTGCAAAACCATAACAGGGCGTGGCACCGCGGTGTTGGCGATTAGTTATCGGGCGGTGACCACAGTGGCACGCATGAGTCGCAGGTTCCCGCCTTCCCTGCGAGGAGACTGGAAGGGGCGCCTGAATGAAGTATCCCTGGCTAGTGGGTGGTGGGTCAGCTTGGTAGCGTGAGTATGCCTGGTGGTTTCCCTGTGTGGGGTTGTGAAGTGAGTGTGGAGGGCGGGAAGCAGCACTGATAATGGGCAACAAGGGCTGAGAGATTTCTTCATCACTGAAGGCACAGTCACCGTACATCGTGCTATCAGTATAAGGACTCCTAGAAACATTCCTGACACATTCATGAGGCATGTTTGGGCGTGCAGCGAAATCACTAGCTTTATGGGGACCAAACTGCGGGGAAAGGTGAGGATGTGTATGGAAACAAGAATGAAGTATGTGCAGGAGTTGTCTGGCGTGGATGAAGGAAGTTCTGCTGGTGATGTCGTAGACCACCACAAAGGCGTGGGCCCAAGACAAGTGATTCAGTATCTGGTATGGCGTCTGGAAAGAAATCGAAATTATTAATATTAAAGTAATCGTCCAGACCCATTTTTTTTTTGCCGAATTATGTTGAATGTACATTCAAAACACCTAATCCACCAAAAATAATTGATTTCCAGGCCTTATTTCCGTAAAAACACGACTTGTGTAAAAAGCGCGCGAAAAAAAAAATCTTCCCTTCAACAGGGCTACGACTGTTATTGATGACGTCAGAACAGGGACGCCCGCAGACACTCTGTCTGACACCTGTCGGCAAATGTTATGATGAGCGATTGTACTTCGGTGTCAGACAGTGAATCTGTCGCTGTGACAGATTTAGAGTACGATGCTCAATCTGACACCGAAAGAAATGACGCTGGTCGCGTATACTATGAGGAAAACGAACCTCAGATTGTCATGGGATCCTATATGTTTGAGCCAGAGTACGAGGTGGATTAACAGGTGTTAGCAGAGGCTGAGGTTCAGCAGGAGGACCTGGCACTTCTCCAAAACATGGAATGGTAAATAAGGTTAAACCATGTGTGTGTGGGAATCACAATGAAGGTACTTTCGAGAAAATCCTATGGTTAGTTTTGGAGCTACAGTCAAACGTCATACTAGCATTAACTACATACTAGCATTAACTACAGCATAGAGTTGGAAAATATGCGGGCGGGAAGGCAGAAAGTGTGACAGCCACACCACCACAGGGTCTCTCACCACAGGGCACGCCCACTCCACAACTGGTTTACTTGGTTTACTTGGTCTTGTTAAGAGGCAAAGCCTCACAGTCGTGGTGGTCCACCGCTGCTGCCAGTCCTGGCGTCCCTGTCTAACAGGGCCACCTGGTCTGGTATGGTGTTGGCCTAAGTCACTGTCTTACGGGGGGGGGGGGGCGCCGCCCTTGTCCAGCACACCCGTGTACACAGGCTCACCTCACACTCGTCGTCCCCAACCTACACACTGGGTAGGCGACTAGTCACGCTGCACATTCTCGCTGGTCTTTCACCCGCTGTGTACACTACACACCGTTCCTCAACACAACTGCTCGCCCCAACACACTATAGGCGTGTATCACCCTACACACGCCACTCCTTTCCGTGTGCAAACTTTTCTCGAAAGGCACAGCTGTCTTGCTGCACCCATAAAGGATGCATGCATGTGGCATATAGCAAATAAAAATCTATCGGAAACACCCAAATATCTTCAAGTACTATATTTATCTCTGTGTTTACGTGCCTCTGATCAAGCGCGGGAAGATGAGCCTCCCTGATGCTACGTCACCGAGCCTGAGCATGAGCGTCTGCAAACCTTGAGTGTGTTTTGAAAACTCGGGGAATTTGCAGATTTTGATTGCGGATTATTTAAAAACGGCTGACTGGATACAAAAAGTGACTACGTATTGTTGATATACTCGTTAATGGCTATGATTTGATTGCATTAAATCAGGAATGATGAAATGGTCTGGACGATTACTTTCAAGTCAACCATTGGATCATTACAGCGCTAGATCAGCTATGGTGTGTAGGGTGTGGCGCTGGTGCGGAACGGGTACAAAGGCAGCCCGCGTGGAGCAACACTCGCCTGCATGGTGGTCACGTCCAGCAGCTGCAGGCAGGCGGGCGCGTGGTCCACCGTGGTATCGTGCTGGTACATCATTTCTGTCGGGAAGGAAGAAAAACACCGTAGTAAAGCTATGTAATTGTGCGTGAGGGTACTCTTTATAAGTAGGCTACACTGGTCAATAAAGACTGCGTTAAGTGGAAAGCTGCCCCATCTTATGCTCGTTCTATATTTTTCATGACCTGTGGAGTGTAGGAAATATTCTCCCATGTGCCTTGATGGCCCGCACTTGCTTCACGTGTTGTGTTTATTCACAAAGGCAAAAGGAGCACCCGAAGTAAGGCCGCGCTGCTAACTGCACGTGTAGGTTGCTGTCGAAGCAATACACTTTATAAGGAGGGAGAAGTGTGGATAATGTTGCGTTGGGGCCAGTTGCTTATCCTTGCCAGGAGTAAAAACCAGAACAAGTTCTACAAGGACACATTGCACAGAAACCATGTGATCTCGATAATTAACCAGATAAGATCAGCTAATAATCACATAACGTTAGGATTATCACAAGGGAGACCGTGTTGGGTGTGAAGACAAGACACTGGAAATTTTTGAAACATAATGATAATGTTCACAGGTTAAGGCTGGTCACACTCAGAGGTGGAGACGTTGCCGTAAATTTGTTCATAGTAATGATGCCAAACAATACCAGTCAGGTCATAGCAATGGACGTTCCCTATCAGCTGAAGGACATGGCACCTCAGCACAGCAAACACTGGCGTAATTTAGCTCTTACGGCGTATTACAATACTTGATATAATTATCAGCTACTACATACCTTTTCATAATTTCTTTACAAGCTGGTAAGACAAAATACTTTGACCCTTACCTGAGTCTGAACTGTATTCTCCTATGTAGCGACGGGTCAGGAAACGCACGGTGATAGCTGCAGGGATGAAATAAAAACATTTAAAAATGATGCAGAAAGATCTGTAATTATTTTATCAGGTTCTCATAACTATTGTTTGTAATCAAAACACGCGTGAAATATATGTTACGTATTATATAATATGTGTGTGTGTGTATGCGTGTACTTCAGATAATACTGAAATTAAATGTATATATTTCACACCCAGTTCAGTATTATCTAGTACGGGCATAGCGCCACATTAGTAGTCTGTTGTCAGGCACAAGATTATGAGGTGGACGTCCTCGGGTGGTAGGGGCTCCGTGACCCCCGAGCCCAGCCTCCCCGCACGCCTCGAATAACCCTCCATCAACCACCCAATCCTGTACCATCACCCTCAAGTCTTGCTCAGCCACCACACACTCATGTATATATATATATATATATATATATATATATATATATATATATATATATATATATATATATATATATATATATATATATGATCCACAAAGGCGGAGAGAGAGAGAGAGAGAGAGAGAGAGAGAGAGAGAGAGAGAGAGAGAGAGAGAGAGAGAACGCTTATTAATACTGATCTCAGACATCGTTATATACCGTCTTCGAGTGTTAGTTTGTGGGCGGTTGAGAATCAAGTTTGGGCACCACGCCCACTGTCGCGGGGCGCGCCACCTGCCTGCGCCGTGATGCAGTTAGCAGTGGACACTGGACAGGCACAGCAAGGTTCAGTGTGCGTCAGTCCGTCATTGTAGCATCGGGGTAAATAAAGGTCAAGAGGATGATTGCTGTCAGGCTCGGCGGTGACTCGTGCCCCGGGTAGGAGGGAAGGTTGGGGTGGGGGCTAGTATTTGCGTCCAGCAGTCAAAGTCACAGCACTCCCACCCGTGACCTCCAGCCGTTCTGTCCCTGACACACCCTGACTTTCCTTCCTATCTCGAGACAATAACCAGCTCACGATGCCGCTTCAGAAACAGCTATCAGTCGTATGAATACTCAATGGGCGGGTAATGACCTACTGTCTTTTCCAATTACTGTTTTAAAAACCCAGAAAGTTGGACACCGTCACTTGTCGTGGGCTGCGCACGGAGGCTGCTTCCTCGGCGACCCAGGATCTTGGGCGACCCTTTGTTTGCATTTTTCCGAGCGTGACCGTCACACCTCAGCCCAGACACCTCGCTCCCTCCATAATGGTGGATCTCTCTCTTGACCTGAACACACACACACACCACACACACACACACCACACACACACACACACACACACACACACATTTACATACTTTTCGTGTGGTGCAGTTGGTTAAGGCAGTGTGTGTCACTATAGGTGCGCGCAGATTCGAGCCTGGTCACACCGGCACACGGTTCGAAATTTTTCCCTCGAAACGCGGGCTGTTACTGTCCCCCGTAAGCAAGGATATGGGGTGTACGTGGTGTGTCAGGTACATTTACAGGTCATTTACTGTACCAGCTTTACCCAAAGATCAGTATCTTTGACCTCCCAGCTCTTTCCGGGAGGATATTTTTGGAGATCGCGTTTCCAGGACGTTGATGACTTACACAGTCCATATATATATATATTCTCTCTCTCTCTTTCTCTCTCTCTCTCTCTCTCTCTCTCTCTCTCTCTCTCTCTCTCTCTCTCTCTCTCTCTCTCTCTCTCTCTCTCTCTCTCTCTCTCTCTCTCTCTCCCTTCTCTGTGATAAGTGCACGAATAATCTATTCTATGCTTGAAAATCATAAACTTTCAAATATCAAATAGGAAACTGAGCAATACAGTAATTGCATAAATCTACTTCTAAGCTTTTCTTTCGTGTGTGTTAACATATATAGATGAGTTTTCTTACGTGTTACTGCATAATTTTTTGAGATTTCAGTCAACTGACTTACATTCGAGGCTCACGGGCATGCAGCAGCAGCAGCAGCAGCACAGCGATGCGGTGACGCCCATCACTCACGCACGACCCAAGAACATCTTTCAACTAAAGCCCCGTCCACACTACCACTCACCACCGTCGGCGCTTGCCATCGGCGCTTGCCGACGGTAAGCGCCGATGCCAGTGTTGTATCCACACGAACGATTTTGCTAGGCGGTCAGTGCGCTTCCTGATTTCGGCGAGTGGAAGGGACCCCGCTCGAAATTGATTGTATGATAGCATTTTACTCTGACTGCGAAATTGAAGGAAGTCAACCTTGTTGTACCCTTGACAGGCAGGATATATCGTGCTTACGATCTCACAGAGAAATCAATACATTTACGGCGATGTCCTGAAATTCTTTGATACTTAATCCTGCCTGTCAAGGGTACAGCAAGGTCGACCGTGACGAATGTGGATGTACAGATTGACAGAACCACAGCCAAGGGTCAGGACCACCCCAGGCAAGGCTGCGGCAAGTGGCAAACACCATAACAAAGAGCTATTGAATTCAAGAAAGCTTCATTACCAAAATATTACTGATAGTTCATTGTATTCGTGGTATAAATAGTAGGCAACATCGAAGTATAAGTAACATGTGCGAAAAGATTAATCTTTCACGTCATCTAATTCTTATATATATATATATATATATATATATATATATATATATATATATATATATATATATATATATATATATATATATATATATATATATATATATATATATAATATATATATATATATATATATATATATATATATATATATATATATATATATATATATATATATATATATAGCTTCATAACATGAAGTCTTACTATAGTATAGTCTTGAGGGAAGCTACTAAATTCTTGCTTTGAGAAATTTAAAGGTTGAAAGTGGAGTGGGGGGGGGGGGGGTTGTATGAGTACAGGTGAGTGGTGGAAAAGGACCCACAGTGACTACAAGCAGGAGGGGATGCAGGCGAGGGAAAGAAAGGAGGGGATAACCGGGAAGCATATTCCCCGACTCTATGCGGGTATGTGGACTCCGGGTGAAGACGCCTGGCTGTAGCTCCGAAACTAACCATAGGATTTTCTCGAAAAAAATATTTTTCTCGAAACCCTCATGTGATTCCCACACAAAGTTTTTGAAAGGTTACTAACGGAACCTCACCTAACCTACCGTAAACTAGCGTTATGTACCGTGACGTGTTCAAGAGTAAGCGTGACATATACGTACTGTTCCAGAAAACGGGAATATGCGAGGCCCCGAGATATGCAGCCGGGAAGCCGGGCCACTTCGATCGACGAAGCGCCCTTCGTGGCTACCCTCATAATTATATACCTCTTGCCTCACACAGTTACACTGGAGAGGCTCTTAATTCAGGCTGTGAGTGTTTGTGCATTAGCTGTGTCTATTGACTTAGTGAGCAGCATGGGAAGTGTTGCCTGTGCATGGTTGCCACTGGCAAGGACTGAGTTTTACAGCCGTCGACTGGAAGACGAGCCGAGCAGCCGTGTCCAGCCAACCTGCAAGTAAATGCAGCCTTGGCCTCCATGCGCCTTTGTTGTGTTTACTCGGGCTTTTAGATTTTTCGGTGCACACGACTGGAATTTACGGGTTGTAGAAATTACCCAGATGAAAATTAATCATGCTAAAAAATAATGTGTGACCCGCCTTTGCAGTAAGAATCAACGTACAGACAGGCGATACTTGAGTTGTCCTTGGCTCCTAACACTTGCAGCAGAAACATCAGTTATTCCTTAAGGAACATACGACACGCCTCTTCGTGATCCTGTCCATGCCATCCGAAGCTTTGAGCAAGGTGGTCTTCCTCTGACCTCTTGCCATGCATGACCTCCTCTCTTTGAATGCCGTCCTAGTTTCACTTGCTCTTCCACGTCATCACCAAATCAAGGATGGCGCGCCTCCTCGCTGTACACCTTGATGTGGGTGGGGCTCGGCGGGCGCCTCTGGGATCATGGTAAACCACTAAAGGCTGTACGTTACCTCCTCGCCTTCCACGGTTGAGCGGGCAGTTTTTGTCTCGTGCTCGTGTACGGTTATCTCACAAGCAGTACCTGTATAAGGAAAGGAGATGACGAGGATTCGCTAGATATTATTCAGAGAGCATTGGTACACTAGAGTGAGAGAAACAGGAAGACAAGCATAACTCGGGGTAAATAGTCCCGGAGGAGTGCAGAGAAAGTGGCGGCCACCGAGCGGCGCCACTGGGTAAACACTGGATGGCGGCCACGAGCTGAACTGGAGGATGCCGGCAGAATATGACAGGAGACAACCTGTGGCGAAATGGGAGACATGGAAGAAGCCACCGCAGACGATAGACGAGAAACATGTTCAATTTGTCGGTCAATCAAACGAGAGCTTTGATAGCGCAGCTGTGCTTTTAATGTTGTTGATATTCACGACTTTTCACAGAAAGGAGCTATTGAGCCATGCAATGAGACAAGACCCAGTATAGGCACTTATGTCACTAAAAACTTAGAAATATGAAAGAGAACGAGACGTTTATTTGCCAGTGATCGAAAGCGATGTATTCTCTTCACTGAGATGAGGCTGAGGAGCACCAGACAGGGTGACTCGGTGTAGAATCCTGCCAGGTCATAAGTACTCTTGGATCTATTCGAGGGAACACACACACACACACACACACACACATACACACACACACACACACACACACACACACACACACACACACACACACACACACACACACACACATTGCTAGAGCACCGGGCTGCAATACAAAAAAAAAAAAAAATCTGCTGAAAACCATTAACATCCGTTCTTTGCTCTTCTTCGCTGGGTGCATTCCATTCTACAGACAATAGTGAACCAGTCACTGAAGGAACATGACTTTCCCCGGAACTACAATAAGGTGTGAGCGGCGCGTATGTGTCCATTGGAGCAAACACTGACAAACTCCCCTGGTGAACGTGTCACGCAATGCAGTAAGGTCGCTTTAGGCAGTTATGGAGCTAGGAAAGCACTCTTGTCAACAGTTACGGAGGAAGGGAGAAGAAAGCTTTATACGAGTAAAGTAAATCAGTGCTGAGAAAGTGGGAGAGGAAAGGCTTGGCGGCCCCTGAGCCACAAGATGGATGAGCAAGGCAATGAATGTCCAGCTCCCTCACATGGAGGGTCGAGTAACCAAGACTGGCGAGGGGGTGGGTGGCCTGTTCTAGCACACATCAGGGAAGTCTTTGGAGCAGCATAAAGATGTCACGGGAAAACGAAAACCTCAGGGAGTAGTACAGTACATACTCGATCGCTTGATGGAGAACTGGAAGTCTATAACGTCCTATAAACTGTACTAGTATAATTTTTGCTACTACTATTATTACTAAAGGAATCAACATAATTATGAACACACGGTACAGTATGTGTACCAAAAGAGTGGCAGATGTGCTTTGCCGACTCTCCCTCCAAACTGGGCGCGATCTTTGCGGGTGGAAACAAACATTCACATCCCGCTAGAAACAAGCAAAGCCCAACAGGGAGCAGCCCGACAGACAGCCCCTTGGAGTCGGTTGGTGACAGCCGGGTTTGGCGAGTCCAAATATTGACTCGAACATTTTCTAAAACTTTGTTTTCTCCCTTTGGACTAATCTATGTAACTCACAACTTTTCGTAGAATCTTGGTTTTGGCAAGATGACATAGTGGATGCGTTAACACGAGGTGCCTGGGTGACAAAAGATGATTGATAAAATACGATTGACGTGCAACTCGAAAGGAGAAATAGTCAAGGAAAGGACTGGCAAAACAGAGATGGAAATACGTTTAACGTCCTCCATCATCACAAGCCTCACTGCTGACTCAATATTCACCTGACCATTCATAGTTTATCAATAAACCTGTCTGCCGATGCCGATAGTCTGGTCATTTTTATGGGAGCACATTATACACCCCCCTCCACATATACACAGAGAGAGAGAGAGAGAGGAGTCGCTGCTTTCAAGTTAACCTCGTGGATAATTACATCAGTGACGACGATTAAAGACATCAAAGGATAAGATAAAAGTCTCCCAACGCAGGGATGACTAAGCTCGGCGCTGCCCTGCGAGACTCACCTCACGCTGCCCGCCTCACCTGACTTGCCGACTCCTTTGTCCCCAACGACGACGATGTTGGTAACACTGTCTGCAGGGAGGAGAAACCTGCTGTTCTGCGTGAGGTTGTTGTTGTTGCCTCTGTCATTGATGGTTGTGGTTGTGATAGTGCTGTTACCCTTTCTGTTGTTGTCAATCTTGTTTTTATTAGACTTTTTGTTGATGCTGTTCCGCATTTTTAAGCTGCTGCTGAATACGTTTCCTCGGTGAAAAAAATTCCTGAAGCTTTTAGTGCTACTGTTACTGCTGGTTTGACTCTCATAGCTGCTGTTGCTACTAAGGCTGTTAGTCTTGAGGTTGACGGCCTTTATCACGCTGCCGCCGTTGTTTGCATTGCCATTGACGCTAAACTCCAGACAGGTAGTGGTGGTGGTGGCGGCGGCGGCGGCGAAGACTTCACTGGCGAGAGTATCGCCTCTGGGCTCAATGCGGCGTTTTCTTATTTCATTTTTAGGGCCAAAAGTAAACAGTCTTTTTCCTGGTATGTTGTTGGGTTTGACGCCTGTGCTGTCACTGTTGTGAGCGCTGCTGGAAGCGAAGCTGTTGCCTGTACTGAAAGTGCTGCCACTGCTGTTTGTGCTATCAAAGCTGATGCTATCGCCGCTGTTAGTGTTAGAAGACTCGCTAGAGCTGGTGCTGGAGGACCTCCCGCGAGGAGTACTGCCATCACCGTCACTTGCTGAGTGTGACTTGTAACACTGGAGGTCAGCACACACCCTTGCCTCGGCGGGGCGGGGGAGTCGGCAGTGTCGGGTCCTTGGCTCGTCCTCCTGACCAGTCTCGTCAGCCACGGTCTGGAGGCACGCCCTGGACTGGTCCCGCTCGCGCTTGCCCCCCACCCGTTCCAGCTTCTCACTACTCTGTTGGAACTTCACAGTCGTCGCCACCAGCTCAGTGTCCGTGGTTAGTGGCAATGAAGCGAGGAAACCTATCTTGAACTTCATCTTCATCGGTTTCCTTAGACAAAATCTACATGTTTTTTTTATGTTCAGCACATGGTTTCACAGGGACGCCTGAAATCTCTCATAATCCAAGTACCGCATGCTTTCTTTTCACGAGTTCAATATTTGCAGACTGTTCCTCTATATGCACTCATCTAATAGACTAGTTCATATTTTAAATGTCACCCATCAATTTTGCATACATTCTTTTTCACAGGTACAACCACTTTCTTGTATCGAGTCATCTAGATATAACAAAGGTTAATGATCGAATGATGTCTTATCAGATGAGACACAGACAGGGCGAGCCAGCACACCCTCTCAAACACTTCCCCGCAGAGCAACTGAGGTGTGATAGCCCGACCTGCTCCCACAACCCTCGTGACCTCTGGCGGGTTGCAACTTTTTCGCTCATTCCTTGCACGCTCTCGGAATAGAGTTAACGTGAACCAAGCGAAGCCGACTGACTCTCCATTACCCGACTAAGTTAACTATTTCATAATGTTAAAATGAGAGCACTCTGGAAGAGGATGTCAAGATAATTTATAAGCTGGATCCCACGTATTGCCATGTTGATCAAGCCCGCTCACTTGCAGGGCAGTTGCCAAACGCTGACGGGGAAGGAAACACTGGCAGCCGCCTTGATTTTCCCTCGGCGCGCTGGATGCTGCACAACCACCATCACCACCGCTGGCCTTGGATTGGCCAAAGGAAGGAATTTCCGCATTTCCGCACATCGTGATTTCCACAGAAGGGATAAAGAATTAATTTGTTATAAATGTACAGGAACGGTAGTGTGACAGTATGTTTTTTTTTTGTGTGTGTGTGTGTGTGTGGATACATAAGAACAGTATGTAGAGTTATTCAAATCTTCATTATTTCAAGCTATTCATATTTTGCGAGTGTGACAATACAGTTTTTCTTGGATAGTTGAATCTTCCAAATATTTCTAGGCGTGGCAACAAGAGTAAGTCCATGATAAAGTACACATACAATACGCATACTACACAGCAGCTATCTATGATCGAAATTTTGGAGACAAATAGTAAGAAGCAACATAATAAGTGCAACACACCTGTTACGATGTCGAAAATTAAGGCATAATGAATGTTTTTTTCTTTTTTTTCTTAAGAGCCTATAGCGCCTGTAGGTTTGTTTTTTCCTTCCTTCGGCTTTTTCTTTTATTTTAAAGTGATGTTCTTCAATAGAAAATGAGTGAATGTTATAGAAGTTAGTGTAGATTACATTTAATGCATTAGGATATAGGACCTTAGTTATTAACTTATACCACAAAGAGGACAATAAAACCCAACTTTTATTTTCTTTGTGTGTTTTCAAAACAATTATACAATATAAACCTTTTTTTCAAAGTTACAAAAGATATTATCCGATTATGATTTATGAGTGCATCAATGGTGTCATTCAAGGATCACACACACACACACACACACACACACACACACACACACACACACACACACACACACACACACACACACACACACACACACACACACACACACACACACACACACACACACACATACATGAAAACATTGATTTATTTTAATGATGTCAAGAATTTTCCAAGGAGAATGTCATTTCGTTTTAACAATGAACCATATAATGACAAAACTAATAACGGAAATGACAACCATAAAACATATTTTCCATCCAGTGTTAATGCTGCTGCTCTGTCTGCCAGTCTTGCGCGGCGCCCTGTACCTAACCACCCCGTCAGAGTCCTGCACATATTCACCCTCGCAGCTTCCCCCGGTGTCTCCGCCTTCACAGGAGTTCGAGCCACCGTAATCGCAGCTTCCCCCGGTGTCTCCGCCTTCACAGGAGTTCGAGCCACCGTAATCGCAGCTTCCCCCGGTGTCTCCGCCTCCACCGCCCCCCGAGTCACACCCACCACCGTCACTCATGCCGACCTGTAACTGCAAAATAATGGCTACAAGTTTTTCATTTTTTTCTGTATCATAAGTATTCCTGGTTAAGTGAGCGTATCTCCTAACCTCCTTGGCTGAAGGCGTATTACTTTACAATGTTATTCTTCCCAGCTTTTGATACAATGCCAGCACTGGGTACGTTTAGTTACTCAGTATAGCAAAACAAAACCTTTCGTTTTTAAGACATTACACTTCTACATTTAATCTAAAGAGGCAGCCGCTTTCAGCAAGTTGGAGGCGGGACGTGAGATTCACAGACTGACTGAACTCCCTGTCCCTACGCCAAGGACAAGACGAACACGACTTATCACTGCCTGCTTATTATCGCCCCACGACTATGCGTAGGACGGCAAGCTAGTGTACCAATCTTGTGTATACAGTATTGTGGAATGTCTATTATAATTCATGCAACATAACTATGAAAAGTAAGCAAATATCTTTCACAGCATTACATTCATATATAGCATTGCTGCACAACCAGGCTCGCAAATTATTGTCTTGCTTGTTACTACCGAAGTGAATATATTTTTCTGAAAATTAATAGGCAAAACAGAAAAGTAGTAAAGAGTTCCTTGAAGGATTTTTCCAATCATATTCTGTTAGTTAAGGTTTGACAATGATGTAACCTTATGTTTCACTGGGAGGCGCCCGTGACTGCCGTGGTGCTCGGGGTCGCCCACGGTGAGTCCCCTGAACGCCACCGTCACACAGTGATCATTTACCTTAGGCCACTACGTAGATTCCCGCGGTGTTTTTATTCTGGTCAAATATCCAGCCTTATAGTCCCGGGGTTCTGTGCGTGTTGTGCTGCCCGCGTACTGTGGTGCTGGGAGGCCATAGGATCCCACCCGTTTCAAGGTTAAATTTCAAATGCCAGACACTTCCGATACTCCTTATCATAACCCTTTTACCTACATGGTTGCTTTTCCTGTTTTATTTCCCTCATTGTCGAAAGAACCAGTATGCCAAATGTATTGCACAGGTTCTCGCATTCAGAGGCTAAAAATCACATAATCCACCAAGATTGATTCACTGTAATATATGTTTAGGAATGATTTTTTGTGACATTTGGGAATTTACGTATCTGAAATTGGTATTGAAGTGTATCTCTTCACTGTCTCTGTACTGTCTCTCTCTTCATACTTACTTTTAATTTGGAGAATCCATACTATAGACACGTAATAATTATGTGAGCCACGCACCAAAAAGTTGTAGATTTCAGACATTTGCTATAAAAGAAAACGAAAAAACGTCCGCTGTGTAGGTTTTCTTTCTACGATAACTCTTGTAAATTTTATAGAATTTGAAGAAAAAAAAGATGAAAGATGTACCGCTTAACTCTTGATTCTAACGAACTGCGAGGTACAATAAGCTAGGTGTATTTGGCTATACCAACTGGTTCCTGGACAAATCAAATGACAGATGATTGAATATTTGTTATTTATTGACAGTCTGGTGCTAAGTTGGTACGATACATGTATCCTATTTATACAATTCGTACGTATGTATCAACAGCGAGGTTGTTGACGGCAAAGTATACAGATAACTCTGTATACTGTGGTTGACAGTACTAACCACCACCATGCCAGAATGCAGTGGCGTATAGAGGTACTTGGAAAGGATGGGGGCACACTGCACAGGGGTGAATCGTCTGGTTGCATGTGCGTGCCTCTAGGACGGTGTTATGACCCGCACGTGATCCTGAAGACGTCATGGCTTTCAGGCGGCTCTGTGGAGACTGTCTTGAACTTTGCGTCAGTCTTATTTAGTGTCCTGCTGGCCTGCACGTGTCCTTGGAAGGTGTTCTGGCCTGCAGGCGTCCTTGGAAGGTATTCTGTCCTGCACGTATCCTTGGAGGGTTTCCTGGGCCTGTACGTGTCCTTGGAGGGTTTTCTGGCCTGCACGCGTCCTTGGAAGGTATTCTGTCCTGCACGTATCCTTGGAGGGTTTCTTGGGCCTGTACGTGTCCTTGGAGGGTTTTCTGGCCAGCACGTGTCCTTGGAAGGTATTCTGTACTGCACGTATCCGTGGAGGGTTTCCTTGGGCAGTACGTGTCCTTGGAGGGTTTCCTGGCCTGCACGTGTCCTTGGAAGGTATTCTGTCCTGCACGTATCCTTGGAGGGTTTCCTGGCCTGCACGCGTCCTTGGAAGGTATTCTGTCCTGCACGTATCCTTGGAGGGTTTCCTGGCCAGTACGTGTCCTTGGAAGGTGTCGTGGCCTGCACGTGTCGTTGGAAGGTGTTCTGGCCTGCACGTGTCGTTGGAGGATCTGTTTCAAAAGTGGCTTTACAAGACTGTCAGTTTCCATAGCAGTCCACGCGATCGACCCGCCTTTCTCATGCGACACAGCCGAAATACCGATACTTTTATTTCGGCTTTAGGAGATAGAAGAGGTGTGGATGAGTTAGGTCCGTGTGGCTAAGAAACAATCACGTGCCATAACTTCAAAAGCTCCAATATACGTTTTCTTTGTCCGCCATACGTAGGCTTGTGAGTGAGGCGCTATGTAATTTTGGGCTCTCCTTGATATCAGAATCAATATGATCAAAATATTGCACCGCTGTGAACATGACAGGCGGACAGGAGAGTAAGTTCAGATTAAATGCCGTATAAGTGAGGAAGCGAGTGAGTGATGGTACAATGCTACAGACATGCTTTTATTCACAGTAACTTGGACCAACTGAACTAAGATTATTTAGTATCTTTGTTCTATAAAATTATGTAAACACCCCACCTGAGATTAGTTAGTATCTTCTTCCTATAGATATTTACAAACACGCACACACACACCATACATACACACACACACACAGTGACACATGCACCACGCACACACACAATATTCCCCAGCACAGGGGCCGACAATGGCTCACGACACTACACAACAATCATCATTTTGCTTCTGGCGGCGAGGGGGCGTCGATGTATCTGCTTGGTTGCTTTGACTTCGCGGGGCATTCTTACGCTTCTTTTTTCGACCTCCACCCGACGATGAGGGGCCATTGGAGTGGGGGAAGAAAATGCCCCCATCAGCACTGGAGCCTCCACCACCAAAGCTCCAGCCACTATCACACCCCCCACCACCTCCACCTCCACCTCCACCTCCACCTCCACCTCCGGAGTCACAGCTACCCCCGCAGTCACTCATCACTATCTGAAAGGAAGACTGTAAGAATGTTATATTAATACACTGGACCTAACAGTCAATATAACCCCGGATTGGCTACAATCACAACAATCTGATCCGAATATGCATATGTTGAGTGAAGTTAACGTACCTGTCTAAATGGTTCTCGTTTGCACAAAGTATTTACAGCAAGACAGAGGTATGGTGTTCCCTGTGTAGAGGTGTTGCTATCAGTGCACGACACGTGAGGCACACACTTATATACTACGTACTCCTGGACACCACATGGGAAGTTTCTTTCATCTGGGATTCCCGAGAATACAATTGGTTGAGTTGTTTTATCTGTGACGTCACAAAAAATCCAGTTAGAGGATAAAAGTTTCCTACAAATTCGAGAGCAGAATGTGGATCTTTCCGTATTACCCTCGTGAGCCGGAAATGCGTCAGGCCGTGTGACGCAGTGCGGCGGGGAACAAGGAAATGATTATCACTTTCATACTATCGTACTAATCAATTACTGTTTATATTGGTCTGAAACTCATATTATTATCATTAATATTAAAAGTAACACTGATAATGATAATATTATCACATTATATTATTATCATGATTATTGTAGTTGTTATTATCATCATTATTGCATCTTAGTTTTCCCAACACACGCGTTGTGTCATCGGAAAGAAGTAGGAAAATAAGGTCGTGACAACTGATATATATATATGCCATATATATATATATATATATATATATATATATATATATATATATATATATATATATATATATATATGGCATATATATATCACTTTTGATTCTTTCTCGATACGTGGGAAGAGTTTCTTGGGAAGGGCATCCTAGCCCTTCGCCTATGCCATTTTCGACGCAAAGAAAAAATAGATTAAATCATATAGTTCCACAAATGAACATGTCTCATGGTGGAAAAGATGTTATCAAGCATCCTTTAAGCTGAGGGTACTGCAAGATAAAAGAAGTGAAAAAAATACGAAGAAAAATTGTTGTTCCGCAATAAATATTCGCAAACAATAATAATAAAAAAAAGACATCCATCCATCCACGGTCTGTGGAAAATTCCTCAATACTTGTACGTTGGTGTAAATCCCGTTGTGTGAAGCTTTCCTTTCCGGCGACCGTGGCAACTCAGGACAATGATTACGACACAGTCACCCGTGACACACTTCGTCGCGGTCCTTGGCCACCCACACATTCAGGTCATATCGTCAGAGTTAGGAAACATTCCATACCGCACAAGGCACAATAATTCCTAAATGAAAGAAACAGTCCAACTTGGAGTTACGTCACCTTCACGCCGACACGTGACTCGCCGCGCGGCCCTTTCTTTAGTGCTGCCTGATAGTGTCTGGCACATTTCCCCTTTTTTTTGGCTGCCTGATAAGTCCGATGAATAAGTATCATAAGCCTCGCCTTATCCTCATCCTGTGTGACACACACACACACACACACACACACACATCACCACCGCTGGCCTTGGATTGGCCAAAGGAAGGAATTTCCGCATTTCCGCACATCGTGATTTCCACAGAAGGGATAAAAAATTAATTTGTTATAAATGTACAGGAACGGTAGTGTGACAGTATGTTTTTTTTTTTGTGTGTGTGTGTGTGGATACATAAGAACAGTATGTAGAGTTATTCAAATCTTCATTATTTCAAGCTATTCATATTTTGCGAGAGTGTGACAATACAGTTTTTCTTGGATAGTTGAATCTTCCAAATATTTCTAGGCGTGGCAATAAGAGTAAGTCCATGATAAAGTACACATACAATACGCATACTACACAGCAGCTATCTATGATCGAAATTTTGGAGACAAATAGTAAGAAGGAACATAATAAGTGCAACACACCTGTTACGATGTCGAAAATTAAGGCATAATGAATGTTTTTTTCTTTTTTTTCTTAAGAGCCTATAGCGCCTGTAGGTTTGTTTTATCCTTCCTTCGGCTTTTTCTTTTATTTTAAAGTGATGTTCTTCAATAGAAAATGAGTGAATGTTATAGAAGTTAGTGTAGATTACATTTAATGCATTAGGATATAGGACCTTAGTTATTAACTTATACCACAAAGAGGACAATAAAACCCAACTTTTATTTTCTTTGTGTGTTTTCAAAACAATTATACAATATAAACCTTTTTTTCAAAGTTACAAAAGATATTATCCGATTATGATTTATGAGTGCATCAATGGTGTCATTAAGGATCACACACACACACACACACACACACACACACACACACACACACATACACACACATAAATGAAAACATTGATTTATTTTAATGATGTCAAGAATTTTTCCAAGGAGAATGTCATGTCGTTTTAATAAGGACCCACAATATAATGACTAAGCTAACAACGGAAATGACAACCACAAAACATATTTTCCCTTCATTGTTATTGCTGCTGCTCTGTCTGCCATTCCTGCGCGGCGCCCTGTACCTAACCACCCCGTCAGAGTCCTGCACATATTCACCCTCGCAGCTTCCCCCGGTGTCTCCGCCTTCACAGGAGTTCGAGCCACCGTAATCGCAGCTTCCCCCGGTGTCTCCGCCTCCACCGCCCCCCGAGTCACACCCACCACCGTCACTCATGCCGACCTGTACCTGCAAAATAATGGCTACAAATTTTTCATTTTTTTCTGTATCATAAGTATTCCTGGTTAAGTGAGCGTATCTCCTAACCTCCTTGGCTGAAGGCGTATTACTTTACAATGTTATTCTTCCCAGCTTTTGATACAATGCCAGCACTGGGTACGTTTAGTTACTCAGTATAGCAAAACAAAACCTTTCGTTTTTAAGACATTACACTTCTACATTTAATCTAAAGAGGCAGCCGCTTTCAGCAAGTTGGAGGCGGGACGTGAGATTCACAGACTGACTGACCTCCCTGTCCCTACGCCAAGGACAAGACGAACACGACTTATCACTGCCTGCTTATTATCGCCCCACGACTATGCGTAGGACGGCAAGCTAGTGTACCAATCTTGTGTATACAGTATTGTGGAATGTCTATTATAATTCATGCAACATAACTATGAAAAGTAAGCAAATATCTTTCACAGCATTACATAACATTCATATATAGCATTGCTGCACAACCAGGCTCGCAAATTATTGTCTTGCTTGTTACTACCGAAGTGAATATATTTTTCTAAAAATTAATAGGCAAAATAGAAAAGTAGTAAAGAGTTCCTTGAATGATTTTTCCAATCATATCATGTTAGTTAAGGTTTGACAATGATGTAACCTTATGTTTCACTGGGAGGCGCCCACGGTGAGTCCCCTGAACGCCGCCGTCACACAGTGATCATTTACCTTAGGCCACTACGTAGATTCCCGCGGTGTTTTTATTCTGGTCAAATATCCAGCCTTATAGTCCCGGGGTTCTGTGCGTGTTGTGCTGCCCGCGTACTGTGTTGCTGGGAGGCCATAGGATCCCACCCGTTTCAAGGTTAAATTTCAAATGCCAGACACTTCCGATACTCCTTATCATAACCCTTTTACCTACATGGTTGCTTTTCCTGTTTTATTTCCCTCATTGTCGAAAGAACCAGTATGCCAAATGTATTGCACAGGTTCTCGCATTCAGAGGCTAAAAATCACATAATCCACCAAGATTGATTCACTGTAATATATGTTTAGGAATGATTTTTTGTGACATTTGGGAATTTACGTATCTGAAATTGGTATTGAAGTGTATCTCTTCACTGTCTCTGTACTGTCTCTCTCTTCATACTTACTTTTAATTTGGAGAATCCATACTATAGACACGTAATAATTATGTGAGCCACGCACCAAAAAGTTGTAGATTTCAGACATTTGCTATAAAAGAAAACGAAAAAACGTCCGCTGTGTAGGTTTTCTTTCTACGATAACTCTTGTAAATTTTATAGAATTTGAAGAAAAAAAAGATGAAAGATGTACCGCTTAACTCTTGATTCTAACGAACTGCGAGGTACAATAAGCTAGGTGTATTTGGCTATACCAACTGGTTCCTGGACAAATCAAATGACAGATGATTGAATATTTGTTATTTATTGACAGTCTGGTGCTATGTTGGTACGATACATGTATCCTATTTATACAATTCGTACGTATGTATCAACAGCGAGGTTGTTGACGGCAAAGTATACAGATAACTCTGTATACTGTGGTTGACAGTACTAACCACCACCATGCCAGAATGCAGTGGCGTATAGAGGTACTTGGAAAGGATGGGGGCACACTGCACAGGGGTGAATCCATGATTTTCATAAAAGTGGGGGACGAGCGAAGCGAGTCTCTACAGCTTGGGGGTCTGGGGAAATGTTATAAAAATCAAGCATTTTAAGGGGTATTTTGAGGCTTCAGGAGGGATATATTGCACTAATTTGATATTCAATGACAAAACAATATAAAGAAGCTTCTGTATCTTAAATAAAACAAATATGAGCTGTTTGAAAAATATCTAATTAGGAATTCTAGTCACAAAAGGGGAGAAGGGCATATGGCCGAGTGCCCTCCCCCCTATATACGCCAATGCCAGAATTAATTCAAACATGAGAGTGAGTATAGGCTGTACATACTTAACAAACACAACAGTATATACACATGGACATAATATGTTGTATAGCAAGAAGTGGGTCAATCCCCAAACACAGGTAATACTGTTCATATACCGTGATACACGTTTATCACACATAAAAAAAAAAAAAAACCCACGTTGGCTACCATGAATTTCCAAGATAAGAAAACTGATTGTTAACGTGATGACAAGAAAACAAGTGAATACAAAACAATTCCACGATTCAGTGATGCTCTCAATACGGGAAAAACCCATTCTTTCTACAAATGAAAACAACACGAAATTTCTGTCAAAGCGGCACATATATTTTAGTTTACCCTCAGCAATAGTCTTCCATTTTCTTCTCTGATATATTCTCCCTCTATCGGAGTCTATCCTCTCCAAACCCAGTGACGTCTGGCTGCCTGTGCGTGCCTCTAGGACGGTGTTATCATAGTAACTATACCGTATATGTATGTAATGCCGTAATGTATACTTAGGGTGTTATGACCCGCACGTGATCCATGGCTTTCAGGCGGCTTTGGAGATTGTCTTGAACTTTGCGTCAGTCTTATTGGGTGTCCTGCTGGCCTGCACGTGTCCTTGGAAGGTGTTCTGGCCTGCACGCGTCCTTGGAAGGTATTCTGTCCTGCACGTATCCTTGGAGGGTTTCCTGGGCCTGTACGTGTCCTTGGAGGGTTTTCTGGCCAGCACGTGTCCTTGGAAGGTATTCTGTCCTGCACGTATCCTTGGAGGGTTTCCTGGGGCTGTACGTGTCCTTGGAGGGTTTCCTGGCCAGCACGTGTCCTTGGAAGGTGTCGTGGCCTGCACATGTCGTTGGAAGGTGTTCTGGCCTGCACGTATCCTTGGAGGGTTTCCTGGGGCTGTACGTGTCCTTGGAGGGTTTCCTGGCCAGCACGTGTCCTTGGAAGGTGTCGTGGCCTGCACATGTCGTTGGAAGGTATTCTGGCCTGCACGTATCCTTGGAGGGTTTCCTGGGGCTGTACGTGTCCTTGGAGGGTTTCCTGGCCAGCACGTGTCCTTGGAAGGTGTCGTGGCCTGCACGTGTCGTTGGAAGGTGTTCTGGCCTGCATGTGTCGTTGGAAGATCTTTTTCAAAAGTGGCTTTACAAGACTGTCAGTTTCCATAGCAGTCCACGCGATCGACCCGCCTTTCTCATGCGACACAGCCGAAATACCGATACTTTTATTTCGGCTTTAGGAGATAGAAGAGGTGTGGATGAGTTAGGTCCGTGTGGCTAAGAAACATCACGTGCATAACTTCAAAGCTCCAATATACTTTCTTTGTCCGCATACTAGCTTGGAGTGAGCGCTAGTAAGTTTGCTCTCCTTGATTCAAATCATATGATCAAAATGCACCGCTGTGACTGGGGCAAGAGTTTTGCCAGTATGTACAGTAGTCCACGCGCATACTAAGGTACTTGTCAGTAAACACACCCCGCTATTAGGACGCAAGCTAGTTACAATCTTGTGTATACAGTATTGTGGAATGTCTATTATAATTCATGCAACATAACTATGAAAAGTAAGCAAATATCTTTCACAGCATTACATAACATTCATATATAGCATTGCTGCACAACCAGGCTCGCAAATTTTTGTCTTGCTTGTTACTACCAAAGTGAATATATTTTTCTAAAAATTAAAGGCAAAATAGAAAAGTAGTAAAGAGTTCCTTGAATGATTTTTCCAATCATATCATGTTAGTTAAGGTTTGACAATGATGTAACCTTATGTTTCACTGGGAGGCGCCCACGGTGAGTCCCCTGAACGCCGCCGTCACACAGTGATCATTTACCTTAGGCCACTACGTAGATTCCCGCGGTGTTTTTATTCTGGTCAAATATCCAGCCTTATAGTCCCGGGGTTCTGTGCGTGTTGTGCTGCCCGCGTACTGTGTTCTTGGGAGGCCATAGGATCCCACCCGTTTCAAGGTTAAATTTCAAATGCCAGACACTTCCGATACTCCTTATCATAACCCTTTTACCTACATGGTTGCTTTCCTGTTTTTTTTCCCTCATTGTCGAAAGAACCAGTATGCCAAATGTATTGCACAGGTTTCTCGCATTCAGAGGCTAAAAATCACATAATCCACCAAGATTGATTCACTGTAATATATGTTTAGGAATGATTTTTGTGACATTTGGGAATTTACGTATCTGAAATTGGTATTGAAGTGTATCTCTTCACTGTCTCTGTACTGTCTCTCTCTTCATACTTACTTTTAATTTGGAGAATCCATACTATAGACACGTAATAATTATGTGAGCCACGCCCCCAAAAAGTTGTAGATTTCAGACATTTGCTATAAAAGAAAACGAAAAAAACGTCCGCTGTGTAGGTTTTCTTTCTACGATAACTCTTGTAAATTTTATAGAATTTGAAGAAAAAAAAGATGAAAGATGTACCGCTTAACTCTTGATTCTAACGAACTGCGAGGTACAATAAGCTAGGTGTATTTGGCTATACCAACTGGTTCCTGGACAAATCAAATGACAGATGATTGAATATTTGTTATTTATTGACAGTCTGGTGCTAAGTTGGTACGATACATGTATCCTATTTATACAATTCGTACGTATGTATCAACAGCGAGGTTGTTGACGGCAAAGTATACAGATAACTCTGTAAAACTGTGGTTGACAGTACTAACCACCACCATGCCAGAATGCAGTGGCGTATAGAGGTACTTGGAAAGGATGGGGGCACACTGCACAGGGGTGAATCGTCTGGTTGCATGTGCGTGCCTCTAGGACGGTGTTATGACCCGCACGTGATCCTGAAGACGTCATGGCTTTCAGGCGGCTCTGTGGAGACTGTCTTGAACTTTGCGTCAGTCTTATTTAGTGTCCTGCTGGCCTGCACGTGTCCTTGGAAGGTGTTCTGGCCTGCAGGCGTCCTTGGAAGGTATTCTGTCCTGCACGTATCCTTGGAGGGTTTCCTGGGCCTGTACGTGTCCTTGGAGGGTTTTCTGGCCTGCACGCGTCCTTGGAAGGTATTCTGTCCTGCAACGTATCCTTGGAGGGTTTCTTGGGCCTGTACGTGTCCTTGGAGGGTTTTCTGGCCAGCACGTGTCCTTGGAAGGTATTCTGTACTGCACGTATCCGTGGAGGGTTTCCTTGGGCTGTACGTGTCCTTGGAGGGTTTCCTGGCCTGCACGTGTCCTTGGAAGGTATTCTGTCCTGCACGTATCCTTGGAGGGTTTCCTGGCCTGCACGCGTCCTTGGAAGGTATTCTGTCCTGCACGTATCCTTGGAGGGTTTCCTGGCCAGTACGTGTCCTTGGAAGGTGTCGTGGCCTGCACGTGTCGTTGGAAGGTGTTCTGGCCTGCACGTGTCGTTGGAGGATCTGTTTCAAAAGTGGCTTTACAAGACTGTCAGTTTCCATAGCAGTCCACGCGATCGACCCGCCTTTCTCATGCGACACAGCCGAAATACCGATACTTTTATTTCGGCTTTAGGAGATAGAAGAGGTGTGGATGAGTTAGGTCCGTGTGGCTAAGAAACAATCACGTGCCATAACTTCAAAAGCTCCAATATACGTTTTCTTTGTCCGCCATACGTAGGCTTGTGAGTGAGGCGCTATGTAAGTTTGCTCTCCTTGATATCAGAATCAATATGATCAAAATATTGCACCGCTGTGAACATGACAGGCGGACAGGAGAGTAAGTTCAGATTAAATGCCGTATAAGTGAGGAAGCGAGTGAGTGATGGTACAATGCTACAGACATGCTTTTATTCACAGTAACTTGGACCAACTGAACTAAGATTATTTAGTATCTTTGTTCTATAAAATTATGTAAACACACACCTGAGATTAGTTAGTATCTTCTTCCTATAGATATTTACAAACACGCACACACACACATACATACACACACACACACACAGTGACACATGCACACGCACACACACAATATCCACAGCACAGGTCCGACAATGGCTCACGACACTACACAACAATCATCATTTTGCTTCTGGCGGCGAGGGTGCGTCGATGTATCTGCTTGGTTGCTTTGACTTCGCGGGGCATTCTTACGCTTCTTTTTTCGACCTCCACCCGACGATGAGGGGCCATTGGAGTGGGAGAAGAAAGTGCCCCCATCAGCACTGGAGCCTCCACCACCAAAGCTCCAGCCACTATCACACCCCCCACCACCTCCACCTCCACCTCCACCTCCGGAGTCACAGCTACCCCCGCAGTCACTCATCACTATCTGAAAGGAAGACTGTAAGAATGTTATATTAATACACTGGACCTAAACAGTCAATATAAACACGGATTGGCTACAATCACAACAATCTGATCCGAATATGCATATGTTGAGTGAAGTTAACGTACCTGTCTAAATGGTTCTCGTTTGCACAAAGTATTTACAGCAAGACAGAGGTATGGTGTTCCCTGTGTAGAGGTGTTGCTATCAGTGCACGACACGTGAGGCACACACTTATATACTACGTACTCCTGGACACCACATGGGAAGTTTCTTTCATCTGGGATTCCCGAGAATACAATTGGTTGAGTTGTTTTATCTGTGACGTCACAAAAAATCCAGTTAGAGGATAAAAGTTTCCTACAAATTCGAGAGCAGAATGTGGATCTTTCCGTATTACCCTCGTGAGCCGGAAATGCGTCAGGCCGTGTGACGCAGTGCGGCGGGGAACAAGGAAATGATTATCACTTTCATACTATCGTACTAATCAATTACTGTTTATATTGGTCTGAAACTCATATTATTATCATTAATATTAAAAGTAACACTGATAATGATAATATTATCACATTATATTATTATCATGATTATTGTAGTTGTTATTATCATCATTATTGCATCTTAGTTTTCCCAACACACGCGTTGTGTCATCGGAAAGAAGTAGGAAAATAAGGTCGTGACAACTGATATATATATATGCCATATATATATATATATATGGCATATATATATCACTTTTGATTCTTTCTCGATACGTGGGAAGAGTTTCTTGGGAAGGGCATCCTAGCCCTTCGCCTATGCCATTTTCGACGCAAAGAAAAAATAGATTAAATCATATAGTTCCACAAATGAACATGTCTCATGGTGGAAAAGATGTTATCAAGCATCCTTTAAGCTGAGGGTACTGCAAGATAAAAAAAGTGAAAAAATACGAAGAAAAATTGTTGTTCCGCAATAAATATTCGCAAACAATAATAATAAAAAAAAGACATCCATCCATCCACGGTCTGTGGAAAATTCCTCAATACTTGTACGTTGGTGTAAATCCCGTTGTGTGAAGCTTTCCTTTCCGGCGACCGTGGCAACTCAGGACAATGATTACGACACAGTCACCCGTGACACCACTTCGTCGCGGGGCCTTGGCCACCCACACATTCAGGTCATATCGTCAGAGTTAGGAAACATTCCATACCGCACAAGGCACAATAATTCCTAAATGAAAGAAACAGTCCAACTTGGAGTTACGTCACCTTCACGCCGACACGTGACTCGCCGCGCGGCCCTTTCTTTAGTGCTGCCTGATAGTGTCTGGCACATTTCCCCTTTTTTTTGGCTGCCTGATAAGTCCGATGAATAAGTATCATAAGCCTCGCCTTATCCTCATCCTGTGTGACACACACACACACACACACACACACACATCACCACCGCTGGCCTTGGATTGGCCAAAGGAAGGAATTTCCGCATTTCCGCACATCGTGATTTCCACAGAAGGGATAAAAAATTAATTTGTTATAAATGTACAGGAACGGTAGTGTGACAGTATGTTTTTTTTTTTGTGTGTGTGTGTGTGGATACATAAGAACAGTATGTAGAGTTATTCAAATCTTCATTATTTCAAGCTATTCATATTTTGCGAGAGTGTGACAATACAGTTTTTCTTGGATAGTTGAATCTTCCAAATATTTCTAGGCGTGGCAATAAGAGTAAGTCCATGATAAAGTACACATACAATACGCATATACACAGCAGCTATCTATGATCGAAATTTTGGAGACAAATAGTAAGAAGGAACTAATAAGTGCAACACACCTGTTACGATGTCGAAAATTAAGGCATAATGAATGTTTTTTTCTTTTTTTTCTTAAGAGCCTATAGCGCCTGTGGTTTGTTTTATCCTTCCTTCGGCTTCAAAACTAGTTAGTGTAGATTACATTAATGCATTAGGATATAGGACCTTAGTTATTAACTTAACCACAAAGAGGACAATAAAACCCAACTTTATTTTCTTGTGTTTTTCAAAACAATTATACAATATAAACCTTTTTTCAAAGTTACAAAAGATATTATCCGATTATGATTTATGAGTGCATCAATGGTGTCATTTAAGGATCACACACACCCCACACACACACACACACACACACACACACAACACATACACACACATAAATGAAAACATTGATTTATTTTAATGATGTCAAGAATTTTTCCAAGGAGAATGTCATGTCGTTTTAATAAGGACCCACAATATAATGACTAAGCTAACAACGGAAATGACAACCACAAAACATATTTTCCTTCATTGTTATTGCTGCTGCTCTGTCTGCCATTCCTGCGCGGCGCCCCTGTACCTAACCACCCCGTCAGAGTCCTGCACATATTCCCCTCGCAGCTTCCCCCGGTGTCTCCGCCTTCACAGGAGTTCGAGCCACCGTAATCGCAGCTTCCCCCGGTGTCTCCGCCTCCACCGCCCCCCGAGTCACACCCACCACCGTCACTCATGCCGACCTGTACCTGCAAAATAATGGCTACAAATTTTTCATTTTTTTCTGTATCATAAGTATTCCTGGTTAAGTGAGCGTATCTCCTAACCTCCTTGGCTGAAGGCGTATTACTTTACAATGTTATTCTTCCCAGCTTTTGATACAATGCCAGCACTGGGTACGTTTAGTTACTCAGTATAGCAAAACAAAACCTTTCGTTTTTAAGACATTACACTTCTACATTTAATCTAAAGAGGCAGCCGCTTTCAGCAAGTTGGAGGCGGGACGTGAGATTCACAGACTGACTGACCTCCCTGTCCCTACGCCAAGGACAAGACGAACACGACTTATCACTGCCTGCTTATTATCGCCCCACGACTATGCGTAGGACGGCAAGCTAGTGTACCAATCTTGTGTATACAGTATTGTGGAATGTCTATTATAATTCATGCAACATAACTATGAAAAGTAAGCAAACTATCTTTCACAGCATTACATAACATTCATATATAGCATTGCTGCACAACCAGGCTCGCAAATTATTGTCTTGCTTGTTACTACCGAAGTGAATATATTTTTCTAAAAATTAATAGGCAAAATAGAAAAGTAGTAAAGAGTTCCTTGAATGATTTTCCAATCATATCATGTTAGTTAAGGTTTGACAATGATGTAACCTTATGTTTCACTGGGAGGCGCCACGGTGAGTCCCCTGAACGCCGCCGTCACACAGTGATCATTTACCTTAGGCCACTACGTAGATTCCCGCGGTTTTTATTCTGGTCAAATATCCAGCCTTATAGTCCCGGGGTTCTGTGCGTGTTGTGCTGCCCGCGTACTGTGTTGCTGGGAGGCCATAGGATCCCACCCGTTTCAAGGTTAAATTTCAAATGCCAGACACTTCCGATACTCCTTATCATAACCCTTTTACCTACATGGTTGCTTTTCCTGTTTTATTTCCCTCATTGTCGAAAGAACCAGTATGCCAAATGTATTGCACAGGTTCTCGCATTCAGAGGCTAAAAATCACATAAATCCACCAAGATTGATTCACTGTAATATATGTTTAGGAATGATTTTTTGTGACATTTGGGAATTTACGTATCTGAAATTGGTATTGAAGTGTATCTCTTCACTGTCTCTGTACTGTCTCTCTCTTCATACTTACTTTTAATTTGGAGAATCCATACTATAGACACGTAATAATTATGTGAGCCACGCACCAAAAAAGTTGTAGATTTCAGACATTTGCTATAAAAGAAAAACGAAAAAACGTCCGCTGGTAGGTTTTCTTTCTACGATAAACTCTTGTAAATTTTATAGAATTTGAAGAAAAAAAGATGAAAGATGTACCGCTTAACTCTTGATTCTAACGAACTGCGAGGTACAATAAGCTAGGTGTATTTGGCTATACCAACTGGTTCCTGGACAAATCAAATGACAGATGATTGAATATTTGTTATTTATTGACAGTCTGGTGCTAGTTGGTACGATACATGTATCCTATTTATACAATTCGTACGTATGTATCAACAGCGAGTTGTTGACGGCAAAGTATACAGATAACTCTGTATACTGTGGTTTGACAGTACTAACCACCACCATGCCAGAATGCAGTGCGTATAGAGGTACTTGGAAAGGATGGGGGCACACTGCACAGGGGTGAATCCATGATTTTCATAAAAGTGGGGGACGAGCGAAGCGAGTCTCTACAGCTTGGGGTCTGGGAAATGTTATAAAAATCAAGCATTTTAAGGGGTATTTTGAGGCTTCAGGAGGGATATATTGCACTAATTTGATATTCAATGACAAAACAATATAAAGAAGCTTCTGTATCTTAAATAAAACAAATATGAGCTGTTTGAAAAAATCTAATTAGGAATTCTAGTCACAAAAGGGAGAAGGCATAGGGCCGAGTGCCCTCCCCCCTATATACGCCAATGCCAGAATAATTCAAACATGAGAGTGAGTATAGGCTGTACATACTTAACAAACACAACAGTATATACACATGACATAATATGTTGTATAGCAAGAAGTGGGTCAATCCCCAAACACAGGTAATACTGTTCATATACCGTGATACACGGTTTTATCACACATAAAAAAAAAAAAAACCCACGTTGGCTACCATGAATTTCCAAGATAAGAAAACTGATTGTTAACGTGATGACAAGAAAACAAGTGAATACAAAACAATTCCACGATTCAGTGATGCTCTCAATACGGGAAAAAACCCATTCTTTCTACAAATGAAAACAACACGAAATTTCTGTCAAAGCGGCACATATATTTTAGTTTACCCTCAGCAATAGTCTTCCATTTTCTTCTCTGATATATTCTCCCTCTATCGGAGTCTATCCTCCCAAACCCATGACGTCTGGCTCCTTGCTGCCCTAGACGGTGTTATCATGTAACTAACCGTATATGTATGTAAGCCCTAATGTATACTTAGGGTGTTATGACCCCACGTGATCCATGGGTTTCAGGCGGCTTTTTGGGGATTGTCTTTAACTTGCGTCATCTTTTTGGGTTCCTCGGCCTGCACTGTCCTTTGGGAAGGTGTTTTCCGGCCTGCACGCGCCTTTGGAAAGGGATTCTGTCCCCGCAGTATCTTGGAGGGGTTTCCTGGGCTTACGTGTCCTTGGAGGGTTTTTCTGGCCAGCACGGGGGGGTCTTGGAAGGTATTCTGTCCTTGCACCGTTCCTTGGAGGTTTCCGGGGCTTTACTGTTTTCCTTGGAGGGTTTTCCTGCCCCGCACGTGTCCTTGGAAATGTCGTGGCCTCCTTTCGTTTTGGTGGGGGGTTCTGGGCCCCCGCCCTTTTTTTGGTGGGGTTTCCTTTGGGGCTGTACTGTCCCGGGGGTTTTCCTGGCCACCCTGTCCTTGGAAAAGGGTTTTGTGGCCTGCCTGTCGTTGGAAGGTATTCTGGCCTGCACGTATCCCTTTTTGGGGGGTTTCCTGGGGCTTACGGTCCTTGGGGGTTTTCCTGGCCGCACGTGTCCTTGGGAAAGGGTCGTGGCCCCCGCACGTGGTTGGAGGTTCTTTAATGGCCGCATGGTCGTTGGAAAATTTTTTTTCAAAAGTGGCTTTACAAGATGTCAGTTTCCCTGCAGTCACCCCGATCGCCCCTTTTTTTTCTGCGACCACGCAAATACGTTACTTTTTTCGGCTTTTTGGGATAGAAAGGTTGGGGGGTAGAAAATTAGGTCCCCTGTGGCTAAGAAACAATCACGTGCCATAAATTTTTAAAAACTCCATATACGTTTTCTTTGTCCGCCATACTTTTCTTATGAGTGAGGGGCTATGTAAGGTTTTTCTCTCCTTGAATCAAATCATATGATCAAAATATTGCCCGCTGTGAAATGACAGGGCGGGGCAGGGGGAGTAAGTTCAGTTAAATGCCGTTAAAAAGAGGAACGAGTGAGTGATGGTAAAAAGCCCACAGACATGCTTTTATTCACAAAAATTTTGGGCCAAATGAACTAAGATTATTTAGGCTTTGTTCTTAAAATTATGTAAACCACACCTGAGATTAGTTGTATTTTTCCTATAGAAAAATTTACAAAAACGCACACACACACATCAACAAACACACACCACACAGTGACACTGCACACCCACCACACAATATCCCCCAGCACAGGTCCGACAATGGGGTCACGGGGCACCCAAACAACAATCATCATTTTGCTTCTGGGGGCGAGGGGCGTCGATGTATCTTGGTTGCTTTGACTTTGGGGCGATTCTTACGCTTTTTTTTTTTCGACCTCCACCGACGATGAGGGGCCTTGGAGTGGGGGGGAAAAAAGTGCCCCCATCACACTGGAGCCTCCACCACCAAAGCTCCACCACTTCCCCCCCCCCCACCCCCCTCCACCTCCCCCCCACCCCCTTCCCAAACCCCCAGTTACCCCCGGCGTATCACACATTAAAGGGAATGTGAAAGTTATATTAATACCTCCTAAAAAATCCCAATTAAACAGGATTTTTCTACCAAACACAACAAACTGATCCGAAAAAGCCAAAAATGTTGAGTGAAGTTAAAAGTACCCCCCTTTAAATGGTTCTCGTTTTCACAAAGTATTTACGCAAGACGATTTAAAGGGTTCCCTTTTTAAGTGTTGCTATCAGTGCAAAACACGTGAGGGACACACTTATAACTATACTCCTGGACACCACTGGGAAGTTTCTTTCATCTTTTTCCCGGAAACAAATTTTTTATTTTTTATCGTGACGTCACAAAAAAATCCCGTTGAGATAAAAGTTTCCTACAATTCGAGGCAAAATGGGGATCTTTTTCCGTATTACCCCCGGACCGGAAAATGCGTCAGGCCGTGTGACGCGTGCGGCGGGGAAAAAGGAAAAATTATATTTCATACTATCGTACTAATCAATTCTTTGTATATTGGGCTGAAAAACATATTATTATCATTAAAATTAAAATAACACTGATAAAGAAAAAATTTTTCAATTTATTATTATCAGATTATTTTAAATTTTTATTATCATCATTATTCATCTTAGTTTTCCCCCAACAACCCTTGTGTCATCAAAGAATAGGAAAATAAGGTCGTACAACTGATATAATATATCCATATATATAATTTTATTATATTATATATAAATTTTTAAATTTTAAAATATTATATAATATTTTATTAATTTATTATATATATAATATATATTTAAAAATATGAATATAATATAAACACTTTTTATTTTCTTTCTCATATGGAAAAATTTTTTTTGGGGAAGGGGATCCTCCCCCCTTCGCCTATCCCTTTTTACGCAAAGAAAAAATAATTAAAAAATATGTTCACAAATGAACATTCTCATGGTGGAAAAAGATGTTATCAAAAAATTTTTTTAAACTGAGGGGTACTGCAAGATAAAAAAAGTGAAAAAATACGAAAAAAAATTGTTTTTTTCCCAATTTGAATATTTCCAAAAATAATAATAAAAAAAAGACATCCATCCATCCACGGTTTGGAAAATCCCCCAAATACTTGTTGGTTTTTGGGGAATCTCCCGTTTTTTGAGCTTTCCTTTCCGGCGAACCCGGGGGGCAACTCAGGACAAGATTACCAAAAAGTCACCCGTGACACACTTCGTTTGCGGGTCCTTTGCCACCCACAACTTCAGGTCTATCGTCAGAGTTTTTGGGGAAAAATTTTCCATCCGCACCAAAAGGGACAAAATTCCTAAATGAAAGAAACAGTCCCCAACCTTTTGGGGTTTACGCACCTTACGGCCCCCGGGGGGGGGCCCCTTTTTAAAAGCTGCCTTTTATTCTCGGGACATTTCCCCTTTTTTTTTTTTTTTGGCTGCCTGATAAGTCCGATGAATAAGCGTCAGCAATTCCAAGGAACATATTCGTACATATACTTGTACATAATAAGTACATAATAAGGTTATAGGTTCCATGGTTGTGCCTGACAGCAAGCCGAATGTAGAGCAGCTCAATGCATGGTGCGCATATGACATTGCCGTGTTCGACCTGTTGCGTACACTAGTATAGCAATTGAAACGCGAAAGAGAGAGAGAGAGAGAGAGAGAGAGAGAGAGAGAGAGAGAGAGAGAGAGAGAGAGAGAGAGAGAGAGAGAGGAGAGAGAGAGAGAGAGAGTCCTTTCTTCTCTATAATATTGCGATTAGAGGTTAATATGGTGCTATTGTGTTTGTTTATTCTTCTTTATTGTGTTGATTCAATCTTTTTTTTTAAGGAAGCCGGCTGTTGGGTCATGGCTTGAGCGGGGTCAAGGGTCGCCTTAACGTGTTTTCTTTTTCTATTTTTCCTTCAGTCTTTGATTTGTGGAATATTTGTTTCTAATACATTAAAGAACTTTCTGTAATTTTTCTGTATTTTTTCATGTATTTCTTAAGTCTTTTAAGAAATATGTGAAGAAAAATTACCGTTGGCTTTAGAGGAACCAAATGATACCAAGTGATTTAGGATAGGTAATGTAGGTAAGGAAAGGTTAGGTTATAATAATTTTGGTGGGAAATCTGAAGAACTACGCCTCCAAAGCAATATTCCATTAGCTTGTGAAAGAATAATTTTTCTATAAGTATTGAGTATACTTCAGGCTAGATGAGGTGAGGGGAAAGGTTTGTGTAGTTCAGGAAAGGTTCATTTAATTGTCAGATCAACACACACACACACACACACACACACACACCCACACACACAAAAACACACACACACACACACACACACACCCACACACACAAAAACACACACACACACACACACACACACACACACACACACACACACACACACACACACACACACACACACACACACAAAAGAAAAAAAACACGTAATTACTCGTAGACAATAGTTTCTATAGTAAAGCCGCGGCAGTCCGCTTATGTGCACACGTTCTCTATACTTACACAAGAACCCGCCACTCTTTCCTTCACAATACCTTGGGAAAATATCATAAAAAGTGGTGTCATAACAGTCGTCTTTTGGTCGGTAGTTTTAATGGAAGTTTAAAAGATGACATAGACGGCAGTCTGAAATGTCTTAGATATATAAAAAATTACAGCACACATAAGATCAATGAATTTTCTTTAAGATCTTCCCAACTTAAAGATATTGAACGAACTTGATATTCATTAAGATATCATATTCAATAACCAAATAGGATGAGATACGAAACATGTTTATTCAAGTGTATTGAAAACTATCGGCAAAATGGAAAGATGCTTGAAAAAGTTACCTTTTCGAGATTTTTTTTCCTTTTTTTTAGGGGGTGCGTCAAGTAAATATATTTTTTTTTAATTATTATTTTTTTTTCTTTCCATAACGTATATCCCACTATTGAATGGTGCTACCTGTCTCACAGAGATTCAATGTTCAACACGCACTGGTGAGGGCCTGTTAATTCGGTAGCGACCCAAGCACCAGTACTGTAATGTGGTATTTTGTTTAATTCTCATGTCTTGATGTTGCAAAAGGAGAAGGAAAAAGGATGCTTTATATCAAGTACTTAAAATAAATAGTGCAGCAAATATGTCGTGTTTAATACGAGGGTGAGTTTCCTTTCTAGTGTGGCTTCCCCCGCGGGTGGCGGCAGGCCGTGTGCAGACTCCCAGTGGACTGTAGGCCTCACCACACTTCCCATCGGACCATACGTGAAGATACTCGTAGGTCATTGCTGAACACCTGCGTATTATGTCGGTATTGTAGGTCATAGTAATGCAAAACATCAAATTCTGTTTTGGCGAAGTCACTCACACTTTTTCTTATTTTTTATATAAGTGTCGCAAGTTGCCTGAAGGAGTAACTCACCACACCGCTGCAGCTCTCTTCTTCGGCGACATGACCGGCGTGATTGACAGGGAGGCCTCCGGGGTGGCCGCGGTGGGGCCGAAGTACGGTCGGTGTGTGGAGGTCCCCCCGCGCCACGGCACTACGCCTCTTGTCGGGAAGGGAGGAAACAGACTTGGAAGTGTATCGCGTTCATGTGTCATGATGGCGGCGCATCGGATGTTGTACACGGGCGATGACGCCACTCACTGCGTCTGTTCTCTTCTCTGATTTAAGTAAAGGGATACTTATGTATATTCTTAGCATCTATCTGCTCAACAATCTCTATCTGATCGTCAGTACGGTTCCGTACAGGGCGATCTACGGGCCTATCTTTCTAGCTTTTCCAACTGAATCTTGGTCAATCCTCCTTTTAGGGGTCTTTCGGTTGAAACTTTTTTGCTTGTTGCCCTTGACATAATCCAAAAAGCTGTGATGAGTCCTGGCACAATCTTTAATTTCCAAACTACCCTCATTCGGTTTCTATCCTTCTCTCTGTACCTTCATTTTAAGGTTTTCCTTCAACCGTTCTAATTGCAGCTACTGTAGACGGACATTGTTATTACTCCTAATCTATCACTAGTGGTGTTCCCCAGGGTTCTGTCCTATCACCCACTCCTCTTTTCTATTATCATTAATGATCTTCTCAAGTCTAACTCAAAGCCAACCCCCCCACCCCCACGCCCCCCCCCCCCCCAGCACCCCCCCACACACACCCCAACACCCTAAGCCACCTCCTAGCTAATGGTTTCTACCCCTGCATTTTTCAACGTCGTTTTGTTAGAGCGTCGCAACTCAACAGAACTAAGTGATTCACGGAGAGATGCCACCGAGCGCCTAACTCTGATCTGTTTCCTTATTAGATTTCTGATGTGGGAGCAAAGCAAACCTTGGTTTGTTCAATAACCTCAAAACCCATTTCTTCAAACCTATCTACTCGCCAAAACCTCCCAGATAACTATCCCCTCTTACTTCAATGACACTCAACTGTATCCTTCTTCTACATGAACAGTTCTAGGACTATCCTTTACACTAAAATCTGAACTGGAATCTCACCACATCTCATCTCTGCTAAAACAACTTCTAAGAGTTAGGTGTGCTGTTGCGTCTGCGTCCTTTTTTATTCTCCCTCCTCCATTGCTGCTCTCTACAGGGGCCTTATCACCCCTAGTATGGAGTATAGTTCTTCACATGTTTGGATAGGCGGATCCACTCATACAGCTCTCCTAAACATGTGGAGCCAAAAGCTTTTCGTCTCATCAACATCCTCTCCTCTGACTGAACTGTCTTCAATCTTATAAATCGCCGTCTGCCATTTGCTTCTCATTGCTCTCTTTCTAAACCGTTATTTTTCATGCTCACGATGCTCTTCTGAACTTGCTAACTGTATGCCTCCCCAACTCCCGCGCCCCATCGCTGCACAAGTACTTTCTACTCATTCCCATCCCTATTCTGCCCATCTTCCTAATGCACCATTATCATATCTTACTCTTTCATCCCTTCACTGGTAACCTAAACTCTGAAATCTCTTCCTGTTTCTATTTTTCCACTTTCCTATGACTTAACTCTTTTCAAAGAAGAGTACAGACACATCCCGAACTACTTGGCCATACCCCTTTGTTTTTATTTTGTTCTCTTACTGTCTTCATTTATGGACTGGCAACTAGCGGTCTTTGTGTTACCCATTTTTTGTTGTGCCCTTGTGGCCATTCCCTGTGATGTAAAAAAAAAAAAAAAAAAAAAAATGTAAATGCGGTGGCTGGTGTAAGACTTTTGACGATAGTTATGTATGTTAACGTATGACTGAAAAAAAGACCTATGGAACGCATGATAGATCTTTCCAGGCACACTTACTTCATCATCCCAGAATGGGGCCCCCAGGGCATGGCGGATTTCGTCTGCCGACCAAGAACACGCATTGGTATCAAGTCGTAACGGCTCCACCAATCAATTATTGCTGTGAACTCTGCATAAAGGTTCACATGAGTGGAGATCCTCCGGTCATCAAACCAGTACTCACGCACTCCTCAGGAGGTCCTGCAAAATGTTTCAATACCTCACGCCTCAAGCCACACGTGCACGGTTTTATACTTTATTAAACCCCTTTTAACCCAGTTGAAACCTTGATCAGATCAGTTCGCCTCAACAGCTTTTATCTTTTTGAGTTCAAATTAAAAGTGTTTTAATTTACCATGTCATTGTCGTACCCTGAAACCCTCTTAGTCATGTCTTCATTTGTAGTGCTTCTTGGAATTTAATCCATTCTATAATACAGAACTAGGATGTCCTAGATTGCTGCCTGACTAGTACTAAATACACTTTTTAATCATACTCAGCTCCTTTTATTTCTCACTCTCCTACTATACCCTAGAAACCTCTGTTTGTTCAATTCATGCAATTAGGCATTTGTTCCTGGTCACGCAGCTCAGAATGTATCCAATATTGAAAGGCTCTCTTTCGCATTCTGATGACTCTGCCTAGCTTATGCGAATTGCAAGATGTAGTCTCTTACTGAGGATGTTTTTTTCCTTCTTAAAGATGCTACACTTTGCTGTTATGAATCCATCTTGTCCACTCATATAGTCTGTAGAGCTCTCATGTACATTTCACACTCATGTCTCGATCTAAACGAAGTCATGTGTAATCTGCAAATTGCCACCTTGCTATACTTACCCATAAAATATTAATTAGTTTGATGATGTAAGTAATAATGATCCCTGGGATCCACGACGATGAAGCAGTACCAATCAAACTTTCCTCTCTAACTGCACTTTCTGTTCCATGGTATTGATTGCATACTACACTATCGAAAGTCACGAATCCTGCAAAAGATCTACAAAACATACGTGTTTATCAGTCTCATATTGGTAAGTGATTATGGAGGGGGGGGGAGGAATATATACTGCAATTAATTTGCGAATAATCCAGAACTTCAATTCACTTACTTTGCTCTCTCATGTACATCCATCCAGCTCCCATTACTGCATAATCCTTTATATAATGCCACAAGTCGCCGTATGTACTTATTACAAAACTGTCGAGCCTCGGCCCAGACACCTGGTAAGGAGAACAAAAATAACCGCTTAAACGGGTCGTCGTTAAAGTGGCGACTTGCATCCTCTGGATGAAGGAAGGAGTGGTTTAAGCAATCATGAAGTGGGATTAAACAGACTTGGCGGGTGCAGAAGAAAGAGAGGCAGTCCTTGCCGACGCGGATGTAAACAGGCATGGGACAGGTCCGGTCATCTTGGTAAAGGTCTAGGGTAGAGTGACGGCCCGATCCCCCCAGCTCAGCAAGGCGACAGCCTCACTGCCTTTGCACGAATTCATGAATGAAGGTTGGTTTAAGTCTTAACCTTGGTGTACGTAGTGCTGGCTACTCATTGGAGGAAAGTAACTTTGTCAGACTGCAGCAGCACGAGGGTAGTCTTTGTGGTGGGTTGATGGAGTACAGTTTTGTTGCCGCCATGGCCGGAGTACTGAGGCTAATTAAATTATTATATGACATCAATGTGTAATTAACTCTAACCTGAACGCATATACACTCACTCCTCAAGACAATATCTCATTCAGATAGTTGTAAAGCTATGAACGCGAACACACACACACCACACACACCACACACACACACACACACACCCACACCACACCACACACACCAACACACAGTCTTAATCATTTTCACGGTACAAACCTTCTGAACTTACTCGAGTCATGCTTTCCTGCACAACGCCGGTTTTGGCTGACGCCATATCTGTTGAGAGAAGATAAGGAGTATTGGTGAGGGCAAGACACTGAGGACTCCCGCTCTCCTTGCATAATATGTACCTCGCTAACCGATCTTATAAGGAAGCTGCAACATCTTTCTTTATTTGAGGTAAAGGCCTTGACAATGCAAGACACGATTGAGAGCCCTCGAGTAGAACGGCTTCGCCCTCATCCCACCTTGAACCAAGCTAGAAATGGGAGCTTTCCTTATTCTTAATGTCCCTAATCCTTAAACCTTATAAATTTATTTGATTTGACATATTTATTTGTTGTTCCTCCTCCAACACGTCGTAAAACAAACAACAAATTCAATGAGACAATGTGTCCTTACTTGTGTGTGTTTGTGTGTGTTTTTGTGTTGATAGGGTGGTGTGTGTGTGTGTGTGTGTGTGGTGTGTGTGTATGTTTGTGTGTGTGTGTGTGTGTGGTGTTTGTGTGTGGTGTGTGTTGTGTGTGTGTGTTGGTGTGTGTGTGTGGGTGTGTGTGTGTTCGCGTTGTGCGTGTGCCCACAACAATACCTAGAACGGACAACATAATCACCCCAGTTAACTACCTCACCAATTTTTGATCCTATGTAACGGCTTCGAGCTGCCTGAACACATGTAATATGCTGATCGACAGCCTCCCTTGTAATCAGGATGATTTGCAGCACGCATGATTGATGCAATTGCCAATCTTCGCGGCCTGAACTGTATCATTTGATTATCCATAATTAGGTCTTGAGGCAAACTATTTGTAATATCATATATATCATTTGGCATCATGGCAAACTTGCCATACATTACATCATACTTACAAACATACATATTCACTTTACCTCACAACTTTGTGCTGTCCTCGTCCGAACCGTCCTGACATCTCGCTGCTGGTCACAAAGGCTGCCTTATACCGACACACTGCCCTCGACTCACTCCCACACTCGATTTTACTGCTTGTACTACATTCTCCCTCTGTGATTCCAACACTTTCCACATCCCCATGTATAGTTCTTTATATTAATGAATCACAATGTTTGTTCACAACGTAAGCTTGTCAAAGTAAGCATATCACACTTTAGCCGCTTATCACACTATGTTTCACACACTTAATCGAGTCAGTTTCATTTACTCAATATTCGGATGTTCGCAATAATGATTATGTAGTTCTGCAAGGGCAACATTGTACCACTGACCGGCAGGATGATGCAGGCAAGCACGAAGCAAGGGCGATGACAAGCTGTGGGCATACGCTGAGTCATCATGGGGGGATTGAGGCTGACCGTGAGGAGGAGTACCTTACCAGTTATCATGTGTGTGTGTGTGTTGTGTGTGTGTTGGTGTGTGTTGTGTGTGTGTGTGTGTGGTTTGGTGTGTGTGTGTGTTGGGTGTGTGTGGTGTGGTGTGGGTGTGTGTATTCTCCGAGCTAGTTTATATTTACAGGGCCAGAGCAATGCTCCGTGTGCCCCGTTTTCATTCAACATTTTTTATCATTCCTCCTTAGTCCTTTGTGTTAGCCGACGCTAGCACCCCGGAATCATGGCACAAACCCCGGCTAACACCTGGTACCCCATTCCTGCTGGGTGGATAGTGGCTGGAGGTTTTAAGGAAACACCCATATGTGTCCGCTCCCCCGTGATCGACACGGACTTCTCGGTTGTGACCTGAGCGTGCTCCTCTACCCCTGAGTAACCCACTGTGTGTGTGTGTGTGTGTTTGTGTGTGGGTGTGTGTGTGTGTGTGTGTGTGTGTATGTTGTGTGTGCGCTATAGTTAATTACAGCAGTGGGCTAGTAGCCTAAGGACAGTGTCCCTTTAATTAAATTTAATATTATTCTGTTACAGGATCATATCTTTCGTTAAAGTAGTATGAGGCAAGTGTCCATTTCTTACCTATACGTTATGAAATCCAAAGAATGGTAGACAATGCTGCTCCCCATCTGCTGCATGTGGAATGCCGGTGGCGGCAGTCATTACCCAAAAAAAAACAACAGGATGGCTTATAGTTATACGACGCGCTCACCCACTCCTCAGACTTTTTTATAAACTACATGATAATGTGATGATATGCATTTTAGATGAATGGTTCCATGAAGTGGAATCTGTTATTGAAATGCATCACAACCCTCACCTACCAAGTGTTGCTCAGAGAGGCTTCAGGGGACGTTGCTCTCTCTCAACAGGGGCGTGAGTGGGCTGAAGGACCTGGCGCTTTTTGGCTTGGCGGGCGGTCCTGGTTCTGGGTGGATGACAGAACGGGGTCAAAGGCGAAGGGGCGTGAGTAGCGATCAGACACATGATCAGGATATTACCGTATAATCCAACAGCAATTAAAATGAAGGGAACAAGAAGGGACTCATTTGATCGGTATACTGAGTCCCTCACTTTTTTTTCACAATCCCAGAAGACTTTGGGAATCAGCAGTCCCCACAATACTTAGCATTCGCACAATCCAGAGATGACAAACTCTTGCTATGGACGGTGACGTCCAGAGGCTTGAACCAGTGCACTGGCCTGCACTGTGAATAGCCCTGAAATGCACTGTTAAGGAATGGGGTATAGCGGTTATTGTTCAGTGTGGCACGAAAACAAACATAATGACTGTTGGCGAGGTCAGTCGAATCATAATTCCACTGTGGTATTAAGTGCCTGGTCTGTATCCATTCTTAACATGCTCCTTGTGACAATACTAAACAATGGAGCCCCAGAACCTAGTTCAGGAACATCCGTCTGTTTCAGTCATGATTTCAGTGCACACCCTGAGACGGACACACCAACCAACACACACACACCACACCACACCACACACCACACACACACACGACGCCGAGAAAACAATAATACACACACCACACACCAACACACACACCACACACACATACCTCTCAAGGGTACTCCGTAGTGTATCGGTTAGCACGGCGGCTAACACCGAGATGTCCCAGGTTCGATTCCCCCGCGGGTGGATGCACGAAACGACGGGCTGGTCCTCTTAAAATCCGGGACCCTGTCCACCCGCAGTGAATGTGTTCCGGGTGTTAGCCGGGTTTGGACTCGACGCCCGGGTGGTTCGCTCGCACACTAAGCACTAAAGGAGAATGCTAAAAATAATGTATCTGATGGATACGGGGCCATACGCGTAACTCAGCCCTGTAAAATACAACTAGATGATACGAACTAGATCGAATAAACAGACACACACGCCACACACACACACAAAGACAACCACACAAACACAAACAACAATTCCTGTACAATCTGGTGGTGGCGAAAAAGATGTGGGGACATGTTGTCTAGCTGTACTAGACCAAGGACAGTTTTTCTAAGCCTTACTGTAGGACCCTGGAAGTGCTGACTAACGTTTCTGGCTCTCAGCACAAAACACGACAGCACACACACACACGCACATAACACACACACTACACACAACACCCAAACTTACACACACACACACACACACTACAACCCAAACACACACACATACAACCACACAACACACACACACACGACCCACAACTAACACCACACACACATGCAACACTCACACGCACAGTTTCACCAACACACACACACACACACATACACCACACAACAACACACATACTACACACACACTCACACTACACACACATACACACACATACATCCACCCATGAACACACACATACAAACACAGAGCAACACACACACTAGAACACTCATCACACACATACACACACACACACACCCAACACACACACACCGCACACACATCTACACAACCACTACACCACACACACACACACATAGTACATGAAAAAAACAAGGGATTGCAGTTACGTTATTTCTTTACTAATAATGCTACAGCAGGGTCAGTCTTAATTCATGCCCAAATTTTATATAATCGTCAAAACGTGAGCGGTTCTGTAAGTTCTTCAAAATGACATTGAGGTCCATTAGAAGCACAAGTGTTATGCCAGTGTTACTGGTTTATCTCCCATAAACATGTTACTGTGTTTCTTTCATTACCCTTTTTTTGAAGCCCCATAGACTTGAAAACTGAGTCATGTGTTGTTTAGATTGCAGTCTTAAATAATATCTGGGTAAAAAGTGCGATTACAAATTTTCTGAAAACTATCCATATTTTGAGACCTTAGTGAGTAAGAGAACAGAAGGACACTATCAGAGTGTCTTTCTTCATTAAACTTATTAAAGATGACTCGATGAATATATTTTCCCTCCCTTTAAAGTTATTCGTTATTACACTCGTCAAATCATTTTATAATACTCCTAATTTGATAGAACAAAAGTTCGCACATGCATTTGTAGGAACGGGATATATATATTATATATATATATATATTATAATATATATATATATATATATATATATATATATATATATATATATATATATAGTATATATATATTATATTAATATATAATATATATATATATATAATAATATACATATCTATATTAATTTATACTTATATCTACTCATATAAGTATATATATTATATATATATCTCTTATATATATATATAATACTATTATATATATCTATATAATATCATCATATATATATATATATTAAGGTTATGGCCGAGGATCGGTTGAAGTCTATAGACTGAGTTCAGCATTGCATGAAGCATTACTGATAGAGAGCCGTTCCTTGCTAGTGTGCGTCACCGGTGTTGGACGGCAGGCTCCGGTGTAAGACCAGCACAGTGGACTGTACGGCGCTCACCACCTCTCATCGGACCCGTAGTAGAAGTGACTCGTCGGTCCTTGCTGACACCTGTGATTATTCGGTATTATTTGGTCAGTTGTAATGAAACATCAAATTCCTTGTGTGGCAGTCACTCACGAATCCTGAAGGCTGTTATCTATTTTATATAAGGTTCGCAGTTGTTCCTGAAGGAGTAACTCACCAGCCTCTGCAACTCTCTTCTTCGGAGACGTGACGGCGCGATGACAGGGGCTACCCGGGGAGGCCGCGGGTGGGCCGAGTCCGGGTCGTGTGTGTAGGGCCCGCGCCCGCAACGACGCCCCTGTCTGCAGGGAGGAATTATGTGTTGTGATGAGTGTGTGGCGCAGTCAGAAGGCTGTGCCCGCAAGGAATCACTCGCCGTGACACGCGGCCATGTTGGTTAACTCCAAGACTTACAAGGTTATATACGGACTGGTGCACTGCCCTATTAGACATATGATACGGAAGGGTTATTTCAATATGGATTAAATAATGATAATGTTAAAAAGGATTGATGTGATAATCACGTTTACATGCTAGTAATGATAATATCATAATGATACTAATGCAAGTATTATTGATAATTGTTTCTCCATTGTGATTCGGAGTTCAGGATAATCACCAACGGCCCATTCGTTTATTATTCGCTTCTGCGTGTTATCTGTGATTATAAACCAACGCAGCATTCCTTGGCCATCAGAATGCAGCACACAGCACAATGGCATACAGGTCAAATTATACCTAAGTCACGCCCTCCACTAATAACAATGTGAATTAAAACCTTACGACTATAGGTCACGATATTGATTTGGCAGCACGTCTTCTATTACCTCAAAGGCCGAGACCCCCGTGATCCATCCGCAGTCACCGGTGAACGTGAAGGGTATACGACACTGCTACTTTCCAGATGAACACGCAACTTACTGTGGTGGACAGAAACGATTTTTTTCCTGGTAAGTTTTGATGTGTTTTAAATTATCTGCTAACGCTTCTTCGCAAATTTTTTTTGTGGGGGGGGGGGGTTGGCACAAAATGACAAAAACAAATTGACCTAACCGACTATACATACCCTAAACTACCTATAACTAACCTAACCATACCTACCTAATCTAACTACCTAACCTTTGTACCTAACTTTTAAAACAAAATAATAAATGATTTGCGACAGAAACGGTTATCAGATTAAATTCAAAACACTCAAAAGTCACCATAAAAAAATTAGTTTTGTCCCCAAGTGAATTCGTGTTCATCTGAATTACCAACTACTCACTCAACCTATCCTGCATGCCCAACCCATCTATGTATTCGGCCCGTATTGTCCTCGGGTATCTGACCGCGACCTGATGCCTCCATTAATGGGTGGTCCTGGCCGTGACTATAGACGTAAACACACGTCCTGGACTCGCTCAATAACCTGTAATGAGAATTATGACGTATAATGATAATGATATTGCTAATAATAAATATTATATTTGCTCTTATCATTAAAATCAATTACTATTATCGTTGCATTATCATTAATATTTATTATTATTAATTATTTTATTACGATTATGATTATTATGGTATTATTTTTATCTTATTATCATATATAAATTGTTATCATATACATTATTGGTTATTATTGTGATTGATTCAAATAATGAAAATAACGAGAAGGATAATAATGATGTCATAATGAAAAGTATGATGAAGAGAAAGAAGAGTACTGAAGAAAATATGAAGAGGAGAAGAGTAAAAATAAGGTGAAGGATTACACATCTAGATGACCTATGCAATATACATCTTTATATCTCTATTGTCTTCGGTGAGGATGGCCACAGACCTGACGATTTGCTGATTAATCTAAATAAACCTGCTCATATACATGCCTTTTGAAACGTCAGACCAAGGTTGCGGTATGCTCGCCCCTGTACTACAGCCTGTGTTTTCTGATACAGATCTTGATGTTATTACTTGTACTGATTTATACTCCGAAAAGAAGCACCATGAATAAAAGGATGCGATGAAAAAATATACAAGAGGAACCAAAGAATTTCGCCCATATACCCCCTCTACGTAGCCTCTATATAGTAATTTGAAACAATTCATGGACTGCGATATGAATGTACAAAGAACGCAGGGTGAAGCACTGCTCTTTTTGCTTGACATTTTAGGTTTTAACTTCTTAGCAGTAGATTCATATATCTGAATCATATCAATAATGATGTAAGTTAGCTGTAGTAAAGAAAGTAAGGATAAGATAGAAAGTAGTAAGAAAGAGAGAGTAAAGGAGAATCGGTTTATTGTCAACTGCACGTTTATGTGAGTTTCTCATTACTAATAAATAATATTTACTTTTATATATCCATTTGTCCTTTCTCTCTGACTTACGAGTTGATGTTACTACATATGACGACTGCGGTAATTATCGAGAACATTGATAGTGGTGGCTTGTGCAACTTCCATCCAGGCGGTCTACAACCAAGCGTAACTATCATGTCACAAGTTTCACCCGCCCGAGTGTGCATCTTGACAAGCATATTGACGTTTATTGTAGACTCTTTGTACGCTGCGATTCTGTGAGACTTTCTTCGCACCTCACGGGAGGATGTGTGCGTTTCTTGAGTTAGCCATAAAACGTCAGTCACGCACCTCGCCATCTTGTGCCAATGATACACTGGGGAGCAATTTGAAGAAAAAAAATTGTTGAAGTTAATTTTTGGCTTATTTAACTAAAATTGGCATGCGATTTCAATCTGTATCAGTTTTTTTCTAGCAACCAACGTTTTTTCTCCACAGCTTATCCTCCAGATAAGCAAAATTCCACTTGTGAGCTTGTAGTAAAACTTGCCAGCTGATCACGATTTGACTCATCGAGACCTATGTGGAAACTTGTTTGTGCAGTTACAATTGGGGACAGTGCGGTGAGAGGTGTGTGCAGCCCCCAAATAGGTCAGTACTATAAATATCTGCAAACAGAAAGCTAGATGTGGAATTAGGAGGATTTGTTATGGCTTTTCCCCTTAACCTTGTAACAACATACCATTGTAATTTCTTTTTCGTTTTATGCGGGTTTTTTTTTGTTTTCAAAGCTTGTAACTTCCAGCTTAGTGTTTTATTTTACATAGATATTTTTTCTTTTGTTTCAGTCATGTCTGCTCCTGCTACGTCTCGTCGTAAATGCCTAAACAACCCTGACCCCTTCTGCTATATATGGGGTATTTTTCACCATTCCAAGTCAGAGGGCAGCATCAGCGTATTTGTAAAACAAGCATATTTCGCATATTTTAAAGTAAAACCCTCGGTGATAAAGACAAGCTATGGGCCCCTCACAAAGTGTGCAAGCAGTGTGTCGAGAGATTAAACGGATGTGGACCAAAGGAACACGTGAAAAGTTGGCATTTGGCATCCCCATGGTTTTGGCGAGAGCAAAAAGATCATTCCACAGTCTGTTACTTTTGTTTAGTGAAACATCAGGATTTAAAAAGAAAAATAAAAGTAAAATAGAATATCCTAATCTACCGTCAGCTATAAGACCAATGCCTCATTCAGCTGAAATTCCGTGCCATTTTTCGAACAACTACCTCCTCTAGAAGATCTGAGTGATGTTGAAAAACCCCGTGACAGAAATGATGCGATTTTGACATTCACGAGGATTCATTTCGTAGGGGATTTGATCAGCACGAGTTGAATGATTTAGCACGTGATTTGGGCCCTATCCAAAAAAAAGCTTCAGAATACTAGCATCAAGACTGAACGAGAAAAACATACTTGAACAAGGAGTGAAGGTATAAAACTTTGGAACCAGAAAAAGTACATTTCTGCAGTACTTTCGAAGTGCCAGCGGTTTTGTGTTTTGCCATAACATTCCTGGTTTACTGAAGGAATTAGGGCTTTCAATCTAAAATCCAATGAATGGCGATTGTTTATTGATAGCTCAAGCGGAGCTTGAAGTGTGTCCTTCTACACAATGGCAATTTGTTTGGCGCAGTCCCTATTGGGCATTCGGTCTTCTTCGTGAAGAATATGGAGATGAAAAGAGAGTCATTGAGTTATTGCAATATGACAAACACAAAATTGGATCATCTGTGTTGCCCTTAAAATGGTGTCCTTCCTTTTTGGTCAACAACGTGGATACACAAAGTATCCCTGCTTTCTCTGTATGTGGGATAGCAGAGCTCGAGAGAACATTGGGTTCAGACAAATTTGGGCCTCCAGTTTCTGATTTTAAAACCTGGAAATCCTAACATTGTACATGAGCCCTTGTTGACAGGAAAAAATAATATTCCCACCTCTGCACATAAAACTAGGTCTCATGAAACAATTTTTAAAAGCATTGTCAACTGATGGCACTGTTTGAAGTACATCATCTTGGCATTTCCTGGACTGTCAATTGAAAAAATCAAGCCGGTGTGTTTGATGGTCCACAAATTCGACAGCTCATCAAAGATACATTTCAACGGTACTATGTCAGCCCCTTTAAAAGAATGCTTGGCTTCATTCAAAGACGTCGTCAAGAACTTTCTTGGAAATACACGTGCAAGTAATACCCAGAAATTGTTCAGAAACTATTGGAGAGCTACAAAGCGCTTGGTTGCAACATGAGTATTAAAGTACATTTTTTGCATAGCCATCTTGCCAACTTTCCGGAAAATCTTGGTGCTGCTAGCGACGAGCAAGGTGAACGATTTCACCAAGATTTGAAGGTTATGGAAGAACGTTACAGGGTAGATGGGATGTGCATATGATGGCTGACTATTGTTGGAGCATCAAACGCGATAGTCCTCAAGTTGAACACTCCAGACAAAGCTACAAAACGTAAATTTTTTACCTTAACCCGCACACAATTATAGCCTTATCCTTTCTAAAAAAATGATAATGTTAATAAACATTCTATTCATGCCTATTTCTTTCATTTTTCATTGTATGTTAACATTTGCAACTTTTTATAAAATAAACACTGTTACTTTTTATGTACATTTTTTTTTCATATTTTTTAAGAAAACGAAAATCCTACAGTTCAAAAACTTGACGTGATAGAGAAAAACTGAGATCAGTTTTGATTCAGCACCCAAAAATTACTTAATAACAAGTGTCAGACCTAACTCAACAAAAATTTGTTCCCCAGTGTAATACAGATGGTAAATATGCCAACCGTACAGTAACAGTACTTACTTGACTGCCCAGAATGGAGCGCCCAGTGGCATGGCCCCAGTCATCTGTCGCCCACGACCAGGCGTTGGTATCAAGGTCGTACGTCCACCAATCCAGTAGTCGGAGGTGAGTTCTGCAAGAGTGTTTCCGTTGTCGAGGACATAATTTCAGGGTCAAATTATCGCAGGTACTTTGGAATTTCATCAAAGAAAAAGAAGTTTTGCTTTTCTATAGATTACTTACTTTTTTCTCTCATGTACTCCACCAGGGGCCCCAAAAGGAGGTGAAATCTTTTGCCTGCCACAAGTCACCGTAATGCTAATACAGAATGTCGAGCCTCGCCCACGATACCTGGGAGGACAACAAAATCCATCTTAGGCGGCGTTCAACTAAGGTGACGATCGTCAAATTCAGTGATCGTCTGAAACTCCATTAAAAGGCAGAAAGTTAATTTAGTTATTCGCACAACAGAAGCATTCACATAAGAACATAAGAAAATAAGGAAGCTAAAAGAGGCCGCGAGACGTATACACGTGGTAGTTCTTGTTACTTAACACTACCTACCTCCACCTTTCATCCTCATCAATGAAATGATCTACCCTCCTTTTAAAGCTCCCTATCGACTCCGCACTAACTACCTGACGACTGAGTCCATTCCAATAATTTACCACCCTATTTGTGAACCCTGTTCACTTATTTGTTCTACCCTGATTCCTAGTCGTAAGAACTTTTCCTACATCTCCTTTATTGTATCCCGTTAACTACTTAAAAACTTCTTTCAGATCGCCGCTTACTCTACGCCTCTCAAATGAGTGTAAATTTAATAGCTTCAATATCTTCTCATAACTAAAGTTATGCATCCCTTGCATAATCTTGGTCATCATTCTCTGCACTGATTCTAACAAGGCAATATCCATCCTATGATACGGAGACCAAAACTAAACCGCATAGTCTAGGTGAGGTCTGACTAGAGCCAAATATAGCTTTAGAACAACCTCAGCACTTCTACTTTCAACACTAAGATAAGGTAATGAATCCTAACACCCTCTTAGCTCGATTTCTAGCCTCAATACATTGATTCCTGTAGAAACAGGAAACACGAAGGTGTTCTCTGACTACTGAAATGTTCCTCACACAAACAAAGAAAGTTGGGGAACGAGTGGCTAGCAAAACATCGGCAGTGGGATTTAAACAGACCTTGGCGGGTGAGAAGAAAGAGAGGCAGTCATTGCCGACGCGGATGTAAAGCATGGGACAGTCCGGCATCTTGTGGTCTAGGGTAGAGTTGACGGCCGAGCTCAGCAAGGCGACCACCTCACTGCCTGTGCACGATCATGAAATGAAGGATTGGTTAAAGTCTGAACCTTGTGTACGTAGTGCTGCTACTCAGGGAGGAAAGTAACTTTTCAGACTGCAGCAGCACCGCGGGTAGTACTTTGTGTGGGTTGATGGTAGTACAGTTGTGCCGCCATGCCGGAGTACTGAGGCAATTAAATTATTATGTGACATCAGTGTGTAATGTAACTCCAACCTGAACGAATATACACTTCACTCCTCAAAGACAATTCCATCATTCCCGATAGTTGTAAAGCTTATGTGCGCGAACACACACACACACACAACACACACACACACACACACACACACAACCACACACACACACACAACAACACCACCACACACACACACACACACACACACACACACACACACACACACACACACACACACACAGTCAGTAATTCATTTTCAAGGTACAAACCTTCCTGAAACTTACTCATATTCATGCCTTCCTGCACAACGTCCAGTTTTGGCTGACGCATAATCTGTTGAGAGAAGATAAGGAGAGAGGAGATAAGAAGGTAAAGACAGGCTGAGGACGCCCAGATCTCCCTTGCCTTAATAAGTACCTCGCGAACACATTTATAAGGAAGCTGCAACACCTTTCTTTATGTTGAGGTAAAGGGCCTGACAATGCAAGACACGTTGAGACCCAGCGAGTAGAACTGCTTCGCCTCAGTCACCACTTTGAACCAAGCTAGAAATGGGAGCTTTCTATTTCTTAATTCCACAAGCCAAAACCTATAAATATATTTTGTTGACATATTTAGTTGTTGTTCCTCACCAACTCGTACAAACAACAACAAAATCAAAGAGAAAAATGTGTCTTACTGTGTGGTGTGTTGGGGGTGTGTGTGTGTGGGGGGTGGTGTTTTGGTTTTTGTGTTTTTGGGGTTGGGGTTTTGGGTTTGTGTGGTGTGTGTGGTGGTGTTGTGTGGGTGTGTGTGTGTTGTTATGTGTGGTGTGTGTGTGTGTGTGTGTTTGGGTTTTTTGGGTGTGTGTGTGTGTGTGGGNCTGTGATTGAATGCATAATCCACATACCAAAGTGTTTCTCCAGAGAGGCCTTCAGCAAACAGGGGCGAGAGAGGCTGAAGGACCTGCGCTTGGCGTGGCGGCGGTCTGGTATCTGGGGTGGATGACAGACTGGGGGCAAAGGCAAAGGGGCGTGAGTTAGCGTACAGACACATGATTACAGGATTATTACACGTAATCAACAGCAATGAACAATGAAGGGAACAAAGAAAGGGACACATTTGATCGGTATAATGAGTCCCTCACTTTTTTTTCATCCCAGAAAGACTTTGGGAATCAGCAGTCCCACAATAACGTAGCAATTCGTCACAATCCAGAGATGACAACTCTTGCCATGGCAACGAGTGACGTCAGAGGGGCGTGAACCGTGCACTTGGCCGTGCACTGTGATAGCCTGAATGCACTGTTAAGGAATGGGGTAGAGCGGTTAGTTGTACAGTGTGGCACGAAAACAAACATATGACTGTTGGCGAGGGTCAGTCGATACAGAATCCACTGTGGTATATATAGTCCTTGAGCCAACCGGCCATATTTTGAAGTGAATGCTCCGGCGGGGGGAGTAATTCTCATTATGATTTTCCATTAGGGCAATATCTCAGGTATCAGAAAATGCATGATGGACATCTGAGAACGGTAGCTTAGTGCCCGGATGGACGCCATCTTTGAAACCACCCAGCTCGAAAATGCCCATTTGGTGGGGTACATTGTTGCACGTGTATCTGGACTTCTATACTAGCTATCGATGTGCGGTTGACGACTATACGTCCAATGTGTACCGTCTAAATAAAAAATAATATGAAGCATTTTGTTATAGATTAATTATTATAAAAATCAATTATCGAAAAAAAATCATATATTTTTCAATATTTTATTATTAGACTTGTACTTTTTTTTAGTGAAACAACACTGGTATGATTTTCCAAATTATGCATTTTGCTACACCGTTTATCTGTCTATAAAAATAACTCAACAAGTACAACATATCATCCACCACGAGTTTACAACAAATATATGTAAAGAGGCATAAAATGACTTAGGCCGCCGCTGGCATTATCTATTCTGACGATAACGCAAGTTAGGAATGTCGTACGGAGAGGATTTTAACACCATACGATATCTAATAAGCAGGCGGAAATTGTTACATAGGAAATCTGCACTTTGGTGGCCATCTTGGATTTCAAAATGGCCGCCAATTATATTAATTATTCATTACTAGAGTTTGGAAAGACGTATGGAGCTGATTTTAACACCATACGATGTATATTCCTAATAAGCAAGCGGAGGTATCATTGAACATGTCATGTTTTAGTCAAATAACACCGGTATGATCTTCCAAATTATACATTTTGCTAAACCGTTTATCTGTCTATAAAGATTTTCAGGCAATTTGGCCTGCATTATAATAGAGAACAACATATGCTATACAATATACAGTGCACACAAAGTTAATCATCAGAGTCGCCATCAGAGTCATTGGCATGTACGAGGCACTAATGCGCATCATTTGGAAGGGCTTCCAGGTGTGGATAGAAAGCAATCATCCCGACAAGGGACCCCAGATTCGAAGCACTGACCTCAAAATTCGCAGCATCAAGGAGGATGTTTGCCACGAGACTCTCGCTGCTGCTCTCGATGATGATTCATGTGTACAGAGCTTTGACATGTTCGCGAAATACCTACATTTTCTGCGAACCAAACATGGAGACCTGGCTCGCTTCTGGATGATGTATATTGATATGGTAGAGATCCTGCTGGGGTTGATTCGTGCGGATAGAGAAGGCGACTGGATGCTTCACTTGGCTTGTGTCAGAAGAGTGATCCCTTGGTGTTTCGCAATGAACAAGGTGAACTATGCTAGATATCTACCAGTGTACTATGCACAGATGACGCAACTCCACGAAACATGCCCCGAGTTGTACAAGTGTAATGCCCATTATTCGGGAGAGATAGTAGGAGAATTATTATCATAAAATTCCCGAGCTATGTCTTGTCAGTAGTTAATATTTTCTCTTTGTTTCACGGGTGACTCATCGCCTCTTCCTAAACCACCATTTTGTCTTTCTTCTTTCCTTTTTCCGCCATTTTCTTCCTTCCTTCTTTCCCTTCCTCCCCCCCCGACATCCCGTATGCGAGGCAAGTTTCCGTGGGATAATTATTCTGCGATCAGTGATAACTAATGATGTCAGATCTTTTTATCTTTCCCCAGTTATCTGGTCAGACCAAGTTTCACTCCCAGAATCTTAATGTCTTTCAAAATAATCCCCATCGTTATCGGTTATGGTCATACATGGACGTGTTAGTAAAGATACACGCTAAAATGAAAGCCTACCAAATTTCTATGCTCCACTTCCATACCCTCTTCCTCTTAATAATGCGTTCGGACATTTGACGTGACAACATATTACACCCTTCTCGGGTATTAGACTAAGCATATTAAATTCTTCTATATCAAAGTAACAGGTCTGTATTATAGACAGCCTTTTCTTAGGTACGCGAGTTTTCATTACTTAAATAGTTATTTCGGGATTATAAGCTTTTCATTTGAGGTCACGGCGAGACCATTCAAACAATTTCCCTTTTGTGCGGGTGGGCCATAACGCCAAGACGGCAGTCTCCATCCATCTCTCACCTAGGTAAGTCGCTGGCCAGCGCTCCTGTTTCCCCCCCCCCCCTTTTCCTTGTTATCTATATTTTCAAATATGGGAAACAAATGTTTAGTTCACGCTAATGTAAAGGAGGTCTACCCATCCTTATAAGTATTATTAATGGAGTCTCCATCCATCTCTCACCTAGGGAGAGGCTTCAACGGGAGGCGTCCCACGCCTTCCTCTCAAGAACACATGGTCATTGTGTATCCACACACCCAACTCCGTACTCTCACATTCTCTTTCCTATATATATATATATTCAATGTATACCTATAGTGCTCAGTCGATGGGTATATATGTGGTAATTCTAAGAATGATTCTGTAAGGGAGATTATGCTCTAAAGAAGCTTGCCCGTTCCAGATTAGAGTTTATGTATGTGTCTACGGTCTCAAACAGCAATAATGTTTCATGGCGAATAAATAGGATGATGTTTCAAATATAGTTCTCGTGTTATTATAAAACCCAGGTGATTATTCTGTGTTAGGACAGTAATTCCCCACACTTCCAAAAGAGTTCCGCCTTACTCGGTATAATTCCACGCACCAACCACGACTACCAAGATCAATCTAATATTAATATTAATCAAACGTGCCCAGGGAGTAATCCAGTGAGTTACTCGCCGGGGCTGGTGGCAGCGCATTCCCTTAACCTAAATCCTTATTTTTTCCCCTTAAATACATCCCCCATTTCATTACTCTCCGCAGTGAGACGTGGTCACATTAAAATCACATAGTGAAGTCATAAGACTAAGTCAAATCCTCCCGTCAAGTTGTAATCTTTTATCAAATCATCCCCAAGTAATATCATTCAAGTAACGTTGACCAGTTCTAAATACCCCATACAACTCACCCCCAAATTCCGTCAACACACAGGCATTTCAATCAAGGCTACTTCTCCGTACAGCTTAGACCAGGGAATCCATTTGCCAGAATCGCTGTTGATCAGACAACAGAAGAAACAGTCAACAAAGATACGCAAACAGCTGGAGGAACACGAGGTTTTAGTCTTCGACAAGGGGCTGTGTCACGATACTATCTAACTGCAGACAATCGGGCTGCTGCACCGAGGCAACTACGAGAAACTATCCTTGTGAATGGCAGCGACACATCTCACGCCAAGCACCCTGACTTGTCTACTTCTCGCATCAAACGTGATGAGTCTGGCGTCACAGCTATCTGTGATCTACTGGAAAATGACTGGACCAATCCATTCGCCGATGATCCGTCATGTCTTCTCAGTATATCTACCGGAGCGGCTGCGAGGGAGGACGTTTCTAATGACCTACTCAACGCCCTGCAAAAGGGGGAAGCGGCGTATCAAAGCTTCCAGAAACGTCTTAAAGAGGGAACAGGCTTTATGACACAGTGAAGAAGCTAAACTTGAAGACCTTTGGTAAGATCAAGCAGAAAGTTGTGAAGGCCACAAACAAGGAGATCGTCCTGAGAGCTGACAGACAACTGTTTGCCACCATGATACTCATCGCCAAGACAAGGAACCTCGACATGCAACTTGTCCTTTGTCACCCACTAGGGCCGTTACCATGGTCTTTGGCAAACGTTGATGGGTCAATGAAAAAAACGAACAAAGTTGCACTTGCGAAACACATGAAGGTCTTGTGGAACCAGCCGATAACGTTGACAAGCGAAGTGCAACAATAATTGATGCGATGGCTCTCATACAAAAGATGCATGGCGAGAACGACACGTTCGAAGAACTATCTGACCGATCCTTGCTGCAGCGCTTCACGCTGGTCAAGGCAGTGAGCGCATCGATGTTGTCTTTGACACATACACAGAAGAATCCATCAAAGCAGCTGAGCGTGTGAACCGCGGTTCAAATGAAGGCATCAGTTTCAGTGAGATCAGACCCGCACACAAAATCATGAACTGGCGGCGTCTCCTTGCTTGCAGCCAGACAAAGGAGAAACTGGTTGTGTTTTCTGGCGGAGTCTGGAAACATGAAACAAATCGCGAAAAGCTAGGCAACAGAACACTGTATGTCACCTGTGGTGAAAAATGTCTGGTACTGACCCGCGATAGGTGGAAGTTGGTGCAAGCACTCGAATGTAGCCACGAGGAAGCAGACACGCGTATGTTTCTCCACGCAAAGCACGCCGCTACCCACTACAAGACGATCATCTAGTGGCAGATGACACCGACGTTCTGATCATCAGTCTTCATCTCAGCAAAACCATCGATAGTCAGCTCTTCATCAGACGAGGAACAAAGGTTCGAGTCAGAATGATTGACGTTGGAAAGTTGGCTGCGGTATTGGGGTCTGGAGTTTGCAGTGCATTGCCAGGGCTTCATGCATGGAGCGGGTGTGACACTGTAGTGCTCTGGCTAGCCAAGGAAAGATAAAGGCTTTGAAGCTTGTGCAAGCGAATGATCTGTATCTTCAAGCATTCACAGATCTGGGATCTTCGTGGAATGTACCAACAGACGTCTTCAATAGCATTCAGGCCTTCACGTGTCAGCTGTACGCCAGGAACACGAAGATCGTCGGTGCTAATTCACTCCGTTATCACATGTTCTGTGCAAAGAAGGGCCAGATCGAATCTGGACAATTGCCGCCTTGTGAAGACTCCTTGATGCAGCATACGCTTAGGGCCAACTATCAGGCGGCTATCTGGCGACGCAGCTTGAAAACCTGCCAGACGTCCCAGCACCATCAGCAGGACATGGCTGGGAACTCGATGATGGCGCGTGTCGCTCAAAATCCGATGGATGGCGGGTCTACCAGCTCCAGATGTCGTCTTGAATCTCATCTCATGCACATGCAGAAGGACGTGTCGACCGTCAGATTGCTCCTGCATACTGAATGGGTTGAAGTGCACTGTTGTGTGTAAGCTGCAGGGATGCTCCAACATGGTGCAGGATGATGCTATCGTGGCTCAGGATGCCAATGACTCTGATGGCGACTCTGATGATTAACTTTGTGTGCACTGTATATTGTATAGCATATGTTGTTCTCTATTATAATGCAGGCCAAATTGCCTGAAAATCTTTATAGACAGATAAACGGTTTAGCAAAATGTATAATTTGGAAGATCATACCGGTGTTATTTGACTAAAACATGACATGTTCAATGATACCTCCGCTTGCTTATTAGGAATATACATCGTATGGTGTTAAAATCAGCTCCATACGTCTTTCCAAACTCTAGTAATGAATATTAATATAATTGGCGGCCATTTTGAAATCCAAGATGGCCACCAAAGTGCAGATTTCCTATGTAACAATTTCCGCCTGCTTATTAGATATCGTATGGTGTTAAAATCCTCTCCGTACGACATTCCTAACTTGCGTTATCGTCAGAATAGATAATGCCAGCGGCGGCCTAAGTCATTTTATGCCTCTTTACATATATTTGTTGTAAACTCGTGGTGGATGATATGTTGTACTTGTTGAGTTATTTTTATAGACAGATAAACGGTGTAGCAAAATGCATAATTTGGAAAATCATACCAGTGTTGTTTCACTAAAAAAAAGTACAAGTCTAATAATAAAATATTGAAAAATATATGATTTTTTTTCGATAATTGATTTTTATAATAATTAATCTATAACAAAATGCTTCATATTATTTTTTATTTAGACGGTACACATTGGACGTATATTTAGTCGTCAACCGCACATCGATAGCTAGTATAGAAGTCCAGATACACGTGCAACAATGTACCCCACCAAATGGGCATTTTCGAGCTGGGTGGTTTCAAAGATGGCGTCCATCCGGGCACTAAGCTACCGTTCTCAGATGTCCATCATACCTTTTCTGACACTTGAGACATTGGTCTAATGGAAAATCATAATGAGAATTACTCCCCCCGCCGGAGCATTACTTTTGGTCTGGCTCAAGGACTAATAAGTGCCTGTCTTGTATACCATTCCTTAACATGCTCTTTGTGACAATACTAAACAATGAGCCCAGAAACCCTAGTTCAGGAACATCCGTCTGTTTACAGCATGATTTCAGTGCACCCATGAAGGACACACACACACACACACACACACACACACACACACACACACACACACACACACACACACACACACACATGTGCTGGTGGTATTTAGCACATATTGTATGTATACATGATGTGTAGATTTATCTAAGGGTGCCTTACAAAGGACACATGTTAAAACCTAATTGGTAACTGAGGCGTAATGGCGTGTGTTCCCGCCAAACGGCCCCAGGGTGGGTTCCCGCGGGCCTCGCGGTTAGCCGGCAGTGTATTACGGGACCTGGCTCAACTTAGTCAGGCTCGTCGGTTCTCCTAGCATTAAAAGCAACTAAAGTGACTATCCCGTATCCTTACCCTGCTGAAGGATACCTTTCCAAGGCTAGGAGGACCCACCACACATGGTGGCAGCGATAAAACGAAGTCTACGCCTTCGAAAGTGGGTTAATTAGAAAAAGACAGGAAAAAAAAGCCGGTTGGGGGCCGCCCATTGTGTTTTGAGAGCGGCAAACCCAGCCGTTTTGTTTCTCCACTTCTCGAAAGGACTCAAGGGCCTAAAGTGTGAGAGATCTAACAGAGACAGTGAGCAGTGTGTCCAGTTGTTGTCTTCTGCCTAGTTAAGCTGTTTTTTGTAGACGGTAAAAGGATTTACGACAAAGATAGACGGTGAAGTGAGGAATGGCTGTGTTGAGGTGAGCGCTGAGTATGGGTGCTTCGCTTAGCAGCACGACTACAGAGGATTATCCATCTACGCGCCGTCACTGGATTACTTACGCGGATATCTACGCGTCTACACTGGATTATTCATCTACGCCATCTTCCATCTTCAAGTGGATTACTACGGTTGCTGCTCCACACGCTTCCAAGTGGATTAATTCTCCACACATCTACAAGGGGGAAGTCTTGTAGCATTTCTTCATCAGAATCTCTTCACCCCAGGAATTTCTTCAGCCTAAGTGTACTCCAATGACAGCTAAGTACCTGTGCTAATGTGAGTACTGTCCCAGTTTTATAAACAGGTAGGAAGTGATAGAAGTGACTAGTAAAAAAAATTTCCTTCCTTTGTGATCCTATGTGATCGAGGAGAGAGAGGTGAATTGTGTGCGTCATAAGGGGTGACGTCAGAGCACCCTTGCTCTGTGATTCGTGCTACAAGTGACGTCACGGCGTATTGAGACGGTGAGTGGCTAGAAAATACGTCACAAGTTTCCGTGAGTTTTACTGGCTCCGGCATCTATGTTCTTCGCGGGCTTTTGAAAGCGTCGCGCTCTGAGTGGCTGAAAAGTGCCAGGGAAGAGGGTGGAAAGTGTTGCCACAACTCGCCAAAGTGGTGAAATTGTGAGGAAGAGGAGAGAGTTACCATATCTTGCCAGGGAGTGAGAAAGTGTTCAGTTGCCAGACTCGTGAGATAAGGCACGGGTGGCAAGGTAATGAGTGATAAATATTATTCCACATAGTAACATTATTAATGTGTTAAAGTAATCGTCCAGACCATTTCATCATTCCTGATTTAATGCAATCAAAGCATATAGTCCATGAGCCAAGACCCGAATTTTGGGATATCGGTACCACCCGGGGTGACTAATTCTCTTAGGTGTTTTTAGCTTGCTACATGTCTCTAGTTTATGTTTTGATATGATAGCCTTGCACACTGGTAGCTTAATGGTCGTTATCACTTCTTGAATAGACACACCCTACGAAATCGACAAATTTTAAAATGT
>JACEEZ010000991.1:148954-163663 GCA_016584305.1 Chionoecetes opilio | reverse complement strand
CAAATTTGGGGACAGGAATGCCTAAATGTACACATAAATGAATATAGTAATTGTCACATTTAATACACAAGTCCTGTAAAATACACACTAAGCATGCCAGGGCTTGTACTTACTATATTTGCCAATTAATCCTCCTCAATATCATCTACGTCAGACTCGGAATCTGACTGTTGTGCTACCGGCTCTCTTCAATAGCCTGTTCTGGCATGTCTGTAACCTGGACATGTCCGTACACTTCAGGCCATTGCGAGGCAAGTGCACTTAGGGAGTTCGCCATGACCGCACACACTTGCAGGACAGTAGCTGCATAACAGCATCTGGTGCTGGTGAGCCTCGCATCCAGTGACAGCAAGCTTGCCGTCCTCATCTGTCATCCAGCCGCAGTCTGTTGGGTTCGCAACAAATGGCTGCTCTGCCAGACTTCTCTCCAGATCGCAGCCTGGTAGTTTGCACGTAGTGCATGCATGAAGAGGCAGTCCTCACAAGGAGGGAGTTGACTTGACTCCACCTCTCCACGTCTCCACAGAACAGCTCATACCGAAGCTTGTCACCTCAGTTGTGTGGGTAGATGGCAGGTACATGTGGCAGGTGATTTCCTGTAGCTTCTCAAAGAGTTCAGGAGACACTTCCCATGAGCGCCCAAGTCGTGTGGAAAAGCATCCTGGTATGTCTTGTCCATCTTCACCTGCTTGAGTGTCGTCATCTTCCCCCGGCCAGCGAATGCACTGACGGTATCACAGCCTGTAAAGGCATGCATACCAATCAATGAATCACACACGCTGCCTCCCAGTGTACGGCTCCAGTGTGGTGATATCCAGGAATCTTGTCCGGTTCTTCGTCCCGCACTTCTGGAACAGGTGGGATGGGATCTTGTGGCACATGCCCAGACACAGGACCAGACGTTCGTATCCTCTGCAGTGATGATGACAGACTTGTACCCAGATTCTGCTGCATGAAGTGCATGGAGAAGGAGGCGTGTGTCTGCTTTTCTTGATTGACTTAAGCTCAGGGAGCCTCTTCCCATGCTCTTTGGTGATCTTGAAGCAGAGCATGCTCACATGTGACATACAGCTCCTTGCCCCGAGCTTCTCCCTGTGCTGTGGTTTTTTCCATTCTCTACAGGAACTTGATGAGACTTGCCTTGTTGGAGGAACTACCGAAGTAACTTTCTCCATGCTGGATGTTGTGCCCAGGTTGAATGTTCTTGAAATGGATCCTGTGCCTGCCACTTCTGTTGGCTCGTTCTGACATCTTTGATGGATGTTCTCCTGTAGACGTCAAACACAACATCAATGCGCCGCTCTTAGCACCCTCATGGACCAACGGACTCAGTGCTGTGCCTGCAAGCTGTGAAAAAGTGTTGTCGTTTCCCTTCAGTTTCTGGAACAAGGCTCATCCCATCAATGGTAGCAGAGGGCTCGGGGATCACCTCTGCAGGAGAAACATCCTCTCCAACTCCCTTGATAGGGCAGCCTTTGTGGTCTTGCGGAGAGACCCATCACCGCTGGCAAAGGCCCATGGCCAAAGGCCCCAGGGGATGAGCCAAGACATCACTCATTTGAGCTTTCGGTTCTCAGCAACAAGAGATCATCTGGCCAATAGGTTCCTGTCAGCCTTCAAGATAGCCTCCTTGGCATGGCTTGTGAGCGTGGTTTCATTCTGATGTTAGTGAACGTTCTCAGTTTCGTCTTCGCATCGTGTCATGAAACTGTATAGTTGGCGTATCGGTCTCCAGGCGCTCTTCCTTGAAGGCTTGATATGCATCTCTCCTATTCTGTAGGCCCCTAGAAGAGTCTTGGCAACTTCTGGTGGTGCTGTAGTCGCAGTTGACAAAATGACAAGATCTCCTTGCTCTGCGTGAAGGGGTTCAACCAGCTGGTCTCCATCAGTTGAACTAAAAGATTGGACATCGGCTCATCTCTTCTAATCCTGGGCATCTGTAGGTCTGGGTGGCTGAAGTCAGTATACTTTTGGCCTACTACCATGGCCCTGAGCTGCTCAAGTATCTGCTGCGATACTCCGATGTCAGGTAGTACTGGGCGACAGCTCCACCTTTCAGGCTGAAGCCTTTTGTGACCCCTGGTGTCTGGGTGTCGTTGTTGATCGTCTCTTCGATGGTCTGGTCCACAGCAATCCGTCCAAAAGGATTCTTGTACCGATCTGGACCGAAAAGTACCTTGCATGAAGTGTTCATGGACCTCGGGTGTCAATGGGCAGTCGAGACATCATGCATAGTAGTAGGTCAGGAATCGGGCATAGGTTCACCTTGTCATAGGCAAAACACCACGGTATCATCTGTCGGATTGCTCCTAGGGAAGCATCCAGTTGCCTTCTCTGGAGGCTCGAACCAGGTCCAGCATGATCTCAACCATGTCCAGGTATGACATCCAGAATGCTGAGAGGTTGTGTTCATTCTCTTAGGGTCTCAAGATAAACTGGAAGAGCTTCAGGATAGTGTGCATGATTCACTCTCCATCAGCTCTTGAAAGGTTCCTGAGACACAATGCTGTGGAAGCTGTTGGATGTCTTCAGGTTCCATCCAGATGGTGTATGTCCCTTGAATGGTTTCTTCTAGCCATGGAAGGAAGCCTTTCCATGCAAGCCTCATCAGTGCTTCATACACGAGCTTGTGCAGTCTCACTGCTCTGTTGTACCTCCGGCCGTCCACACCCTGACATGATCCTTCTGCCCGATGAACACCTGATTCCACACACAGATCTCTAAGACCGCATCCTGAAACCTCTTCCTATGGTGGAGAGGAGATTGCAGATTGTGTGGAAGACGCCCATCCTGATGATAATGTTCTTGAACTTCTATTGTTTCCAGAGAACCGCGCAGCTTTGGCATAGAGTGCTTGATCAAACACGCACACAATCTTGTTAAGCTGTAAGGACTGCATGATGGCATGCGTTTGCTCCAAGACTTCATACGGTGGACATTTCTGTTGCGGGAGCATTGATAGTGGGCAGGTAGCTTACAGTGATGGACCATGCAATGTCTCTGCGGATTTTGATGTTGAACCCAGTCCAACATGCTGATGGACTGGTCTCATGGTATGACATTGAGTAAGAAAAGCCAGATATGGTTTCTGGTCTTTGAATCCTGGACCTCTTTGGTAGTGTCGACATACGCCAGTCTCAATCTGGGTGGCCCTGCCGCCGCCCAAACATTGTATATTGCAGAATTGATGCGGTCAGAGTGATGCTTCTATCTTGGACTTGGTAATCTCTGGCAGGACCTTCTCTGAACAGAGCCTGCAACATGGAACAGGACAGCAATGCCATGACTCTGTGAGAGTACCTGCTCCACTTAGTGTCTCTTCAAGTCGGTCGATGTTATCCCAGGCCTGGGTTGTGAACACACCAGGGTAGATGTTTGCTGGCAGTGGAATGTCATCTTTGAACATTCCAGACTTCTGGTACAAAGGGCTGTATCGATCTCCTCAAACATTGAGTAGGACACACAGTGGCCAAGACGATTCAGAGTTCGGATCAGTTTGATGTTTCCTGTCAAAACACTTTACAGCATTGGACAGCAAGTACGTGCCTTGGTGGGCTTTTCTTGCCACTGGTTAACAGGCAAAGACCAAGGTCACGCGCAGGATGTGGCAAGACGTTGAGCCTCTTCAGAGGAGTTGACACTCACACTCCCATGTCAGCAGGTGTGTGCAGAATAGGACTGCTGCAGAAGTAACATTGATCTGTATCGGGGGAGGACATGGCTGACTGACATCTTGCTTATCGATCTCATTCCTCAGCTGCATCTGCTTTGGTTAAGATATCTTCCGAGTTAGCTGCTCTCTGCTTTGCAGATCTTTTGTCATTTTGTGTGGCTTGCGGGCAAGGGTCGTCCATGAGAGGCTGCGGGATAGGATTAGAAGTCTTTCCTTTACTCATCGTGGAAACGCGTAGTGATTCCCAAACGTCGTTTCAATCTTTCGGCGAAACATGTTTCTTTGTCGCTGGTTTCAGTTGGATAATACACGGGACATCATGATCTCTCAAGCCTAGATGTGAGTTTATCATAGGCAGTACCTCTGGGTTGGGGATAATTCAGTCATTATATACAAGAAGAGTCCTCGAGGGCTTCTATCTCAGCTCGTCGTAGCGTGCTCCCTCGCCTTCTTCCTGTTATTCACCTTGCACAGACCTGGCGGCGCGGGGGAATCATCTTTTGTGAAGAGTGTGTAGCACGACTTGTGGTAGACCCTCTGCAGCAACAAGGTCTACTGCTAAGTAACCAAGGACTATATGGTTGAGTTTCCTTGTGCTGCCTGCGGATCTTCTCATCTGCTCGTAGCTCAACACACTGGAATGATGTGCTCCCTTGTCTTTGCTGCTTTATGTACTTGCTTGACTTTCTCGCAGAAGAGACATACTTTGGCATTACACCGCTAGTTACTAGGGGCATCCATTGATGCCCTCCTCCGGGTTCGACGCTTGGCTGATTCTATCTTGACCACACTTGGCAAGGATAGAATCCAGTGACTTTTCATTTGTAAAGAGGACTACGGACATTACGGTGAGTAATGTATGTGTGGTATTCTCACTTTTCAAGGCCATGGCTGCTTCCAGGCTGATCGCATGCCTGATCTCATGCAGACCTGAGCAATGTGTTCCAGGAGTCCAAATCCTGTGGGACACAGAGCACGCTTTCATCATCAGGCAGTGGATGATACAGTCGATCGTGATCTCTTCCTCGCTGTGTGCATCATGCCGTCAGACAGTCACGCACACACTGCAAAAAAAAGATCACCATTAGAACAGTACATGAACAAACAAACAAAAACACATTTACAGGGAACCATTCTACATATGTTTCCTGCCAATAATAAATTATCCCCAAAATATCACAAAAATCACAAATATGAAATAAACCCCAAATTATGGGGAAAACTTGAATATACATGGAATAACTCTTGTAGGAATCAAATTAGTACAAGAGCTGTTAGAATATATTTTTCAATTTCTCCCATATTAGGATTTATTCCAATTATGGGAAAATACCAAAATAATTTTTTTAGGGTAAAATCCCAAATATGTAGGAAATTGAAAAATACCTAGGAACAACTCGTGTTAGAGAATCAAATTCTAAATAGGGTCCAAAAGTTTGCAAAGATCGCTGTGATGGATTTTAAAGAAAAATGAGGAAACACCCGAGGCGTCACGCTGAAAATCTTTTTTTATGGGTAGACCCCCATTGATCAAAAAAATCAGACTAGCTACCAGTGGCGGGAAAGGCTAATCATTCTTAATGTTATTTACAGTCACTCTAGAAACATTTTGTACCATTCGTGTTAGTCACCACCAGTGGTACCGATATCTGGCTGGCCTGGCTCATGGACTAATGCCATTAACGAATGTATATCAACAATACGTTCGTCACTTTTATCCAGTCAGACGGTTTTTAAATAATCCTGCAATCAAAATCTGCAAATCCCACGAGCTTTCAAAACGCTCTCAGGTGTTGCAGACGCAGCTCAGGATCAGCTCGGTGACGTAGATCAGGTGAGGCTCATCTTCCCGCGATGATCAGAGAGACCACGTAAACACAGAGATAAATACAGGGTGTAAACCGAGTTTTATGCAAATGTTGATACAGGAGGATAGACCGAATTCTTCTAAGAAAAAATGCTCTATACCCATATGCTTTCTGAAGCTTCTTTACGTGACATGGGTGAGAGAAAGAATTACGCGCGTCATGTAACTCCCGGCTAGGGGAGGCCAGGAGGGAGGAGATGTGCACTCGCGAGTATGCCCCCCGTGAAATTATGAATTATTTAATCAATTCTACTAGTTATTTGACAATTACAGTATCTTATAAGTTTTAACACACTAATTCGATAGTTAATAAACGCTGTTATTTACAAAAATATAAGCAGTACATGAGAACAGCAAGGGGCTGTCATAAGCATAATGTAAAGGGATACTTGACATTATGTCGGCAGAGAGAGAGGCAAGGTGGGTATGGGCTGGGTGCCGGCGAGGTGCTACATCAGCTGTGTCCCCACACACACACACACACACCACACACACACACACTCTCAACAACACACCCCACACAACCACACAACAACAACACCCAAACCGCCCTCAAGTACTCCGTAGTGTAGCGGTTAGCACGCTCGGCTAACAACCGAGAAGTCCCAGGTTCGATCCCAGGGTGGAGCGAAGACAGACGGGCGGTCCTCTTAAAACCCGGGCCCCTGTCCACCCAGCAGTGAATGGGTACCGGGTGTTAGCCGGGGGTTTGTGACTCGACTCCCGGGTGGTGGTCTCGGCCAACACTAAGCACTAAGGATGAATGCTAAAAAATAATGTAGCTATGGAGACGGGGCCATACGAGCGTAACTCAGGCCCTGTAAAATACAACTAGATGAATACAACTAGATGAATACACAGACACACACACACACACACACACACAACACAGAAACCACAGAAACACACACAAACAGTCATGGGTACAATCTGGTGGTGGCAAAGGGTGGGGACATGTTGCATAGCTGGACTAGACCAAGGGAACAAGACTAAGCACTTAATGTAGCTAGGGAGAGGGCCATGCTAACTAGGAAAATCAATAGATGAATACACACAGATGAAACACACACACACACACACACACACATAAACCACACAAACACAAACACAACACCAGGACACGCACAACAGTTGCAACCTACACACCCACCCCCCCCACCCACCCCCCAACACCCCCCCCACCCACCCACCCACCCACCCACCACCCACCCACCCAACCCACCCACCCACCCAACCACCCACCCACCACCCAACCCCCACCCACCCACCCCACCCACCACCCCCCACCCACCCACCACCACACCACACCACACACACACACACACACACACACACACACACACACACACACACACACTAAAAATATAGTATGAAGAAACAATAATGGATCTGCATAATAATTCCCATAAAACAGGAAATTTGGAGGAAAAAAGTGGAAATGCGCGTAAAGGATGATAAAAAAAAGTAATGCGACAAGGAAATGCTATAAAACAAAGTGGCAAAGTTACGGAAATCCTGTTGAAAAAAAGGAATCTAGTCATTAAACGGCGAAGAATTTTGTCAACACTTTACTTTGTCCTAATATCCTTTTATTTTATTTGTTTACATTTCACTCATTGTTTGCACTACTAAAAATTCGACGATTGAGTTTTCATAGCTATTTTGATGTAACTTCTTAGGAACGGGCGTCATCAATAGATCAATCGATACATATTTATACACGTCTTGCATTTGTGTTGATTTTTTTTTATACCTTACAACATTTTATTGATCTGATTATTTTCTTTTTGGTAAACTCCATTTGTTTTTACATAACTAATTCTTTCTATTTATGTAACTTCAACACTTTAAAGTTATCTATCTCATTCTATCATTCTTTAATTTCTTATTATTTCCTATTTATGTATATTTTTTTCTACTATTTACTGCCTTTTTCTATTTCATTGGCATAGTCATGGTTTTTTTTCTTCCTATGTACACTTCAATATCAGATTTATTTGCGTTACATATCTTCTGTTGTTTTCGTGATTACTTGTATTTGCGGTACAATTTCTGCTTTTCGTCCCTCCATTATGAAATTGCCTGGTAATATTTTTAGTGATGTGAGACCTATTCTTTTCTTCCTCCTTCAATGTCAACTTTTTTTTTCTTCCATTTTTACGTTCTTCTTTCCTTGACTCGTAGAATGTTAGGAGAATAGGAGCACATTAGTTTTTCGCTCATTGGAATTTTGAGAGAGAGAGAGAGAGAGAGAGAGAGAGAGAGAGAGAGAGAGAGAGAGAGAGAGAGAGAGAGAGAGAGAGAGAGAGAGAGAGAGAGAGAGAGAGAGAGAGAGAGAGAGAGAGAGAGAGAGAGAGAGAGAGAGAGAGAGAGAGAGAGAGAGCGTTTTTATCATGAAGATAGACGGACCTCTTCCTTTCATCATCCTTAGTCCAATTATCTTTCCTTTCCAATACCATTTATTCCTTTACTTTCTGTTAAGCCCCACGCCGCCCTACTCCCGAAGGGGGGGGAAGGAAATTGCGTGCGCGGGCTCAACGGGGGGTGTTGATATAGCTCCTGTTTTAGCGGCCCCCCAACCCGCTATGGTTCTATCCAATCGGTCGCTGGTCGTGGCATGACAATTAACCCCGGCACCCCTACCTGAAGGTGCCGGGTTGGACTTATCTCCTTGTACCGGAAGGTACACGGGGCAGTGCCCGTAGCTTCGGAGATACGGGGAGCTTACCTCCCCAGGCTAGTAACGCCCCGGCATTTTCCGGGGGGCGACCCTCCCTGTGCCCCCCGAGGCCCCTAGCTTGCGTAGTTGCCCCGGGGGCATCCATTAATCGCCCGCCCCTGTCATGCACTCGTGTCTAGATAGATTCTGTCTCTGTCCTCCCAGCAAGGAGGCATGCGAGGCGTGTGTTGGTGGTTACAGGTCAAAGGGTATCTCAGTGTTGACAGTTATGAAGTGAGGTGAGATGGTGCGAGGGATGAGAAGCGTTGGTTCAGCGTTATTCTACTTCTCCTCGCCTTCCTCTCTCCCTCACTTTCTCTCACTATCTCACCTTCTCTAACTCTCCCTCACTTTCTCTCTCTCTCTCTCCTTTCCTCCTTCTCCCTATTCCCCTTCGTCGGGGGACCCTCAGCTGTGGTCAGCAAATCTGCAGGTGGCTGCTGATAAGGATAACTTGTGTCATCACAACATCATTGCCTCTCTCTCTATCTACCCCCATCATCAGTACTCTCTGCCTCTTCCTTCATTCTCTTTCTCCTTCTCTTTCCCCATTTATCCTTCTTTCCCTTCTATTCCTCATTCTTCCACGTCCCCAACCCTCACACTTTCCAATCAGTTTTTTTTCTCTCTCTCTTTCCTCATTCTCCTCCCCTTCATTGCCTATTCTTTCCTCGGCTATATATACATTCTTTAATGTTTATTGATATATTTTTTTTCGTTATCTTGTCATGTTCCTTTTTTTTTAGTATGTTTTCGTTTGGCTTATTTACACTTATGATTATGATATGATTTGTATAATGTTCTGGTGTTAACGATTTCCATAATTTCCCTATATTATTTTCTTATTTTGATGTACATATTTTTTTGTTACCACTACTATCATCATATCACTATCATCATCATCTTCTTCTTCTTCTTCTTCTTCTTCTTCTTCTTCTTCTTCTTCTTCTTCTCTTCTTCTTCTTCTTCTCTTCTTCATTTTCTTCTTCCACTTCTTCAACATCATCAGACATTCATTTCCCCCCCCCAAAAAAAATTGCGCTAAATAAAACTATCTCCATTAGAACAAGCACCTATTGTAGGCCAAGAAAAAATAGTCTGTGTCTCTGAAAACGACCGCGAAACTCTCGTCCAGTATTACCCCTAACCTAACCATTACCGTCGGCGAGTTTTCCCGATTTATGTAGGGACGATCATTTCGGTAGACGAGAGTACCAGGTACCATGAGGCAAGGATGGGTAATGTCACCGTGGTTATGCAACTTGGTTATGGATGGAGTAATAAGATAAAACAAAGCAAAATCTAACCTAGCCATTACTGTCGGCGAGTTTTCCCGATTTGTGTAGGGATAAAAATATCGGTAGACGACAGTATACCAGGCACCAATAGGATGGGTAATGTCACGGTGGTTATGCAACTTGTTTATGGATGGAGTAATAAGATAAATCAAAGCAAAGGTTGGTGATGTTGGTATAGACTTAAGAGTATTCATTGGCTCGTCAAGTAACACTTAAACCATGATGTACCACTACTTATTATGAGGAAAGACAACAAAAGGAACTCAATTAATAAGGTATTTTAATACTATCATAACCATGAATATGTACTACAACCTACATAGAGAAGACTACGACGATGAAAAAATTTCGAGTTGTTTTGGGCGAAATTGATATTCCAGGTGCTCTATTTCCGTGCTCGCTGACAATATAGAGAAGACCTGAGGTGATGGTTGATGTGCAAAGACTTCTAAACCAGGAAAACAGTCACAGCAGAGTCTCATTAAGAAGTAAGCAAGTGATAGGGACACATTACGTACCTACCAGTTGCTTACCTTTTGACGAGGCTCTGTTTTGACTCTGTTTTCTTGGTTTAGAAGCCTCTGCACATCAGCCATTACCTCAGGTCTTCTCTATAGTGTTGTCAGCGAGAACAGAGCACAGTAATATAGCACCTGGAATATCAATTTCGCGCAAAATAACTCGAAATTCTTCCATCGCCGTAGTTTTCCCTTCGTAGGTCCACCCGCGGCGACCCCGCCTTATCCCCACAATGCACCGATGTAAACAAACCGTGACGTAGTTATGTCTGGGGCCCATTCAAAACATTGTCGCGTGTGCAGTCCAGGTATACAGTGGTCTATGATGAGGTGTATGTGTGAGGTGGTGATGATTGCAGGTTTTTGGTGAGGTGAATGTGTGATGTGGTAATGATTGGAGGTGTATGTGTGATGTGGTGATGATTGGAGGTGTTTGGAGGTGTTTGGTGAGTTGTATGTGTGATGTGGTGATCATTGGAGGTGTTTGGTGAGTTGTATGTGTGATTTGGTGATGATTGGAGGTGTTTGGTGAGTTGTATGTGTGATTTGTGGTGATGATTGGAGGTGTTTGGTGAGTTGTATGTGTGATGTGGTGATGATTGGAGGTGTTTGGTGAGTTGTATGTGTGATTTGTGAGATTGGAGTGTTTGGAGGAGTTGTATGTGGTGATTTGGTGATGATTGGAGGTGTTTGGTTTTTTTTTTTGAAGGGTGTATGTGTGATTTGGTGATGATTTGAGGTGTAAGTGTGATTGTGGTGATGATTTGAGGTGTATGGTGAGGGTATGTGGTGATGATTGGTGGTGTTGGGGGAGGTGTTGTGGATGTGGTGATGATTTAGGTGTTTGGTGAAGTGTATAATTATGTGATGTGGTGATGATTGAAGGTGCTTAGTGAGGTGTATGTGTGATGTGGTAATAATTATAAGTGGTGAGTACTATATGGCTTTGGTTGATTTTGATGTGGTGATGCATGGTGGACGCAAGCAGCTCTTGTGTTGTTGTGTGGTTGTCGGTGTCGGTGTGATTGCGTGCAGGTTTATGTTGTTATGTTGTGGTGGTGAGGTGTATGTGTGATGTGGTGACATGTGGTGAGTGCTATATGAGGTGAATAGTTGTGATGTGGTGGTGATGTGTGTGGTGTGACGCAGGCAGCTCTGTGTTGTGGTGGTGTCGGTGTGATTTCGTGCAGTTTTATGTTGTTGTTTGGTGGTGGCGTTAATGAGGTCAGGTCAGGTCAGGTTAAGGTGTGATGACTAGCGTGAAATCTGTGCTGAGGGTGTCAAGCAGGTTTCGAGAGGATGCTTCAGTGGTGTGGACTTGGCGCTTACGGGTTGGGGTCAGCTGGGGTGTTTTTGTCGCGGCCTCGTTCTCAGCAACCGTCACAGCAGCACTAGAGCCTCGCACACAACTTCCTCATATGGGAGATGATGACACGGCCGTTCTTTTCTCCTCCCAGAATCATCATCAACGTTTCCTCTCATCAACCTTGTCCTTATTATTATTCTGTATTATCCTTATTATTCTATTTTTCCGTCTCTATAATCCCAGTCTTTCCCTGCCTTTCTTTTCCTTCTTCATCTTTACCGTTATTATTGTTCCGCACTATCTTTGGCATGTCTGTCTATCCTATTATCTGTTTTTCCCGCCTTTATCTCCACTCTTTATAGTTACTTGGTACATTTTTTTTCTCTCATTTTCCTTTTCATTTCTGTTTACGACATAATTTTTCTTGTTCTTCCTTTTCGTAATTTATGCTTACTTCCCCTTATCTCTTATCTCCCTCTAGGTTTTCCTCCGTTTTCTTTGAACTCGCACTCATCTAATTTTGCCTGTCTCTCATCAGCATTCCCGTCACAAGTCATTCTATTCTCAGTTCTCACGTAATGATTATCTTCGCCTTATATGACCAATGCTGCTGCGGCGCTACCATTATATTTTTGTCAAGAGTCGCACGAATCTTCATAATGGGTCTATGAAAATTATAAGTAAATAAGACGGTGAGAATATTATGGAGTGCCTCCCCCCCCCCCCCCCAGCAGAAACACTTGATTTTTATATCGTTTTCGACCACAATTTTCCTCAGATAGAAGAATGTGGCATCCAGGAATTATTAAGAGAAATATTGGTTTTTTTTTCCCCCCTCTCTCTCTCTCTCTCTCTCTCTCTCTCTCTCTCTCTCTCTCTCTCTCTCTCTCTCTCTCTCTCTCTCTCTCTCTCTCTCTCTCTCTCTCTCTCTCTCTCTCTCTCTCTCGTTCTCTATGGGCTTGTCGTCATAATTGAATAGAATTTCAAATGTATGGTGTTAGAGAGAGAGAGAGAGAGAGAGAGAGAGGAGATGAGAGATGGAGAGAGAGAGACTTGGATGAGAGAAGAGCGAGATGAGACGAGAGAGAGAGAGAGAGACGAGAGAGAGAGAAGAGAGAAAGGAGAGGATGGCAGTTAAGAGAATGTGTCTGTTTCCATCATCACCACCATAACACCATCAGCTCGTTCTCGCCATCCCCAAATATCATCACAACCTCACCACCATCATACCTCCATCATCACAATAACAATAAACAAACAGTGATAACACAAGAATCGTTTTAAACTCAACCTTCCATGACGTAGTAAGTCTGGCTCAATCTAGAGAGAGAGAGAGAGCCTGAGAGGAGAGCGAGACGAGGAGAGAGAGAGAGAGAGGACGAGGACGAGAGAGAGAGGTAGAGAGAGAGAGAGTTGTCAGGTATGGATGCATGTTTTATGAGTGGATCAGTGTGTGCGTGAAATTAAAGTTGTGTGCGTGTGTGCGAGTGGAATGAGTGAATCAAAGTAGCAAAAATTTTTTAAAAAAAAAACCCTTTTTTTTTTTGGGGGGGCTACTTTGGGTTGAATATTATGCGTGTGTGTATGTGTGTGTATGTGCGAGTGGTAGATTTTTTTTCTTTTTACTTTAAAATCTGTGTAATGGATATGTTCACGTTTGGGTGAAACGTCGAATATGTGTGTGTATGTATATGCGTAGGTGTGTGTGTGTGTGTTGTTGTGTTGTGTGGTGTGTGTGTGTGTGTGTGTGCGTAGGTGTGCGTGCGTATGTGTATTAAGCCTGACTGCCTTTGTGTGGGCGACATCCCATTATTATTTTGCACGTGAATGTGTGAAAATACTCAAAATAGCTCACTTGTGTAGGCGGAATTGAGTGCATTCTTGTGTGTGTGTGTGTGTGTGTGTGTGTGTGTGTGTGTGTGTGTGTGTGAGTGTGAGTGGGTGTATGTCACGAATGCACACACTTGTATATATTAGTTGCGTGCGAGGTCTTTGGTAGTTTTCCGGGAGGTGGAGGTATGCCTGGGTGTATAAGAGAGGGTGTGTGGGTGGGGTGGGAGGGCAGTGCAAGGATAAAGGGGGAGGTGTAGTATGTGGTGGTGGTGGTGTTGAGGTTGGTGGAGGTCAGGTTCAATAATTCCACCATCTCCCGCCCACTGCTCTCCTTTCGTCCACTGTCCAGGCAAGCCAGCGACCCTTACCCTTCTCCTCCCCCTTACTGGATATTTAGCTGACCGGATGGACACACATACACACAGGCAGGCAGGCAGAGAGACAGACATACAAACATACAGAGAGAGAGAGAGAGAGAGAGAGAGGACGAGAGAGGGAGAGAGAGGGAGAGAGAGATGAGAGAGAGAGAGAGGAGAGAGAGAGATGAGAGAGAGCAGAGAGAGGAGAAGAGGAGAAGAGAGAAGATCGAGAGAGAGAGAGAGAGAGAGAGAGAGAGAGGAGAGAGAGAGATGAATAGAGAACTGAGGAGAGAGAGGAGGAAGTAAATAATATAATAATAAGTTTTATTCCATCGGCGAGTGGTTATTCGTTACATACAATATTTCAAGATAATAGCTAATAAATTAAAAGTACACAGTTTGCATTAAAACATAAAAATATAAAATTATAAATTGTTAAAAATGTTAAATGAACAAATAATCGATATTAAATATATATACGTATATGCTAATAAAAGTAAAGGAATAAAAGCATTATTAAAAGAAAACAAATATATAAGTAAAAATCATTATAAAAGGATACATATATTTCTACCTAAGAAGATACTATATACATGTAAAAGAAAAAGTTCTATTACTAAAATTCATTCATACGAAGTACAAGTTGAGTTTAGTTTTGAAAGACTTGTAGGGTGTTAGCATCTTTAAACCTAGCGACGGGAGAAGTTCCATAACTTGGGGCCCTTACAGAGAGAGATTCTGGCCCCCATGTCTTGTTGGTCTTAGGGACGTACAGGTGATCTCCTGTCTGGTGTGTACCAGTAACGTCCCCTACAGTTGGAAAAGTCAGATTAGGAATAGAGGTCATATACTTGACATAGTGGACCCCTGTGTGTGAGTATATTTGGTCTTAACATTCCAGCCATTTAGTTCTTTCAAAATGGAGTACTGATCGTATTCCTGGCTTTTACCATTCTACCTTTTGCTGCAAATTCTGTAGTTTTTAACATTGTTTAGCGAGAGTTGTGTTTGCTGTGCCCAATATTTACATTGCAATAATTAATAATGTAAGTACAAGTGATTGTTATAATTGCTGTGCGAGTAGATCCTTGTCGAAATATTTCGTTATTTTGTACATACATAGAGATCGGTTATTT
>JACEEZ010000991.1:98954-146454 GCA_016584305.1 Chionoecetes opilio | reverse complement strand
ACGGAGGAAAACCGACAGGTCAAGGTGAATATAAGGAACTACCCATTCTTCATGCCCCTTCACCACCTCGAAGATCATCCAGGCGTCCTCTGGGCTCGAAGGGACGGACAACGTTGGAATTCTCGATCCAACATGATGGTGCCTGGGTCCCGTGTGACTGCGATGTGGGTGGGTGACCCGCCATCGATGATCGCCCTGCCTGGGATGAGGCCATGCCGTGTGGAGAGATTTATCGGAAAGCCTGCATTTTGTGGGAAGTGCCAGCGATGGGGCCACCGCGAATGGCAATGCAATAGCTACGTGCGCTGTGGTTTTTGCTCGGGGAAGCATGACACTAAGCTTTGCAAGGATCGCATTATCAATGGGGAATCCATCACACCCCGGTGCCCCAATTGCTTCCTGGAGCATAATGCTTGGAGTGTGAAGTGCCTTGTGAGGCCCGATGCCCACCGCTTTAGGAAGCCTGCATCGCCTCTGCTCCCTGCCGCAGTTAACCCCCCGCCGCCAAGTCAAGACTCTGCAGCCTACCCATCCCTCCCTCGGATGGGGCGGGCCTGGCTGCCCCCCCCCTCCTCGCCGATGCTAGCTGATCTACCCATGCTGCTCCCTCCTTCGGACCCTTCCCTCCCCCACCCTAGCCACCCGCAGTCTGCCCAAGCCAGTCACCAAGTCACCCCCTCTCCTCCCTCTCACCGTGGGTTGCTGCTCCCCTCTCCCCCACAGGTCGCTGAAGGCGGTGTTGCCTCCTTCAGCGATTCTGAGGCTATTTTGACTTTGATGAACGAGATGAAGATGCTACAGGAGGCGCAGGTCCATTACCAGGAGGAGTGTGCTGATTTGCGTGCCCAAATAGTCTCTCTCCAAGAATTGAAGGGGGAGGTGGCAGCCTTGAAGGGTGTGATGGCGACCGCTCGAAGCGACATGGTGAGCGTGACAGGAGAGATATTGAGCCTAAAGGAAATGCTGACAGAGATGACCCGAACGATACAAGACACTCTTGGTTCAAGGCGACGCCGAGATGTAGCCCCTGACGACGCCCTGCTGACCATGGATGTAGACACCATGGACCCTCTTGTCAACCCCCCTCCCCCCATGGCGCCCAAAAAATCCCGGGGTAAGGGAGGTCGACGGACGCCTGAAGGGGAAAATGAGACTCCTGCCTAGCTCAGTGCCCGCTCGGCTTGACGCCCCCCCGCCCTCCACCCTGGGAGTGCCCGCCTGCCACCCAACCGCCCTTCTCATTCTGTGCCTAAGTGCGCCTATAACTCATCCTCTCCCCTCCCTCCCTGACTGTGCGTTCTGAACTCTGTGCCCTGTCGTAAATCGTGTAGGGTAAACACGAATGTCATAATATTCCCCTTGGCCCATATTGTGTGTTTAGATTATTATAACTCAACGACTATGCCCCTCATTCTCTCTCTCTCTCTCTCTCTCTCTCTCTCTCTCTCTCTCTCTCTCTCTCTCTCTCTCTCTCTCTCTCTCTCTCTCTCTCTCTCTCTCTCTCTCTCTCTCTCTCTCTCTCTCTCTCTCTCTCTCTCTCTCTCTCTAAAGGACTTAATAAATATATATGTAACATAACATAATTTTATGTATATGCATATCTAAATGTAATTAACAAATTTACTATCTAACTTCATTAATCATGGCAATCCTTCCCATGCAACCTGCATGGGGGGTGCGCCCTTTGTCTATTTTGTACCCTTAATTATATATGTATTATGTATAATGTGTACATTATTCACAATAAACGTTTTGATCTGATCTGATCTCTCTCTCTCTCTCTCTCTCTCTCTCCTCTCTCTCTCTCTCTCTCTCTCTCTCTCTCTCTCTCTCTCTTCTCTCTCTCTCTCTCTCTCTCTCTCTCTCTCTCTCTCTCTCTCTTCTCTCCTCTCTCTCTCTTCTCTCTGTCTCTTCTCTCTCTCTCTCTGCTCTCTTCTCTCTCATCTTTCCTCTCATCTCTCTTCTCTCATTTATTCCTAATTATAGTTTTCATTCCGATAAACTTGCAACATTTGAAACTAGAAATTAATGTTCTGTCAATACCTGTTAGATAGTATTCCGTTTATAAGTTCCCAAGTTCCGAAGAAGTAACAAAACAAAACTAGATTAGGAGATGCTTTTGAACATTAAATTTTGGTTAGCTATTTTTATTTCGGGAAGCAACTGTTCACTCAGTCTGCGCTGTGATTGGATGAGCGCATGTCAGAGCGACGGAGCTGATTGGTTGCCAGGGAGCCGGGAAGGGATCTGGTTGGCCCGCGGGTGCCGGTTAGAGGAGGGGGAGGCAGGGAGGGGAAGCAGAGAGAGCCACTTGATTGGTCACTGGTGGGAGCGCAGAGATTTTAACATCCGGGGGTCTTCTCTGATTCGTCCTTGGAAAGTAATTGCTTTGAATCCTCCGTAATGAATTAATCCGATCACTTTTGACCTGCTGTAAAAGGTGAATGATTGAATTTGTAAGACCTCTGAAAGTCCTCTTTGAAGTCATTCAAATTGAAGGAACAAACATTTACGAAAGATACCAGATTCAGATATAAATGATAAACCAGTCTATATGATAGTCAAGACCACTAATCTCTTTGTGGGCGCCCCGCAACGGCCCTATGCCGACCCGCAATTCAAAACATTGTGCCGTGTGCAGTCCAGTAGAAGGGTCTATGATGAGGTGTATGTGTGAGGTGTGAGCTGGAGGTGGTTGGTGAGGTTAGTGTGATGTGGTGATGATTGGATGGTGTTTGGATGAGGCAGTTGTATTTGTGTGATGGGGATCTGATTGGAGGTGTTGGTGAGGGTATGGTTGAGTGGGTAATGATGAGGTGTATGTGTGATGGGTGATGATGGAGGTGTTTGGGAGTTTTGTCTGTGTGATTGTGTGATGATGGAGGTGTTAGTGAGTTTTATGTGTGATGTGGTGATGATTGGAGGTGTTTGGTGAGTTGTATTATGATGTGTGTAGATTGGAGGTGTTGGTGAGTTGTATGTGTGATTTGGTGATGATCTGGACGGTGTTTGGTTGAGTTTTATGTGTGTCTGTGGTGATGATTGGAGGTGTTTGGTGAGTTGTAGGTGTGATGTGGGATGATTGGAGGGTTTGTGAGTTGGTAGTGTGATGTGGTGATGAGTGGAGGTGTAATGGATGTGGTGATTGATGAGGTGATTGGTGAGGTGTATGTGGTTGATGATTGGTGGGTTGGTGAGGTGTCATGTGTGATGTGGTGATGACGTCACGGTGTTTGGTGGAAGTGATAATTATGTGATGTGGTGATGATGTGGAGGTGCTTAGTGAGGCGTATGCTGTGATTGTGGTATAATTAAAAGTGGTGAGTATATATGTGATGTTGATTTGTGATGTGTGATGAAATTGTGGGATCATGGTGTTGTGACGCAAGCAGCTCTTGGTGGGTTGTTGTGGGTGTCGGTGTCGGTGTTGAGTTGGTTTGCAGTTTTATGTTGTTATTGTGTAGTTGGTGAGGTTGGTAGTGTGATGTGGTGACATTGTGGTGAGTGCTATATGAGGAGATAGTTGTGAGGTGGTGGTTGATCGTGTGGGGTGACGCAGGGGTGGGGCAAGCTCGGGTTGTGGTGGTGTCGTAGTGATTCGTTCAGTTGTTGTTGTTGTTTGGTGGTGGCGTAATGAAGGTCAGGTCCAGGTCATCAGGTGGTGATGCAACTAGCGGTTGAACTGCTGCAGTGGTGCCAAATGTGCCGGACGAAAAGCGTTGGATTGAGGTATCGAACGGCGCTAGAAATTGCGAAGAAAAGTTTTCGTCTCCGTTCCTCAGACCTCACGCCTGTTTTATGTTATGATGTATGTGTATGTGTATGTATGTGCATATGTATAGATATGTTATATATAGATGATGTAATGAGATAAAATATTAGGACGATAAAAATTAGACGAACCCTGACCTATATCTATGCTAACGTTCAAAATTGATTTTGGATCTAGCATCAGTTTTATGAGGTCAGGACTCCGCCCTCTTGATCCGGTGAGATTAAGCAAATCACTCTTACCCTTCCACCAGTTCTCACGGGTCCCATCCCAAGCCATCTTGTTGATTTTTGTTTTTCTTAGTCAACTTATCTGTTATTAATGAATTTCACAGAAAAAAAAATTAGATAGTGCATTCATACACGAAACAAAACGGATAAACAGGTGATCTGTAGCACATCAGAAAAATATCCAAAAATGTGTGTGTGGTGTTGTTGGTGTGGGTGTGTCGTAAATGTGATTGTGTGGTACGTAACTAGAATGTGTGTGTGTGCATGTGTAGTGTGCATGTGTGTGTGGTGTGTGTCGTGTGTGGTGTGTGTGGAGTACGTGAGCTGCGTCGCCGCCGCGGTGTGTGTGTGTGTGAGTGTAAGTGTGATGTGTGTGGGTTGTCAGTGTGGTGTGTGGTGGTGTGTGTGTGTGTGTGTGTGTGTGTGTGTGTGTGTGGTGGGTGTGTGTGTGTGCATGTTTGTTGTCACCAGTTCTGGCCATTGTGACCATGCATGCTTCTTCACATGAGGGTGGAAGGGCCAACGGTTTGGGGCCAGGGGTAAAAGGGAGTGTATCTCATGGGAAGTGCAATAAAGCTCTCTCTCCGTTAGGGACGATAACCGACGAATTTCGCGGACAACCCTCTCCTAATCCTTCTCCCATGGCCACCCCTGCTTCTCCCCTACACTAATCCTTAAAATTCTCGCCTTTCATGCCAATTCCAGAAGAGATAATCCGGGAAATACCGAGGATTGAACTGGGCCGGCCTCACCACAGTGACCACATCCTAAGCAGAAATGGCAGTTTTGCCTTTAACCAACGGCGCTAGGAAAAAATGCGCTAGAGCATGCACCAGATTGAATAAAAATGCAACTGAAAAACGCGCTATGTACAAAACACAAAATGTACGCGCTGTTTGTGATTTTCATGCCAATCGTCAGAACTAGCGCGTTTTTCGCGAGGTTTAGGCAACACGAATGATGGCGAGGGTTCTCAAGCAGGTTTTCGAGAGGATGATCTCATGTGGTGCTGACTTGGCGCTGACGTGTTGGGGGTCGGCTAGGGTGTCGCGGCCTCGTCAGCACCGTCAGCAATAGCACTAGAGCCTCGTAAACAACTTCCTCATATGGGAGATGATGAACACGGCGTCTTTTCTCTCCTCCCAGCATCATCATTAACATTCCTTCGTCCTCTTGTCATTTATTAGTATTCTGATATCCTATTATCTATTTTTCCGTCTCTATATCCAGTCTTTCCCTTTCCTTTTCTTTCCTTCTTCATCTTTACCGTTATTATTGTTCCGCACTATCTTTGGCATGTCTGTCTATCCTATTATCTGTTTTTCCCGCCTTTATCTCCACTCTTTATAGTTACTTGGTACATTTTTTTTCTCTCATTTTCCTTTCCATTTCTGTTTACGACATAATTTTTCTTGTTCTTCCTTTTCGTAATTTATGCTTACTTCCCCTTATCTCTTATCTCCCTCTAGGTTTTCCTCCGTTTTCTTTGAACTCGCACTCATCTAATTTTGCCTGTCTCTCATCAGCATTCCCGTCACAAGTCATTCTATTCTCAGTTCTCACGACTATTCGATTATCTTCGCCTTATATGACCAATGCTGCTGCGGCGCTACCATTATATTTTTGTCAAGAGTCGCACGAATCTTCATAATGGGTCTATGAAAATTATAAGTAAATAAGACGGTGAGAATATTATGGAGTGCAGCAGAAACACTTGATTTTTATATCGTTTCGACCACCATTTTTCCTTCAGATAGAAGAATGTGGCATTCAGAATGGTTTAAGAGGAAATATTGGGTTTTGTCCTCTCTCTCTCTCTCCTCATCTCTCTCTCTCATAGCTCTCTCTCTCTCTCTCTCTCTACTCTCTCTATCTATTCTCTCTCTCTCTCTCGTTCATATATGGCTTGTCGTCATAATTGAATAGGAATTTAAAAGTATGGTGTTAGAGAGAGAGAGAGAGAGAGAGAGACGAGAGAGAGAGAGAAGAGAGAGCGAGAGAGAGAGAAACGGAGAGATGGCTTTAAGGAGTTAATGTGTCTGTTTCAAATCATCACACCATTAACACCATCAGCCTCGTCATCGTCTTCCAGCCCAATAGTCTCACAACACTACACACACCATCACTACCTCCATCATCAACAATAACAATAACAACAGTGATAACACAATAATCGTTTAAACTCAACCTTGCCATGACGTAGTTAAGTCTGGCTCACATCTAGAGAGAGAGAGAGAGAGAGAGAAGAGAGAGAGAGAGAGAGAGAGAGAGAGAGAAGAGAGAGAGAGTTGTCAGGTATGGATGCATGTTTTATGAGTGGATCAGTGTGTGCGTGAAATTAAAGTTGTGTGCGTGTGTGCGAGTGGAATGAGTGAATCAAAGTAGCAAAATACCTTTTGCTACTTTGGGTTGAATATTATGCGTGTGTGTATGTGTGTGTATGTGCGAGTGGTAGATTTTTTTTCTTTTTACTTTAAAATCTGTGTAATGGATATGTTCACGTTTGGGTGAACGTCGAATATGTGTGTGTATGTATATGCGTAGGTGTGTGTGTGTGTGTGTGTGTGTGTGTGTGTGGTGTGTGTGTGTGCATATGCGTAGGTGTGCGTGCGTATGTGTATTAAGCCTGACTGTCTTTGTGTGGGCGACATCCCATTATTATTTTGCACGTGAATGTGTGAAAATACTCAAAATAGCTCACTTGTGTAGGCGGAATTGAGTGCATTCTTGTGTGTGTGTGTGTGTGTGTGTTGGGTTCTGGGTGTGTGTGTGCATGTGCGTAGGTGTGCGTGTCGTATGTGTATAGCCTGACTGCCCTTTGTGTGGGCGCACATCCATTATTATTTTTGCACGTGAAGTGGTGAAAATACTCAAAATAGCTCACTGTGTAGGCGAATTGAGTGCATTCTTGTGTTGTGTGTGTGTGTGTGTGTGTGTGGTGTGTGTGTGTGTGTGCGTTGTGTTGTGTGTGGTGTGGGTGTGGTGAGTGTGTGTGTGCATTGTGCGTAGGTGTGCGTGCGTAGTGTTATAAGCCTGACTGTCTTTGCTGTGGGCGAATCCCATATTATTTTGCACTGAATGTGTGAAAATACTCAAATAGCTCACTGTGTAGCGGAATTGAGTGCAATTTATTGGGTGTGTGTGTTGTGTGTGTGTGTGTGGTGTTGAGTGTGAGTGGGTGTATGTCACGAATGCCACACACTTGTATATATTAGTTGCGTGCGCGGTCTTTGGTAGTTTTCCGGGAGGGTGGAGGTATGCATGGTGTATAAGGAACGGAGGGGTGTGTCGGGTGGGGTGGGAGGGCAGTCCAAGGATAAAGGGGGGAGGTGTGTTGGTGGTGGAAGGTGGTGGTGATGGTGGTGGAGGTCAGGTCAATAATTCCACCATCTCCGGCCCACTGCCTACTCGTCGCCCACTGTCCAGGCAAGCCAGCGACCATTACCATATCCCCTCCCCCTTAATGGATATTTAGCTGACCGTGTATGGACACACATAAACACAGGCAGGCAGGCAGGCAGGCAGGCAGAGAGTACAGACATACAAACATTACAGAGAGAGAGAGAGAGGAGAGAGAGAGAGAGAGAGAAGGAGAGAGAGAGATGAGGAGAGACGAGAGACGGAGAGGAGAGAGGTTGAGAGAGGACTGCGAGAGAGAGAGAGAGAGAGAGAGAGAGAGAGAGAGAGATGAGAGAGAAATAACAAAAATACAGAAAAGAGAGAGAGAGATTCTTTTTGAGAGAGAGAGAGAGAGAGAGAGAGAGAGAGATGAGGCGAGAAGAGAGAGAGAGAGAGAGAGAGGAGAGAGACGGAGAGAGAGAGAGACGAGAGGAGAGGATGGGAGAGAGAGAGAGAGGAGAGAGAGGAGAATTAGAGTAATGAAATGAGATATGTAACTACAGGATTTTCTTAGTGAAGTAAATGGGCGTGGTTTACTTGTAATGGGAAAAATATATCAGAAACCTAAGAAGTAGGGGTGACAAACAAAATAAAAATTAATGTTAAGAGAAGAAATATCATATTTACCTGTCAAAAATGGTGATTATAAATACTTTTTGCCACTGGGTGCGGTGGTGGTGGTAGTGATGATGTGATGATAATAATGACGACAAACAAACAAACAAAGCTGATATCATTGCCCCCAATAGTTGTTTCACATATTTCGTCTTATTAACATCCGTCTCCTCTTCTCATTAGGTAATCTGATTTGACAAAGTGTATGTCAGGACGAGAGAGTAGAGTATGTAGTGTTGTAGTATGTATGTATGTATGTATGTTATAGGATAAGTCAAATAAAATTAAAATTTAGGCCTAAAAAGAATTCAGGAAGAGATCATGGGCTTTGTCCACCACACACACACCACATCACACACAACCAACACACACAACGCACACACACACAACACCAACACACCACACACAAACACACACACACAACACACACACACACAACACACACACAGAGACAAAATAATAAAAAAAACACGTAATTACTCGTAGACAATAGTTCTATAGTAAAAGCCGCGGCACAGTCCGCATAAGTGCACACGTTCTATATACTACAAAAGAAACCCGCCATTCTTTCCTTCCACAAAAACTTGGGAAAATATCATAAACAGTGGTGTGTCATAACAGTCGTCTTTTGGCTCGGGTTATGTTTTAATGGATGTTAAAAGATGACCTAGACGGCAGTCTGAAATGTTCGTAGATATATAAAAAAATCTACAGCACACTTAAGATCAATGAATTTTCTAAAGTCTTCCATTAAAGATATTGAACGAACTGATATTCATTAAGTTACCTATTCCATAACCAAATAGGATGAAAATCGAAACATGCTATTCAAGTGTTCCATTGCAAAACTATCGGCCAAAATGGAAAGATGCTTGAAAAAAGTTCCTTTTCGAAGAAAAAAAAAGTCGTGATGAAGCTAAAGATATATATATATTTTTCTTTCAATAACGTAGATCCAGACAATTTAGGCTCTTGCAACTGTCTCACCAGGATGCAATGGTCAAACAATAAGCTGGGTCGAGGGCCCCTGTTTTAATTCAGGTAGCGACGCCAAGCCACCAGTACTGTAGATTAGTGGTTATATTTGTTTAATGGCTCAGTCTTGATGTTTGCAAACGGAGAGAAAAAGGACTTTATATCAAGTACTTAAACTAAATAGGCAGCACATGATGTCAGGTTTAAGACGGAGGGAGTTCCTGATAAGTGTGGCGTAGCGGGCGGGTGGCGACAGCGCCCCGTGAAGACGCCACAGTGGACTGAGGCATCACACCACGTCCTCATCGGACAAGGAACGTAGAAGTTACTGTAGGGCATTGCTGAACACCTGCGGGATTATTCGCGTTTAGTTGGTCAGATTGTAATGAAACCCTCAAATATCTGTTGTGGCAGTCACTCAACACTTTTATCTATTTTTTATATAGTGGCGTAAGTTGCATGAAGGAGACTCAACCAGCCTGCAGCTCTCTTCTTCGGAGGACATGACGGCGCGATGACAGGGGGGCACCGGGGAGGGCCGCGGGTGGGGCCGAGTAAGGGGTCGGTGTGTGGAGGGCCCCGCGCCACGCACGGACCGCCTCTTGTCTGAGGGAAGAAACAGCCTTATAGTATCGCCGGTCATGTGATATGATGGCGCCATGGAGGTGTTACACGGCGATTGACGCCACTCACTGCGATGTCTGCGTCTCTCTGAGATGTTAACGTAAGGAATATGTAATATGCGTGGCTGTGTAAGACTTGACGGATAGTATGATGTTAAACGATGACTGAAAAAATGAACCTATGGACGCATAAGATCTTTCCAGGCCAAACTTACTTCATCGCCCAGAATGGCGGCCCACAGGGGCATGGCGGATTCGTCTGCCGACCAAGACCACGCATTGGTTATCAAGGTCGTAAAGTCCACCAATCCAGTAGTTGGACGGTTAACATCGGCAAAATAAAGGTTCACACGTGGAGGGAGATCCTGCACGAGTTCATCAAACACAGTACATGCCTCACACGTCATGAAGGTCTATCAAATGTTTCAATACTCCACGCCTCCAAGCCACACTGCCCTTTTGCTTAATTATTAAACCCTTTACCCTTTGAAAACTTTGATCAGTTCGCCTCACAGCTTTTCTTTTTGAGTTCAAAATTCAAAGCTGCGTATAATTACCATTTGTCAGTGTCTACCGAACCCTTATTAGTCATCCCTTCGTTGTAGGCGTCTTGGAATTTATATCCATCTATAATACAGAACTGGATAGTCTTAGAGCGGTCTCCTGACTAGTAATAAATACACTTTATATAACATCAGCCCTTTTATTTCTCACGCTCCCTACTAATAAGCCCTAAAAAACCGGTTTGTTCAATTTCCTGCAATTAGCATTTGTTCCTGGGTCGCAGCTTCAGAATGTATCCAAATTGAAAGCAAAAAAAAAGGTCTCTTTCGCAGTCTGAGATTGCCTCGATTAATGCGATTCAAGATGTAGCGCTTACTAAGATTGTTTTCCCTTAAAGATGCTACACTGTGCTGTTATGAAATCCATCATTGTACACTCATATAGGCGTAGAGCTCGCACTGTAAATTTCAACATAATGTCTCCGAATCTAACAATATAACAAGTCATGGTGCTAATCTGCAAAATTGCCAACCTGCTATACTATCCCAGAAAATATATAATTAAATGTAATGATGTAAGTAATAATGAATCCCTGGGATCCCCACCGATGAAGACAATAACATCAAACTTTCCTCCTCTAACTTGCACTTTCTGTCCATGGTATTGATTGCATTACACTATCGGAATGTCACGAATCAGTGCAAAGATTCAAAACATACGGTTTTTATCAGTAACATATTGGTAAGTATTACGAGTTATTATACTGCATTAATTTGCGAATAATCAAAACTCAAACTTCACTTACTTGCTCTATCATGTATCCATCAAGCTCCATACGATGCAAATCCTTTATAGACCAAAGTCGCCGTAGATACTATACACAAAACTTGTCGAGCCCGGCCAGGACACCTAGTAAGGAGAACAAAAAAAATAACATGCTTAAACGAGGTCGCTTAAAGTGGTGATTGACATACTCTGGATGACGGAAAAGGAGGGTTAGCAAAACATTGACAGTGGTATTAAACAGACCTTGGCGGGGGTGAGAAGAAAGAGAGGCAGCATTGCCGACGCGGATGTAAAGCATGGGCCAGTCCGGCCTCTTGTGGTCTAGGGTAGAGTGACGGCGAGCCCAGCAAGGCGACCACCTCACTGCATGTGCCGATCATGAAATGAAGGATTTGTTAAAGGTCTGAACCTTGTGTACGTAGTGCTGCTATCAGAGGAGGACAAGGAACTGTTCAGACTGCAGACAGCACCGCGGGTAGTACTTTGTGGTGGGTGATGGTAGACAGTTGTGCGCCAATGCCGGCAGTACTGAGGCAATCAAAAATATATGTGACATCAGTGTGTAATTGTAACAACTAACCTGACCGATATACACGTCATTCCTCAAAGACAATTCCATCATTCACGATAGTTGTAAAGCTATGAGCGCGAACTACACACACACACACACCACACACACACACACAACACAAGTCAGTAACATTTTCAAGGTTTGGGTTCTTTATGGTGGGGTGTGGCCGAGCCGGGGGGGTGTGGACTAACAAACCTTCCTGAAACATCATATCATGCATGTCAGGCACAAAAGTCCAATTTTGGGCTGACGCTATAATCTGTTGAGAGAAAGATAAGGCAGTATTGGTGAGGGAAAGACAGGCTGAGGACGCCCAGACTCCCTTGCCTTAATAAGACCTCGCGAACACAGTTTATAAGGGACAGCGCAAGCACCTTTCTTTGAGTTGAGGTAAAGGGCCTGATAATGCAAGACACGTTGAGACCCAGCGAGCAGAAAACTGCTTAGCCTCAGTCACCACTTTGAAACCAAGCTAGAATGGGAGCTTTCTATATTCTTAATTCCACTAGCCAAAACCTTAAAAATATATTTGTTGACATATTTGTTGTTGTTCCGCACCAAACTCGTACAAACAAAAACAAAAAAAATTCAAAGAGAAAATGTGGTCTACTTTGGTGTGTGTGTGGGTGTGTGTGGTGTGTGTTGTGTGTGTGGTGTGATGTGGTGATTGAGTATGGTGTACGGGTGTGTGTGTGTGTGTGTGTGGAGTGTGTGTGTGGTGTGTGTGTGTGTGTGTGGTTGTGTATGTGTGTGTGTGTGTGTGTGTCGGGGTGTGTGGTGTGTGTGAGGCCGATTGCTTGAGTGTAGTTTATGGTATGTGTGTGTGTATTTGTGTGTGTGTGTGTTGTGTGTGTGTGTGTGCTGTGTGTTGTGTGTGTGTGTGTGTGGTGTGTGCTCGCAGTGTGTGAGAGTCCGATTGTTTGTTGTCAGGGGTGGATCAAATACAATTGTATTTGTATTTGACACTGTATTAAATACAATTTTAATGTATTTGTATTGATTGTATTTTAGCATGCCAGATAAAAAAGTATTTGTATTGTGATTTATATTGATTATTTCGAGCAAAACATTTGAAACACACCACACACACACACAGAGAGAGAGTTTATACTTAGATTTAGGAAGAAATAGATTATAGATTTAGGAAGAAAAAGTATTTGTATTTTATTTTGTATTTTTTAGATTAGGAAGAAAAGTATTTTTATTTGTATTTGTATTTTGGAATCCCAAACGAAAGTATTTGTATGTGTATTTCACTGTAAAAAAGTCCGTATTTGATCCAACCTGGTTGTGTGATGTTTGTGGATTTGTGTGCTGTGTGTTGGTGTGTGTGTGGGTGTTGTGTGTGTGTGTGTGTGTGTGTGTGTGTAGTGGTGTGTGTGTGTGTGGTGGTTGTGTGTGTGTGTTGCGTGTTCGCGTGTGCGTGCGCAGAAAACATGCGTGAGAAGGACAACAGAAATCACACACAGGTACGTACCGCACAAATTCTTGAGTCTTACGTTAAACGGCCCCCGCCCCCCGAGCTGCCCTGCTGACACGTGAAATATACTGATCGACAGGTGTAACCGTAGTAGATGATATTGACAGCACCATGATTGCGCAATTGTTATTCTTCGTCGGCCATAACGTAATCCTGGATGGTACCTAATTAGGTATGTTGAGGCCAACTATTGTAATATCATAATATCCTTTGGCCAGTCATGGCAAACCTTGCATACCTACATACATAATTACAAACATACATATTCATTACATCAAACATTTTTGCGTCCTAGCCGACCCGTCTGACAATCTATAGCAGCTGGTTACAAAGGTGACTTCATTGACACACGCCCTCCTCTCCCACACTCGCATTTGACTGCTTGTACATGCTCCATCTGTGTTACAACACTTCAGCAGCCCAGTGTATAGTTCTTAAATATATATGTGAAAATCCCAAGTATGTTCACAACGTCAGATGTCAAGTATAAGCATATCACACTTTAGCCGTTATCACAACTATGTTCCACACAGAGTGCAGCTCGAGTCATAGTTTTAATTACTCAATATCAGGAAAATGTTCGCAGTACAGTTCCATATATTAAGGTAATGGTAAGGGGCGAACATGTACACTGACCTGCAGGATGGAGCAAGGCAAGCACGGAAGACAAGGGCGAGGACAAAGCATGCTGAGCATCGCGCTGGAATGAAGTCATCATGGTGGGAGTGGAGCTGACCTGAGGAGGAGTACACAATTACCAGTATCATGTGTGTGTGTGTGTGTGTGTGTCGTGTGTGTGTGTGTGTGTGTGTGTGGTGTGTGTTGTGTGTGTGTGTGTGTGTGTGTGTGTGTGTGTGGTGGTGTGTGTGGGTGTGTGTGTAGGTGTGTGTGTGTGTGTGTGTGTTCTATAGCTGAATGACAGCAGTGGGCTTGTAAGCTAAGGAAATGTGTCCTTTAGTTCACTTTTAACGTAATATGTTAATGATACAGTTGCTTTATTTTAAAGTAGCAAGAGCCAACTGTCCATTCTTTCCTATTCTTTATGAACATAAAAAGTATGTTAGACAATGATCTCCCCATCTGCTTCGCCAGCGGGGGGCCATGTGCGGCACGTCATTACCAGAGATGGCTTATAGGTGGATACCAGACGCGCTCACCCAACCATCAGACTTTTCATGGATGAATGGAACACAGAACAACGTGGAATATAGACATTTAGATGAATGGCCATGAATTGTGAATGTGTGATTGAATGCCTTCACCCATCCGTACCAAAGTGTTGCTAGAGAGGGCTCAGGGGCGTTGTCGTCTCGGCAAACAGGGCCGAGATGAGGCTGAAAGGACCTGCGCTTGGCGTGGCGGCGGCTCTGGGTATCTGGGGTGGATGACAAGACTGGGGGGCAAAGGCAAAGGGGCGTTGGAGTTAGCGACAGACACATGATTACAGGATTATACACGTAATCAACAGCAATGACAATGAAGGGAACAAAGAAAGGGACACATTTGATCGGTATAATGAGTTCCTTCACTTTTTTTTCATCCCAGAAAGATTTGGGTATCCGCTAGTCCCCACAATAACGTACACAATTCGTCACAATCCAGAGATTGACAACTCCTGCCATGGCAACGAGTGAACGTCAAGGGGCGTGAACCGTGCACTTCGCTCCGTGCACTGTTGATAGCCTGAATGTTAAAGATAGTATGGGGTTAGAGGCGGTTAGTTGTACAGTGTGGCACGAAAACAAACCTAGACTGTTGGCGAGGGTCAGTCGATCCAGAATCCCATGTGGTATATAAGTGCCTGTCTTGTATACATCCGAACATGCTCTTTGTGACAATACTAAACAATGAGCCAGAAACCCAGTTCAGGAATATCCGTCGTTTACAGGGCATGATTTCAGTGCACCATGAATGCACACACACACACAAACACACACACACACACACACACACCACACACACACACCAACACACCACACAACACACTACACACACAACCACACACACACACACACACACACACACACACACACACCACACACAACACACACACACACACACACACACACACACACACACACACACACCACCACCACACACACAAACACACACACACACACACACACACACACAACACACACAAACACACAACACACAGAACACACACACAAACACACAACACACACACACACACACACACACACACACACACACACACACACACACACACACACACACACACACACACACACACACACACACACACACACACACACACACACACATACATACACACACACACACAACACACACACAAAACACACACAAACACACAACACACAGACACACGCACACACACATACACACACACACATACATGAAAAAAAACAAGGGATCGCAGTTACAAAGTTTCTTTACTAATAATGCTACAGCAGGATCAGTCCTAATTCATGCCCAAGTTTTGTATCATCATCTAAACGTGAGCGGTTCTGTAAGTTCTTCAAAATTACTTTGAAGTCCATTAGAAGCACAAGTGTTATGCCAGTGTTGCCTTCATTAGTTGCTTTGAAAACAAGAATGGAAAACCTTAAAGAAATTGGTTAATTTTGCTGAGTCTAAAAGTAACATCTGGGTAAAAAGTGCGATTACAAATTTTCTGAAAACTATCCAATCATTTGGAAGACCTTCAGTGAGGTAAGAAGAACAGAAGGACACGATACAGAGTGTCTTGCTTCATTAAAACTTATTAAAGATGACTCGATGAATATATTTATTTTATTCATTATGGTTCTCACCGTCACCGAGAACGCCACTCGGAGACGCTAACCACTCTGCTACCGCCTACTACCTGCTAAGGTTAGGTTAGGTTATAGTGAGGTTAGGTTAGTAATATTATATTTGCGGGCACAGGGCGGGGGTAATATAGGGGTAGGGGGGTTTGAAGGGGGCATCTCTCCGCCATTCTATTATTACGTTTTAGGGTATCTGAAGGGATCTGGAAGTTTGGAGAAAATTAAAAACGCTAATAAGGAGGGAACGGACTCTAGAATTTTACCAAGCAATTTTAGTATTCCCATTCAGAGGAGGACGAGAGCTCCTTAAATAGAAGAGGAACGGGGGATTAGTGATATATAAGGTTTATGGCCGATATCGGTTGAAGAATAGACTGAGTTCAGCCACTGCATGAAGCAAGTACTGAGAGGGTGAGAGCAGTCCTTGCTAGGTGCGGATCAGACTGGCGGGGTCGGCAGGCCCGAGGGAAGACGCACAGTGGACTGTAGCTCACCACACGTCTCATCGGACAGTAGTAGAAGCACTCGTAGGTAATTGCGAACACCTGTGGATTTTTCGGTATGAGTTGGTCTCGCGTCTTGAAAACCATCACAACTGTCAGACAAGTCACCTACATTTATCTTATCTTACAATGACATGTACTTTTGACATGAGTAGGCGAGTAGTGGACTAACCAGCTGCAGCTCTCTCCTTGGGGCCAGGACGGTGTGATTGATCAAGCGGCGGCGTCAGGGAGGCCGCGGGTGGGCCGAGTACGGGTCGGGTGTGGAGGGCCCGCGCCACGACGAGTCTTGATATCTGAGGGAGGAATTATGTCTTGTTGGGTGAAGAGTGTGGCGCAGGTCACGGGAGGCTGTGCGGGGCAAGGCACGTCACTGCGCCGTTGACACACGCGGCCATGTGGTGCACTTCAAGGACATTACAAAAGGTATATACGCAGTGGGTTCATGCTCTATTAGACTATGATGAGAAGGTTATAATAAGATAATAATGATAAGGTTAAAAAATGATGATATTTGATAATCCGTTTACAATGAAAGTAATGATAAAAATATAATGATAATAAGGCAAGGAATGGATAATGAAAATAATGAGAATTATGTAACGTAGTGATAATAATTAGATGATGATTAATTGGGGGGGGAAAAAAAAAACACCCCCCCCCCAATAATCAGTATCATTATAATTGGTTTTTTTCTCATTATTATACTAGTATCATAATTATTATATGTTTTAATATGTACTACTACTTGTCATATTATTATTTATTATATTATATTATTATTATAATTATTATTCATATTATCATAATTTATGATATTGATAACATTCCTTTTGTCATCAATTATTATTTAATATAATAGATGATAAAAATAATGAAAATGATAATAATGCTGGTCATAATGAAAGTCAATGAAGAAGAAGAAGAGTAGGAAAAATAATGGAAGAGGAGAAGCAGAGAAAAAATAAGGTGAAGGATGACGAATCTAGATGACCTATGCACCTTACATCTTTGAATATCTCTATTGTGCTTCGGTGAGAATGGCAACGGATGACGATTTCATGATTAATCTAACTAAAACTGCTTCATGTCTGCACTTTGACTGGCAACCAAGTTGCAGGTATTATGCTGCCCCTGTACTACAGCCGGGTCTGATACAGATATTGAGTTATTATTGTACTGACCCGTTATACTACAAAAAAAGCACGCAATGAAATAAAAAGGATGCATTATAGAAAAATATGCAAGAGGAGAATAACAAAGAGATTTCGCCCATATCCCCCTCTACGTAACCTCTATATCGTATTGAAACAATTACAGGACTGCCCCGAATGAATGTAAAAAGACGCAGGGTGGAAGCAAGCTCTTTGTGCGTTGAATTTTAAGGTTTTAAATTCTAGCAGCACCACCGCACCTCATATATCTGAAATCATATCAGATAATGATGTAAGTTAGCTGCGAGCCTATAAGGAAAGTAAAAGTAAGAAAGTAAGTAAGAAAGGAAAGTTAAAGGAAGAGATCGTTTATTGTCAAACTTGCCACGTCATTGTGAGTTTCTCATTATCTAGATAATATTTATTATAAAATGCTTTTGTCCTTCATCTCTGACTTACGAGTGTGGTACTACAATGAGTACGACCCTGCACTGTAATTTCGAGAACAGTTGAGAGTGGTGGACCTTGTGCAGACTTCCAATCCAGCGGTCATACAAACAAGGCGGAATAGTATGTCACAAAAGTTCACCGCCCGAGTGTGAAAATCTGACAACAGTTAATTGGACGTTTATCGTGAACTCTAGTGATACAGCTGCGAATTCTTGAGACTTTCATCTGAACTCACGGGTGGATTTGTGTAGCGTTTTCTTTGAGTTATCCAGAAAGTCAGTCACGCCACCCTCGCCAGCTGTGCAATAATGATAATACAGATGGAAATATTGCCAGCCGTAAGAACAGTACTTACTTGACTGCCCAGAATGGAGCGCCAGTGGCATGCCGGGTATCTGTCGCAATACGACAGCATGGTATCAAGGTCGTAAGAGTCCACCAATCAGTAGTCGGAGGTGAGTTCTGCAAGAGTGTTTCCGTTGTCGAGACATAAATCTCAGGGTCACTTGATCGCAGGTACTTATGGAATGTCATTCAAAGAAAAAAGAAGTTTTGCTTTACTATAGCTACTTACTTTTCTTCTCCTGACTCCACTATGCCGCCAATAGGAGGTTGAAATTCCTTTGCCTGCCACAAGTCACCGTAGATGCTAATACAGAACGTCGAGCCCGGCCCACGATACCTGGTGAGGACAACAAAGTTCACATGCTTAGGCGGGCGGCACACTAAGTGACGATCGTCAAATTCAAGGTGGATCGTCTGAAACCCATGAAAAGGCAGAAAGTTGAATTAGTTATTTCGCACAACAGAAGCATCACCATAGAACATAAGACAATAAGAGAAGCAACAAGAGGCCGCGAGGACGTACACACGTGGTAGTTCTTGTTACTTAACACGACCTAACTACACCTTTCATCATCTCAATGAAAAGATCTAGCTCCTTAAACTCCCTATCGCCTCCGCACTAACTACCTGACGACAGAGTACATTCCAATAATTTACCACCCTAGTTGTGAACCCTGATTCACTATTTTTCTACCTGATTCATAGCCGTAAGAACTTTTCCTACATACTCCTTCATTGTATCCGTCAACTGACTTAAAAACTTCTATCAGATCGCCGCTACTCTACGCCTCTCCAAATGAGTGTAAATTTATAGCTTCAATATCTTTCTCATAACTAAAGTATGCATCCCCTGTATAATCTTGGTCATCATACTCTGCACTGATTCTAACAAGGCATATCCATCCTGTGATACGGAGACCAAAAACTTAAACCGATAGTCTAGGTGAGGTCTGGACTAGAGCAAAATATAGCTGTAGAACAACCTCAGCACTTCTACTTTCAACATAAGATAAGGTAATGAATCCTAAACACCTCTCTAGCTCGATTTCTAGCCTCAATACATGTTCCTGTAGAAACAGGAAACACGAACGGGTGTTCTGACACTGATGTGTTCCTCACACAAACAGAGAACGTTGGGGAAAGAGGTGGCTAGCAAAACATCGCAGTGGGATTTAAAAAGACTTGGCGGGTGAGAAGAAAGAGAGGCAGTCATTGCCGACGCGGATGTAAAGCATGGGACAGTCCGGACCATCTTGTGGTCTAGGGTAGAGTTGACGGCCGAGTCAGCAAGGCGACCACCTCAATCCTGTGCACGACATTTTTTTTGAAAATGAAGGATGGTTAATGTCTGAACTTGGGACGTACGAGGCTGCTACTCAGGGCAGGAAAGATAACTTTTCAGACTGAGCAGCACCGCGGGTCGACTTTGTGTGGGTTGATGGTAGTATCAGTTGTGCCGCCATGCCGGGAATATGAGGCAATTAAATATTATGTGACATCCGTGTGTAAGTAACAACTAACGGAACGAATACACACTTCACTCCTCAAAGACAATTCCATCATTCCCGATAGTTGTAAAGCTTATGTGCGCACACACACACCACACACCACACACACACACACACACACACAACACACACACCCACCACACACACACACCACACACACACACACACACACACACACACACACACACACACAACACCACACACACACACACACCACACCACTCTACAACACGCACACACACACACCACACACCCAAACACACACACACACACACACACACACAAACACAACAGATAGATAGATAGATAGATAGATCATTTTTTGACCACAGGACATAAATCTTAAAACAACCATTAACAATGACTCTTATAACAAACAACTGTAGTACTAATTATAAACAACACAAATAATGACAACTGCAGTCCACATAATATATTAAAACAAAAACAAATAAATGTCGGTGCACGAAACAGGCAGGAGATATCCATGACAACATACCGCATTACGCATACAAGTGCAAAATACTCATGAATAATTTAACAACATTCATTATGGCTATCTTACCGGTTAAATAGCTCACCTTCCAAACAAGTTGGCCTACGTCTGCTAATATTGTTTTACCAGGACAATTTTCAAAAAATGTTCCTCAGTCTGTACATCGCCACATACACACAGACGTTCCTCAGTGGCAACCGCCCCGCCCCCGCCGAGTCCATCTTCCAAATCTTCAACACAACAAATATGACATGACCACTCGGAAACGAGGTGTGAAGGAGATCCTGTACGGTCGTCGACCTTGTGGCGGTCCCCTGTACACACTGTGACTGTAAGGCCGGGGTTAGCTGCGGTACACGGCGCACCTTGACCCACTGGGAAGCGCGATGCCGCTCATGTTATGACACATTTAACAGAGGCAATGCATGTCGGGCACGTTGTTACCAATAAAACTCTGCAATAATTCTGCTCATGCGTTTGGCTCTAGTGACAATTTCTGTAGTAAACATTAATGGAATCATCCGTTATATGAGATCTTTCCAAAGCTAGCTTAGCATAAAAAGTGGTGATGCTTTAAGTCTGACTAGTCCTCCGTGGTTGTAGGGGAGCACGCTCGGTTTCACAACCGAGAAAGTCCCGGGTTCGATCCCCGGTGGAGCGGAAACAGAGGGGTTGTTTCTTAAAACACGAGCCCCTGTCAACCAGCAGTGAAGGGGTACGGGTTTAGCCGGGGTTTGTGACCTGCTCTCCGGGGGTGCTATCTTCGGCCAACACAAAAGCACTAAGGATGAATGATAAACATGTTGATATTCGGAGACGGAGCACACACGAGCATTGTCTGGGGCCATTGTAAAATACGATAGAGAAATTCAAACATAGATGAATACACAAAACACACACACACACCCACAACCCACACACACACAACACACCAAACAAACACTAACACACACACACAGTGACACACACACCACACACAGCAGTAATAATTTCAAGGTTACAAACCTTCCTGAAACACTCATATTCATGCCTTGCATGCACAACGTCCAGTTTGGCTGACATAATCTGTTGAGAGAAGATAAGGAGTATTGGTGAGGAAAGACAGGCTGAGGACGCCAGATCACCTTGCCTTGATAAGTACCTCGCGGAAACACATTCTAAGAAGCTGCACACCTTTCTTCTATGTTGAGGTAAAGGGCCGATTGATAATGCACGACACGTTCGCAGACCCGCGCGTATTAGAAAACTGCTTAGCCTCAGTCACCATTTTGAACCAAGAAACTAGAAATGGGAGCTTCATTTCTTAATCCACAAGCCAAAACCTTATAAAATATATTTTGTTGACATATTTCGTTGCTTGTCCTCACCAACTCGTACAAACAACAAACAAATTCAAAGAGAAAAAATGGGTCTTACTTGGTGGTATGTGTGTGTGTGCTGTGTGTGTGTGTTTGTGATTTGCGTGCCAAATAGGCTCTCTCAAGAATTGAAGGGGGAGGTGGCAGCCTGAAGGGTGTGATGGCGACCGCTCGAAGCGACCATGGTGAGCGGACCAGGAGAGATATTGAGCCTAAAGGAAATGAGGACAGAGATGACCCGAAACGATACAAGACAATCTTGGTTCAAGGCGAACGCCGAATGCAGCACCTGACGACGCCGACTGACCATGGATGTAGCACCATGGACCATCTTGTCACCCCACTCCCCCCCATGGAGCGACAAAAAAATACTGGGGAAGGGAGGCCGACGGAGCGCTGAAGGGGAGAAAATGAGCACTCCCTGGCCTAGCTCAGTGCCCGCTCAGGTTGACGCCCCCCGCCCTCCACCCGGGGAGTGGCCGCCTGCCACCCAACCGCCCCTATCATTTGGCCTAAGGGCCGCCTCATAAATCATCCTGCCCATCCCTCCCTGACTGTGCGTTCTGAACTCCGGTGCCCTGTCGTAAAAGCGTTTGTAGGGTAAACACGAATGTCATAATATTCACCTTGGCCCCATATTGTGTGTTTAGATGACTATAACTCAACGAATATGGACCCATTATCGCTCTCACTCTAGTGCGCTGCAGATAGACTATAGTATAGTAGATACTCTAGATCGGATATACGTCCAATACTCTGCGATCTATCTCTCTCTCCTCTCTTCTCTGCTCATCGCTCTCTAGTATATCTATCTATCTCTCTCATCTCTCTCTCTATACTCTCTTCCTCTCCTAATCTAGCTCGAGATCTTCCTCTCTCTCTCTCTCTCTCTACTCTCCTCTCTCTCGCGTAAAGGACTTAATAACTATACTATGTAACATAACATAATTTATGTATAGCATATCTAAATTAATAAAAATTTACATATAACTTCATTAATCATGGCAACCTTCCCATGCAACCTGCATGGGGGGTGCGCACTTGTTCTATTTTGTACCTTAATTATATAATCGTATTATGTAAAGTGAAATTATCCCAATAAACGTTTGAGCGATCTGATTCGATCTCTCTCTCTTCTCTCGTCTCTCTCTTCTCTCTCTCTCTCTCTCTCTCTCCTCCTATTCTCTCTCCCTTCTCCGCTCTCTCTCTACTTCTTTCTCCTCTCATCTGTCGTCTCTATCTCTCTTTTCAGTTACGTTCCAAAGGAATCGGTTTTGTTTCAAAAACTTGCAACCTTGAAAACATAGAAAAGTAAAAATGGTTCCTATCAAATACTCTGTTAGAAGCTATTCAGTTTATAAGTCCCTATTCCGAAGGGGGAGAATGCAAGAAAAAAACAAATCAGGGAAGGGGATGGGGGGGGGACGGGAACATCTAGGATGGGACCTATGCCCACTATACATTCTTTAAATATCTCTCATTGTGCATTTCGGCTTTTTTTTGAGGAATGGCCACTGGGGGACTGGTACGATTTTTCATTGGATTTATTTCAAACTAAAAAACCTGCTTCTGTATGGCCGTTGACGTAAAACCAAGGTTGCAGGTATGCGCCCCGGTTACACTAACCAGCCTGTGTTTTTCTTGATTTACAGATATTGATGTTATACCTTTTGTTACTGAGTTTTATATAACAAAAAAAAAAGCAACCATGAAAATAAAAAAAGGATGGACAATAGAAAAAAAAAAAAAAAAAATATTTGCAAAGAGAGGGAAACCAAAAAGAGGATTCACGCCCCATATCCCCCTTTCTTACCGTCAAAACCTCTATATTAGTATTGAACCAAAAAACAAAAATACAAAACAATTTCAGGGGGGGAAACTGCGAATATGAAAATGTAAAAAAAAAGGGAGCCAGGGTGTGAAAGCCAAATGGGACTTCTTTGTGCTTGCAAATTTTTAAGGTATTTAAAAAACCTTCTAGCCAAAGTAGATTCAATATATCTGGGAACAAATCCATATTTTCAGATTAATGGATGTTAAAGTTAGCTGTAGTTTAAAGGGAAAACAAGTAAGTAAGAAAAAGTAAAAAATGTAAGAAAAAGGAAAAAAAGGTAAAAGGGAAAGAAGATTGTTATTTGTCAAACATTGCCAACCGCTTTTTTCATTGGTGGCGGACAGTTTTCTTCATTTATTTTTAAAATATTAATATTTATGTCATGTGTTAATCATTGGGCTTGTTTCCCTCATTTTCTTTTTTCTGGGACTTTACCGAGTGTGTTACTAACAATGTGGGGGAAACGGGGGGGGGATGCTGTAAATTAGCCGAAGGGAAAAAAAAAAACCCAGTGAAAGAGTGGTTTGACTTGTGCAGACTTCCATCCAAGGTCGGGTCTACAACCACCCAATGGGGCGTGGACTAGTATGTTCACAAAGTTCACCGGCCCCCCCCGAGTGAGGTGAAATCTGACCAAACAAAAATAAAAACTAATTTGGACGTTATCGTGAAAAACTCTAGGTGATTACAGCGCCCAGGGAAAAAAAATTCTTGAGGGAACTTTCATCGGCCCCCACCTCCACGGGTGGAGGTAGTTGCCGTTTGTTCTTGCGTTAGCCATGAAAAAACGGGTCAGTTCCAACGCCACCCCTCGCCCCTCCTGTGCCCAAAATGATAAATTTACAGATGGTAAATTATTGGCAGCCGTAACAGTAAAAAACAAGTAACTTTTAACTTGGGACTGCGCCCAGGGAAAAATGCGGAGCGCCAGTGGGGCATGGGGCCGGTTTTCCATCTGTTCGCCCCAACGCGGACAAGGCATGTATCAAACCGGATCGGTTAAAAAAGCGTCCACCAATCCCCAGCGTTTAGTCGGAGGTGGAGTTCTCTCTTCGCCAAGGGCGTGTTCCGTTGTCGAGAAAAAACATAAAATTTTCCAGGGGTCACTTAATCCGCAGGTAAACTGAATGGAAATTTTTCATCAAAGTAAAAAAAAAAGGAAAATTTGCCTTTATATAGAATTAACTACTTTTCTCTCTCCATGTACTCACTATTGCCGGCCAATAGGGAGGTGAAAAATTCTTTTTTTGCTGGAGCCACAAAAAAGTTTTCCCCACCGTTAAGATGACTATTATCCAGGAAACAAAAACGGTCGGGAAAGCCTCGGCCTCCCCCCCACGGCTTTTTAACCTGGTGAGGGACATAAAAAACAAAGTCCACCAGCCTTAGGCGGGGCGTTTTCAAAACTTTAAAGGGTGGGGACGATGTTCAAAAATTCCAGTGATTCGGTCTGAAAAAACCATTAAAAGCAGAAAAACAGGTTTTAATTTAGTTTTAATTCGCTACCAACAGGAAAGGCATTCACAATAAAGGAAAACATAAGAAAAAAAAAAAATAAGGAAGCAAAAACAAAAGGAGGGCCGCGGAGGGGGCGTACCACACGTTGGTAAGTTACTTGTTTAACTTAAAAAACCCACTAACTAAAAACTCCACCTTTTCAATTCCTCAATCAATGGAAATGCAATCTAGCCTCTTTTAGAAAAAGCCTAATCGTTTTTTACTATGTCCGCACTAAAAAATTTTACCGACGACTGAGTCCATTCAATTAATTTAACCCCACCCCCTATTTGTTTTGAAAAAAAAAACTCCTGTTCAATTTTGAATTTTGTTCACCCTTGATTCCTAGCCGAAAAAAGGGGGAAACTTTACCTTACATTCTCTTTTATTGATCCGTTAATAACTTAAAAAAAAAAAACTTTTCTTAATCAAGATTCGCGCCGATTTTAATCTAATCGCTCTTTCAAAAAATGGAGTGTAAAAAATTTTAAATAAAGCTTTCAATATCTTCTCATAAACTTAAAGGGGTTATGCATCCCCTGATTATAAAAAATCTCGGTTTTCAATCAGTACTTCTGCAGGATTTAAAAAAAAAACAGGGAAAAAATATCCATCCTGTGATACGGAGGGGGACCAAAAAAAAACTAAACGCAATAGGTTTTCTAGGTGAGGTCTGGGACTAGAAAGCCAAAAATATAGGCTTTAGAACAAAAAACCAGGCACTTCTACTTTCAAAAAAAAACCACTAAGGATAATGGTAAAATGAATCCTAACAACCCTCTTAAGCTCGATTTTTCTAGCCATTCAAATACATTTTGGTTTTCCCGTAGGGAAAAAACCAGAAAAAAAACACGAAAGGTGTTCGTCTGGGGAACTACTGATGTGTTTTTTTTTTACCATCACACCAAAAAAAAAAACAAGGAAAGAAAAAAAAACGTTGCGGGAAAAAAAACGGATGTTGGCTAGCCCAAAAAACATCGGCAAGTGGGATTTAAAAACAAGACCCCCCCCTGGCGGGTGAGGGAAGAAAGGGGAGAGGGCAGGTTCATTTTGCCGGGGACGCGGGATGTTTAAAAAGGCATGGGGGGGAACCAAGTTTCCCGGGCCAATTCTTGGTGGTCTAGGGGTTAGAAGGTTGGGAATGGGGTGGCCGGAGACTTCAGCAAAAGGGGAACCCTCACTTGGCCGGTTGCACGGATCCTCGAAAAAAATGAAGGGGGGATTGGTTAATTGTCTTGAAACCTTTGTGTACGTAGTTGTGCAACTCAGGAGGGAAAAAAGGTAAAAAAAACTTTCAAAAGACTGCAGCAGCAACCGCGGGTAGTACTTGTGTGGAGTTGAATTTGGGTTAGTAACAGTGGTGCCCGCCATGCGGAAATACTTGAGGCAAAAAATTAAATTTAATTAAGTGGGAACATTCCAAGTGTGTATGTAAAAACAAAAAAAAAAAAACTTAAACCTGGAAAACAACGGGGGGCATACCAAACACTCCCACTCCTCAAAAAAGTAAATTCCATTTCATTGTTCCCGATAGTTGTAAAAAAGGGCTTATGTTGGCGGCCACACACACAACACCACCCACCCACACACACCACACACCCCCCCCCCACAACCCCCAAACAAAACAACACCACCAACAAAACACAACACCACACCCAAACCACACCCCACCAACCACACCACACCCAGCAAACAACACAAACACCACCACCACACCCACACAACAAACACCCAACCACCACCACACACCCACACCACCCCACCACACCCACCAACACACCAAACACACACACAACACACACCCAACCCACCAACACACCCAAAACACCACCACCACACACCCACCCACACCAGGATAGGATAGAATAGATAAGGTAGAAATCATTTTTTGGGGACCCACCCAAGTTATCATTTAAAAATTTCCGTAAAACATTAAAAAAAAAAAAAACCACATATTTTATTTACAAAAACAAATTGAAAACATTTATGTTTAGTTACTAATAATAAAAACAAACAACAACAAAATAATGGCAAAATTCTGCAGTCCACATAATTTTATAATTAAAACAAAAAAACAACATCAATTGGTCGGGTTGGCACGAACAGTGCCAGGAGATATCCCATGGGAACAAAACCCACATTTACCTTAACCGCATTTACAAGTGCAAAAAAAAATCATGAATATTTTTACAAAAAAAAAAAAAAACCAATTCTTCAATTTAATGGGGCTCTAATTTTACCGCTTTTAAAAAAATAAGGCTCCAAACCTAAAAACAAACAAGTTAGGGCCTTGACTGTCTGCCTAAATAATTGTTGATTTTTTACAGGGGGACCCAATTTCAAACAAACATTGTTCCCTTCCAGTCTGTAACAATCCGCCCACATACACCAACCAGACGTTACCTCCAGGTGGCAACCGGGCCCCGGTGCCCCCCGCCTCTTTACATTTTCAAATCTCACCCCCAAACCAACAAAAAACTATGGACCTGAGGGGAACCACTTCGGGAAAAACGGAGAGGTTGAAGGAAAGAATCCTGTATCGGTCATGGTCGGGACCTTGTGGCGAGTCCTGTACAACCACTGTGCCCACTGTAAAAGGCCGGGGTTTTTATGCTTTGGCGATACCCCAACGGGGCGCACCTTGAAAACCCCGCTGGACGCTGCGTATTTGCGCTCAGCCCACAATTTAAACAACAAGAAGGCCCATGCATGTTCGGCACGTTGTTACAATTAAAACTCTGCAATAAAAATTCTTGCTCATTGGCCGGTTGGCCTTCTTTAGTGCCCAATTTTCTGTAGTAAAAAAAACAATTAAATGGATTCAATCCGTTATATGAGATCTTCAAAGCTAGCTTTAGCATATAAAAGTGTGGGCTGCTTTAAATCTGAAAACTAAGTCCCACTCCGTGTGTAAGGGGGAAAAAAGGAAACCCGCTCGGTTCAAAAACAACCGGAGGGGAAAGGGGTTCCGGGGTTCGATCCCCGGGTGGAGCGGAAAAACCCAAGATGGGTTGTTTCCTTAAAAAAAGCAAAAAACCCGAGCCCCTGTTCCACCCAGGCAGTGAAATGGGTTACCGGGGTGTTTAAGGGCCCCGTGGTTTGGCGAGACCTGGCCTCTTCCGGGGGCTAATCTTGAGCGGCCAAACACCAAAAGCAAACCTAAGGATTGAAAATGATAAAAAAAAATGTTTTGGGGGATAATGGAAGACGGAGGCCACACGGAGCATTGCCTTTCTGGCCTGTAAAAATACGAACTTAGGATGAAATACAAACTAAGATGGAATTAACCCAAACACCACACACACACACACCAACACACCCCCACACACACACACACACAACAACACACCACACCACCCACCACCCCACCCCACAGTGGGGGGGGGGACCACAAACCAACACACAAACCAGTCAGTAATAATTTTCAAAAGGTTTAACAAAAAACCCTTTCCTGGAAAATTTTTACTCATCATCATGGGGGCCCTTTTCCTGCACCAACAAAAAAAAAAAACGTCCAGTTTTTTGGCTGGGACGCAAATTAAAATCTGTTGAAGAGAAAGATAAGGAGTAAATTGGTGAGGGGAAAAAGGGGGAACAGGCTGAGGGGGGGGGGAACCGGCCCAGAATACTTTTCACCTTGTGCCTTGATAAGTTTACCTCGCGGAAAAACACATTTATAAGGAAAAAAGCTGCAAGCACCTTTTTTATTGTTCGAGGGTTAAAACAGTGGCTGGATTGGGATTAAGCCAAGGACACGTTGAAGACCCAGGCGGAGTAGAAAAACTGCGTTTCGCTTCAGGTTACCATTTTGAACCAAAAAGCTAGGGGAAAAAGGGAAAGCTTTTCTATTTCTTATATTTCCCACAAGGCCAAAAAACAACCTTAGTAAAAAAATATATTTGTTGACATATTTAGGTTTGTTTGTTCTCCTAACAAACTCGATAACAAAAAAAAAAACAAAAAAAAAAAAACCAAATTCAAAGAGGAAAAAAATGTTGTCTTAATTGTGTGTGTATTGTGTGTTGTGTGTTGTATGGTGTGTGTGTGTGTGTTGATTTTGCGTTGGCCCACAAAAATTAGTTTCTTCTTCTCAAAGAAATGAAGGGGGGGAGGTGGCCAGCCTGATAAGGGTTGTTGAGGGCGGACCTCGAAAAAAGGGCGGAAGCAGGTGAGCGTGGGACAGGAAGAAAAAGATATTGGGGAAGCCTAAAGGAAAAAAATGGCTGACAGAGGAGGACCCGAACCGATTAACAAAAGGAACACTCCTTGGTCAAGGCGGGTGGGAACTGCGAGATGTAGGGGCCCCTTGGAACGGACCGACCTTGCTTGACCATGGAATGTAGGGGACAACCCATGGGACCATTTCTTGGTTCAACCCCCCTTCCCCATTTGTGGCGCCCAAAAAAAAAAATCTCCAGGGGTAAGGGAGGTTCGGGGGACGGCGAAACGACCCTGAAGGGGAAAATGAGGGGGGGGAAACTTTCCTGGGGCCTAGACATCCAGTTTGCCCGCTCGGGCTTGGGAACCCGGCCCCCCGCCATCCCCAACCCCCTGGGAGTTTGACCCGCCCCTTGCCACCAACCCGGCCCCTTTCTCATTCTGTTGGCCTAAAGTGCGCCTATTAAAACCTTTCCATCCTCTTTCCCCCCATTCCTCCCCCTTGATGTGCAGGTTCCTGAAAAAAAAAATCTGTTGCCCTGTCGTTTAAAATCGTTTAGGAGTAAACCCACGGAAAATGTAATAATATTTCCCCCTTGGGCCCATATTGGTGGTTTTAGATAATTAATAACTTTCAAAACGGGGGGGGGTGAACTATTGCCCCCTCATTCCTTCATCTCTAACCTCTTCTCTCTATCTCTTCTATCTCTCGCTACCCTCTCTCCTCTCTCTCCTATATCTTCTCTCCTATCTCTCTGCTCCTCTCTCTCTCTCTCTCTCTCTCTCTCTTCATTTCTTCCTCTCTTCTCCTCTTCCTTCCTCTTTTTCCTCCTCCTCTCCTTCTCTCTCATCTATCTTCATCTCTCTTTCTCTTCTCTCTCTCTTTCTTTTCTCTCCTCTTCTCTCTCTCTCTCTTCTAAAAGGGACTTAAATAAAAATAATTATAAGTAACATAAAACCATAATTTTATGTATATTTGCATATTTAAATGTTAATTAACACAAAATTTAATATCTAAAACTCATTAATCATGGCAAATCCCTTTTCCCATGCAAAAACCGCATGGCGGGGGCGTTTTGCCGCCTTTTGGGGCTATTGGAAAACATTAATTATTAATGTATTTATGTATAAATGTGTGTTTTTAACATTATGTCCCCAATTTAAACAAAAAGGGTTTTTTGATTGGATTCTGATCTTCCTTCTCTCTTCCCTCTTCTCTTCTCTCTCCTCTCTATAGCTTTCTCTCTCTCTCTCTCTCTCTTTCTTCTCCTTCTTTTTTTCTTCTTCCTCTCTCTCGCTCCCTTTTTTTCTTTTTTCTCTTCTCTCTCCTCTTCTTCTCTCTTCTCTCCTGTCTTCATCTCTTTCTCTCTGTCTTCATTAGGTTCCAATGCAATGGGGTTTTTTTTTCATAACAAAAAACTTGCACACATGTGATAAAAAACTAGGGAAAAAAAATTAATGTTCTGGTCAATAAAAACATGGTAAGATAGTATTCCGTTTAAAAGTTTGCCACCTAGTCCGGAAGGAAGTAAACAAAACAAAAAAAAAACAAAAACTAGACTTTAGGAGAATGGCTTTTGAAATAAAAAACCATTACAAAAAAATTTTTGTTAGCTTATTTTTATTTCGGGAAAAAAGCAAATTCTGTTTGGGACCACTCAAGGTCTTGCCGCTTGTGATTGGATGCAAAGCGCAAGTTACAGAGGGCGACGGAAAGGGGCTGATTGGTTGCCAGGGAAGCCCGGGGAAGGGATCTGGGTTGGCCCCGCGGGTGCCGGGTTAGAGGAGGGGGGAGGGCAGAGGGGGAGGGGAAGCTAGGAAGGAAAGGAGGGCCACTTGGGAATTGGGTCCACTGTGTGGCGAGCGCAAAGGAAGAAATTTTAAAATCCCCGGGGGGGGGTCTTAGTTTGAAATTCCGTTCTTGGGACAAGTAATTGCTTTGAAACAACCTTTATCGGTATTGAAATTTAATCGAAATTCACCTTTACCTGTTAAAAAAGGAGTTGAAACTGAGTGAAATTTGTAAGACCTAGTGAAGTCCTTGGCGAAGCAATTCAATTTCACTTTTAAAAAACAAAAAAACAAAATTACGAAGAAATTTACAGTATATTCATATATATGAATAAAAAACCAGGTTATATTGATTAGGTCCATTTAGGGGGGTGCCCAACTATATCTCCTTTGTCGGGGCGGCCCCGCAGGCCCCCCTATGCCAGGGCCTGCGCCAATTCCAAAAAAAAACATTTGTTCGCGTAGTTGGCAGTTTTCCCAAGGTATACCAGTGGTTCTATGATGGAGGGTGTATGTGTTGAGGGGGTGATTGCTTGGGAGGGGTGTGTTAGTGAGGTTTTATGTGTTGTGGATTTTGGTGGTTGATGATGGGGAGGTGTTGATGGGGGAGGTGTTATGTTGGTGATGTGGTTGATGATTGGGAGGGTTTTTTGGGTGAGTGGTATGGTGGTTGATGGTGGTAATGGATTGGAGGTGTATGTTGTTGAGGTGCTTTGATGATTTGAGGTGTTGGTGGAGTCTTGTATGTGTGATTTTGGTGATGATTGGGATGGTGGTTTTTAGTGAAGTTTGTATGTGTGGATTGGTTGGTGATTGATGGGAGGTGTGGTTTGGTGAAGTTGTTATGGTATGGGATGTTGGGTGGATGATTGGAGGCGTTTGGGAGTTGTTATGTGTGTTGGTATGATTTGGGGGAGGTGTGTTGGTGAGGGTCTTTACTGGTGAATGAGTGATTGGATTTTGGAGGGTTTGGTTTGAGTTGTATGTGTTTTTTGATGTGTTGGTGATGATTGGAGGTGGTTGGTTGGAGTTGTATGTTGTTGATGTTGTGATTGAAGGGAGGTGCTAAAAAAGTTGTGTGGATGTGTGGATTAGAAATTTGAGGTGATTTGGGTTGAGGGTATGTTGGTGGGATGAATTGGGTGGTGGTTTTGGTGGAGGTGGATGGGGTGATATGGGTGATGGATTTCAGGTGTGGTAAGTGTATAAATTATGTGAATTGTGGTGATATGATTGGAGGTGGGGCTTTAGGTGAGGTTGTATGGTTGATGTTGGTTAATAAAATTTTATTAGAGGTTGTGTGTGGCGAGAGGTAAACGATATGGTTGAATTTGGATTTTTTTGTGATGTTGGTGTGGGGGGGAACATTGTGGGGAAATACATGGTGTGATCGCAAAAAGACAAAGCTTATTTTTGTGTGGGTTGTTTTGTGGGTTGTCGGTGGGTCGGTTGTTGTGAAATCTTGGTTGCAGTTTTTTTTATTTTGTTGGGTTACTTGTTAGTAGTTGCGTGAGGGTGTATTTTGTTTTGTTGATTTCGCGGGGTTTGGGGGACATTTTGTTTGTGGGGAGTGTTATATGGAGGGGGGAATAGTTGTTTTGATTGTGGGTCGGTGGATGTGTTTCGGTGGGGTTGGGACCGGGGCAGTGCAGCCTTCTGTTGTTTGTAGGTTGGTTTCGGTGTGTGTGAATTTCGTTTCAGGTTGTATGTTTGTTGTTTTTGGTCGGTGGCCGTAATGAAGGTTCAGGGTCCCAGGTCAGGTTTCAGGTGGTGATGGACTTAAGCGTGAAACTGCTGCCAGGGTTGCCCCCAAAAAAAATTGTGCCCGGACGTTTAAAAAAACGGGGTTTGGAATTGGAAAGGTATTGAAAATGCGCCTAGGGGGAAAAAATTGCGCTAGAAAAAAAGTTTTCGTTCTACTTCCTCAGTGGACCTCACCGCCTTTTTTATGGGAATGTATGTTAATGTTGTATGTGTATGTATGTGGCATAGGTATATTGTTAGTATGTAATATATTTTATATGTAATAGAATATTAAAAATATTAAGGATGAATTAAAAAAAAATTAAGAGAAACCCTGACCCTATTATAATTATGGCTAAACGTTCAAAAAATTTGACTTTTTTGGTTCAGCAATCAGGTTAGGGGAGGTCAGGGGGGGGACTCCGGGCCTCTTGCAATGCCCGGTGAGATTATTTAAGCACGTAAAAACTCTCCCCTCCCAAGTTTCTCACGGGTTTCCCATTCCAAAGCCCATCTTGTTGATTTTTTTTTTTTTTTCTTAGTCAATTTATTGTTATCATAAATTTTAACGAAAAAAAAAAAATTTAGGATTTAGTGCACTAATTTACCACGGAAAAAAACAAAAAAACTGGGATTAAAAAAAAAACAGGTTGATCTCGATAGGAATCAGGCCAAAAAACAATCAAAAACTTGTGGTTGTGGGTGTGTGGGTGGTGGTGTGAGTAAAAAATGTGTGTGTGGTACGTTTTTACGTATGAAGTGTTGGTGTTTGCATGGTTGTGTGTTTGCATGTTTGTGTGGTGTGGGTGTGTGGTGTGTGTTGTGTTGTTGTGTTTTGCGTCCACGTGCGTGGTGCGCGGCATGTGGGTGTGTGTGTGTTAAGTGTTAAAGTGTGTTGTGGTGTGTGTGGTTCAGGTGGTGTTGTGTGTTGTGTGTGGTGTGTGTGTGTTTGTGTTGTGTTGTGGTTGTGGTGTGTTTGTGGGTTTGTGTGGCTTGCATGTTTGTTTGGGCAGTTACTGGCCATTGTGGACCATGGCATTTCGTTTTTAATACAACATGAGGTGTGGGAACAAAAGGGGCCCAAAGGGGTTTTTGGGGGTTTTTCCAGGTGGAAAAAGGGGAGTTTATCTCACGGAATTGCAATTTTAAAAAGCCTCTCTCTTTCCGTCTAGGTGGACGGGATAAAAAAACGCGGGAAATTATCGACGGGACCCACCCTCCCTAAATCCCATCCTTCACCCATGGCCCACGCTTCTACTTCCACTAAAATTCTTAAAAAAATTTCTTCGCCTCATGCCAATTCACAGAAGGAGATAAATCCGCAAAAAAAATTTCCGAGGGATGAACCTCGAGTAAAAGTAAAAACGCAATGAAAAGGAAAAAGGAAAAGGAAAAAAAAACGTAAAAGGAAAAGGAAAAAGAAAAAAAAAAAACGGGAAGGTACAGGAACGTAAGGGTGAAAGAACAAGGAAAGTAAAAGAAAAGAAACAAAAAAAAGGAACGTAAAGGAAAAGGAAAAAGAGTAAAAGAGTAAAAAAAATGATTATTAGCTGGCAATGGCTCGAAATCTCATTAATGTTTATCACTCGTTTGATAACCACGTGATGGATGGAACTTATCGGGGTAACTGTAAGTCATTAATTACATAGCGTCTATTGATGTTTTGTTGTTAACCCCTTCACGCCCAGATCTTTCCTTGGCTATAAAAAATTGTATGTTGTCGAGCCATAAAATTACAAAAAGTAACTGAATACACGTAATTAGTTAGTGGACAAGGATACTAAACAGGTCATATCTATAAAATATTGCTTATATTCACTAAAACTCATCTAATGGTACCCAAATTACAATGTTAATATTGTTAATATTGTAGGTAATTATATAACTATTCTCTCTCTCTCTCTCTCTCTCTCTCTCTCTCTCTCTCTCTCTCTCTCTCTCTCTCTCTCTCTCTCTCTCTCTCTCTCTTCTCCTTTCTCTCTCTGTCTCTCTCTCTCTCTCTTTCTCTCATTTAGTTTCCAAATGCATCGTTTTTTTCATAAACTTGCAACCATTTGATAAACTAGAAAATTAATGTTCTGTCAATACCTGTTAGATAGTATTCCGTTTATAAGTTCGCAAGTTCCGAAGAAGTATAATACAAACTCAAAACTAGATTAGGAGATGCTTTTGAACATTAAATTTTGGTTAGCTATTTTTATTTCGGGAAGCATCTGTTGACACTCAAGTCTGCGCTGTGATTGGATGAGCGCATGTCAGAGCGACGGAGCTGATTGGTTGCCAGGGAGCCGGGAAGGGATCTGGTTGGCCCGCGGGTGCCGGTTAGAGGAGGGGGAGGCAGGGAGGGGAAGCAGAGAGAGCCACTTGATTGGTCACTGGTGGGAGCGCAGAGATTTTAACATCCGGGGGTCTTCTCTGATTCGTCCTTGGAAAGTAATTGCTTTGAACCTCCGTCTGAATTGTAATCAGATCACCTTTTACCTGCTTAAAAGGTGAATGATTGAATTTGTAAGACCTCGTGAAGTCCTTTGAAGTCATTCAATTGAAGAACAAACATTTACGAAGATTACAGTATATCATATATACTGATAAACCAGTCTATATGATAGTCCATAGACCACTATATCTCTGTCGGGCGCCCCGCAGGCCCCTATGCAGCCCCGCAATTCAAAACATTGTCGCGTGTGCAGTCCAGGTATACAGTGGTCTATGATGAGGTGTATGTGTGAGGTGGTGATGCTTGGAGGTGGTTGGTGAGGTTTATGTGTGATGTGGTGATGATTGGAGGTGGTTGGTGAGGTTTATGTGTGCTGTGGTGATGATTGGAGGTGTTTGATGAGGTGTATGTGTGATGTGGTGATGATTGGAGGTTTTTGGTGAGGTGTATGTGTGATGTGGTAATGATTGGAGGTGTAAGTGTGATGTGGTGATGATTGGAGGTGTTTGGTGAGTTGTTTGTGTGATTTGGTGATGATTGGAGGTGTTTGGCGAGTTGTATGTGTGATGTTGGTGATGATTGGAGGTGTTTGGTGAGTTGGTATGTATTGTGTTTGGTTGTGATGGAGGTGTTTTTGGTGAGTTGTGTGGTGTGGTGATTTGGAGGGTGTTGGTGAGTTGTATGTGGGGATGTGGTGATGATTGGGGTGTTTGGTGAGTTGTATGTGTGATTTGGTGATGATTGGAGGTGTTTGGTGAGTTGTATGTGTGATGTGGTGATGATTGGAGGTGTTTGGTGAGTTGTATGTGTGATGTGGTGATGATTGGAGGTGTTTGGTGAGTTGTATGTGTGATGTGGTGATGATTGGAGGTGTAAGTGTGATGTGGTGATGATTTGAGGTGATTGGTGAGGTGTATGTGGTGATGATTGGTGGTGTTGGGTGAGGTGTATGTGTGATGTGGTGATGATTTCAGGTGTTTGGTGAAGTGTATAATTATGTGATGTGGTGATGATTGGAGGTGCTTAGTGAGGTGTATGTGTGATGTGGTAATAATTATAAGTGGTGGGTACTATATGGTGATGTGATTTGTGATGTGGTGATGACATGTGGGATCATGGTGTGACGCAAGCAGCTCTTTGTGTGTTGTTGTGGTGTCGGTGTCGGTGTGATTTGGTGCAGTTTTATGTTGTTATTGTTGTAGTTGGTGAGGTGTATGTGTGATGTGGTGACATGTGGTGAGTGCTATATGAGGTGAATAGTTGTGATGTGGTGGTGATGTGTGTGGTGTGACGCAGGCAGCTCTGTGTTGTGGTGGTGTCGGTGTGATTTCGTTCAGTTGTATGTTGTTGTTTGGTGGTGGCGTTAATGAGGTCAGGTCAGGTCAGTCAGGTGGTGATGACTAGCGTGAACTGCTGCAGTGTTGCCAAATGTGCCGGACGTAAAAGCGCTGGATTGAGGTATGAAATGCGCTAGAAATGCGCTAGAAAAGTTTTCGTCTCCTTTCCTCAGTGACCTCACGCCTTTTTTATGTATGTATGTATGTGTATGTATGTGCATATGTATATGTTTATGTATATATATGTAATAGATATAAATATTAGACGATAAAAATTAGACGACCCTGAACCCTATATTATGCAAACGTCAAAATTAATTTTGGTCTAGCATTCAGTTTATGATGGTCAGAACTTCCCGCCTTATTGATCCGGTGAGATTAAGCACTACACTCTCCCTTCCCCAGTTCTCACGGTCCCCATCCAAGCCATCTTGTTGATTTTTTTTTTTTCTTAGTCACTCTTATTGTTATTTCATAATTTCACAGAAAAAAAAAATTAGATAGTGCACTCCAACACGAACAAAACTGTATAACAGGTGATCTGTAGCATCAGCAACAATCAAACTGTGTCTTTTGTTGTGTGTGTGTGTGTTGTGTGTGTGTTAAATGTGTGTTGTGCGTACGTACGTATGAATGTGTGTGTGGTGGCATGTGTGTGTGCATGTTGGTGTGTGTGTGTGTGTGTGTGCGTACGTGCGTGCGCGGAGTGTGTGTGTGTGTTGTGTGGTAAGTGTAAGTTGTGTGTGTGTGGTCAGTGTTGGGTGTGTGTTGTGGGGTGTGTGTGTGTGTGTGTGTGTGTGTGTGTGGTGTGTGTGTGTGGTGCATTTTTGTTTGGCAAGTCTGGCCATCGTGACCATGCATGCTTCTATCACATTTAGGTGGAAGGGCCAAGGTTTGGGTTCCAGGTGTGAAAGGAGTTTATTCTCATGGGAATTGCAATTAAAGCTCCTCTCTCCGTTCTAGTGGACGATAAACGCGAATTTTGCGGACCACCCCTCTCCTAAACTCCCCTTCCTCCCATGGCCACTCTGCTTCCTCCCTCCACTAATCCTTAAACTCTCTCGCCTTCATGCCCATTCACAGAGAGATAATCCGGAAATACCGAGCTTGACCTGGGCCTGCCTCACCACAGTGACCACATCCATAGCAAAATTTGGGAGTTTTTTTGCTTTTAACCAAGCGCCCAGGAAAAATGCGCTAGAGCATGCACCAGATTGAATAAAAAGCACGAAAAACGCGCTTATGGGGCAAAACAAAACGTGTATGTGTGCTGTGGGTGACATTGGTGATGCTATATGAGGTTGAATAGGTTTGTGATGTGGTGGTGATGTGTGTGGTGTGACGCAGGCAGCTCTGTGTTGTGGTGGTGTCGGTGTGATTTCGTGCAGTTTTATGTTGTTGTTTGGTGGTGGCGTTAATGAGGTCAGGTCAGGTCAGTCAGGTGGTGATGACTAGCGTGAACTGCTGTGCTGAGGTGTCAAGCAGGTTTTCGAGAGGATGCTCTCATGTGGTGCTGACTTGGCGCTGACGTGTTGGGGGTCGGCTGGGGTGTCGCGGCCTCGTCAGCACCGTCAGCAGTAGCACTAGAGCCTCGTAAACAACTTCCTCATATGGGAGATGATGACACGGCGTCTTTTCTCCTCCCAGCATCATCATCAACCTTTCCTTCTTCATCTTTGTCATTATTATTATTCTGTATTATCCTATTATCTATTTTTCCGTCTCTATATCCAGTCTTTCCCTTTCCTTTTCTTTCCTTCTTCATCTTTACCGTTATTATTGTTCCGCACTATCTTTGGCATGTCTGTCTATCCTATTATCTGTTTTTCCCGCCTTTATCTCCACTCTTTATAGTTACTTGGTACATTTTTTTTCTCTCATTTTCCTTTCCATTTCTGTTTACGACATAATTTTTCTTGTTCTTCCTTTTCGTAATTTATGCTTACTTCCCCTTTTCTCTTATCTCCCTCTAGGTTTTCCTCCGTTTTCTTTGAACTCGCACTCATCCAATTTTGCCTGTCTCTCATCAGCATTCCCGTCACAAGTCATTCTATTCTCAGTTCTCACGTAATGATTATCTTCGCCTTATATGACCAATGCTGCTGCGGCGCTACCATTATATTTTTGTCAAGAGTCGCACGAATCTTCATAATGGGTCTATGAAAATTATAAGTAAATAAGACGGTGAGAATATTATGGAGTGCAGCAGAAACACTTGATTTTTATATCGTTTCGACCACCATTTTTCCTTCAGATAGAAGAATGTGGTATTCAGAATGTTAAGAGAAATATTGTGTTTTTTTCCTCTCTCTCTCTCTCTCTCTCTCTCTCTCTCTCTCTCTCTCTCTCTCTCTCTCTCTCTCTCTCTCTCTCTCTCTCTCTCTCTCTCTGCTCTCTCCTTCTCTCTCTCATCTCTCTCTCTCCTCTATCTCTCTCTCTCCGTTCTCTAGTGGGCCTTGTTTGTCATATTGGAATAGAATCTCAATGTATTTGTTAGAGAGAGAGAGAGAGAGAGAAGAGAGAGAGAGAGAGAGAGAGAGAGAGAGAAAGGAGAGATGGTTTTTAAGAGTAATGTGTCTGTTTCCATCATCACCACCATTAACACCATCAGCCTTGTGTCTTCTTCCATCCCCAATATTCATCACAACCTCCACCACCATCACTACCTCCATCATCAACAATAACAATAACAACAGTGATAATACAATAATCGTTTAAACTCAACCTTGCCATGACGTAGTTAAGTCTGGCTCACATCTAGAGAGAGAGAGAGAGAGAGAGAGAGTTGTCAGGTATGGATGCATGTTTTATGAGTGGATCAGTGTGTGCGTGAAATTAAACTTGTGTGCGTGTGTGCGAGTGGAATGAGTGAATCAAAGTAGCAAAATACCTTTTGCTACTTTGGAGTGAATATTATGCGTGTGTGTATGTGTGTGTATGTGCGAGTGGGTAATTTTTTTTGCTTTTTACTTTAAAATCTGTGTAATGGATATGTTCACGTTTGGGTGAATGTCGAATATGTGTGTGCATGTATATGCGTAGTGTGTGGTGTGTGTTGTGTGTGTGTGTGTGTGTGTGTGTGTGTGTGTGTGTGTGTGTGTGTGTGCATATGCGTAGGTGTGCGTGCGTATGTGTATTAAGCCTGACTGCCTTTGTGTGGGCGACATCCCATTATTATTTTGCACGTGAATGTGTGAAAATACTCAAAATAGAATCACCTTGTGTAGCGGAATTGATGCACTTCTTGTGTGGTGTGTGTGTGTGTGTGTGTGTGTGTGTGTGTGTGTGTGTGTGTGTGTGTGTGTGCATATGTGTAGGTGTGTGAGCGTATGTGTATTAAGCCTGACTGCCTTTGTGTGGGCGACATCCCATTATTATTTTGCACGTGAATGTGTGAAAATACTCAAAATAGCTCACTTGTGTAGGCGGAATTGAGTGCATTCTTGTGTGTGTGTGTGTGTGTGTGTGTGTGTGTGTGTGTGTGTGTGCATATGCGTAGGTGTGTGTGCGTATGTGTATTAAGCCTGACTGCCTTTGTGTGGACGACATCCCATTATTATTTTGCACGTGAATGTGTGAAAATACTCAAAATAGCTCACTTGTGTAGGCGGAATTGAGTGCATTCTTGTTTGTGTGTGTGTGTGTGTGTGTGTGTGTGTGTGTGTGTGTGGTGAGTGGGTGTATGTCACGAATGCACACACTTGTATATATTAGTTGCGTGCGAGGTCTTTGGTAGTTTTCCGGGAGGTGGAGGTATGCCTGGGTGTATAAGAGAGGGTGTGTGGGTGGGGTGGGAGGGCAGTGCAAGGATAAAGGGGGGAGGTGTGTTGGTGGTGGTGGTGGTGGTGATGGTGGTGGAGGTCAGGTTCAATAATTCCACCATCTCCCGCCCACTGCTCTCCGTTCGTCCACTGTCCAGGCAAGCCAGCGACCCTTACCCTTCTCCTCCCCCTTACTGGATATTTAGCTGACCGGAATGACACACATACACACAGGCAGGCAGGCAGGCAGGCAGGCAGAGATACGACAAAAAATTAAAAAAAAAAAACAAAAACATAAGAGAGATAGAGAGAGAGAGAGAGAGAGAGAGAGGAGGAGAGAGAGAGAGAGAGAGAGAGAGAGAGAGGAGATAGAGAGAGAGAGAGAGAGAGAGAAGAGAGAGATGAGCGAAGAGAGAGAAGAGAGAGAATTAAGAGTAATGGAAATGAGATATGTAACTACAGGAATTTCTAGTGAGTAAATGATGGGTGGTTTTTACTTGTAAGGAAAATATTATGCCAGAAACCTAATAAGTAGTGGGACAAAACAAAATAAAAAAATTAATAAAGAGAAGCAATAAATATCATATTTACCTATTCAAAATGGTGATTTAAATACTTGTTTATGCCCTGGTGCTGGTGGTGGTGGTAGTGATGATGATGATGATAATAATGACGACATCAACAACAAAGATGATACAATCAATCAATCAATCATTGGGGGCATACTCCTGGGGGGGTGGGGGCGCGTCCCGCCTCGCCACCACCCTACGACGCCACTCCCGGGGGTCACTAGCGAACAGGGTCGCGAGTTCCGCATGCAGGCTCCTTTTCCCATACCAAGCAGCTCTCGACAAGAAACATCCAACTTTGCCCCAGCCACGAGCCTTGTGGGCGCCCCCCTTGGCTTCTCCACGCGGATTTGTCCTCTTACAGAACAACCCGATGGAAGATCGGTTTTCCAGTGTAGCGTGGGCACATGCCCATATAAGCGAAGTTGGCGCTGACGGACTATAACAGGTAATAAGGCATCTATATTCAGTCTCATCGGTGCAATCGCTGATTTGACATTTAATCATCCCAGCGATAACCCCATGATTCTCAAGACGACTTATTACCAGGGCCAATTGATTCGTCCTCTTCAAGTCACTATTTAGTGTCCATGGTCTCACAACATAGAGTAAGACAGGGATCACGCAGCGACTTGAAAGATCCCGATCTTTTGTCTGCTGCACAGGTACCGACAACGCCAAATACCTTACTCCCCGCTGAGCGCGTCCATAACACCGTGGCTAATGCAATCCCCGGCGTAAGACTTCTTGACGGACCGCCGTCATTATGGACTGGCGCTAGCCAAGGTATGTAAAAACTTTCAAGATCTCATGTCCTCGGCCACGCATGAACGACTGTACTGCTTCATCTAGTAAGTCTCTCTCTCCAAAAACACCTGGACCTGGTTTGAGCCCAGGAGACCTCAGTCCCAAAGGGCTTTGCCTGCCGTGGCAGAGCGGCGAGCGGCCCTCGAGAGCCATCACCGGACCGTCCAGCGACTTCATCAAAGATTACTGCATCATCGGCAAAAATAAGATCAGTGAGCTGGTGTTTGCCGGGGAGGGGACGGATGCTCCACATCACTTTGATCTACAACCTTGTCCAATAACCCATTCCATACAAGCGTTAAAAGTGATGGGGCAAGGACGCAAAACCCTTGCCCTCACTCTGTAATTCACAGGAAGAAGCTGATACACCTGCTCCACACTCAACAGCCCTCTCAGTCCCGAATCAGCAACCGTTATCAACCCAATAGGCTTGCAGGAATCCCCTCGAAGTCGATAAGATGATATCATGACCCCAATATTTTGTTTCCAACATATTTCGTCTTATTAACATTCCTCTTCCTCTTCTTCCTTTATGTAATCCTGATCTTGACAAGTGTATGTCAGACAGAGAAGAGAAGAGGAGTATTTATGTAGGTATGTATGTATGTATGTATGTATGTATTTATGTATGTATGTATGGATGTATGTAGGATGATAAGTCAAAAGAAAAAAAACTTAAGTCCTAAAAAGAATTCAGTGTAAGAGATTCATGGCTTTTTTTTTCACACACACAAACACACACACACCCACACACACACACACACACCTGAACACGTGAACCACACACACACCACACACACCACACACAACACACCACACACACACACACACCCACAAAACACACACTACACACACACACCACACATATATACACACACACACACACACACACACACACACACACAAACACACACCCAACACACACACCACACACCACGCACACACACACACACACACGACACCAGACACATAACCGATGACACACAACCCACAGAGCACACACACGCACACACACACACACACAACAACACGACACCACCTACACACACAGACACACACACACACAGACTACAACCACAGACACACACACGCACACACACACCACACACACACACACCACACACACACACACACACCAACAGACACACACACACACACACACCAGACACACACACAACACACACACCACACAGACAAAACACACAGACACACACACCGCACACCCACACACGCACACAACACCACAAAACACACACACACACACACACCACACACACACACACACTCACGCACACTACACACTTTTGAAAAGAAAAAGAAACACGGTAAATTACTCGTAACAATAGTTTCTATAGTAATCCGCGGCAGTCCCTTATGTGCACACGTTCCTATACTTCCACAAGAACCCGCCACTCTTTCCTTCCTTGTCTTTCACACTACCTTGGGTAAATATCATAAACAGTGGTGTCATTAACAGTCGTCTTGTTGGTCCGTAGTTTTAATGGAAGTTTAAAAAGATTACTATAGACGGCATCTGAATGTCTTAAGATATATAAAAATCACAGCACATAGCCCATAAGATCAATGAATTTCTTAAGATCTTCCAACTTAAAGATAATTGAAGCGAACTTGATATTCCCATTAAGATTATCATATTCAATAACCAAATAGGATGATATACGAAACATGTCCTATTCAAGTGTATTGAAAACTATCTCAAAATGGAAAGATGCTTGAAAAAGTTACCTTTCGGATTTTTTTTTTTTTTTTTGTGAAGTCAACGAAGATAAATATATATTTATTATTATTTTTCTCTTTTTTCTAACGTAGTCCAGACTATTGATGTTCACAACTGTCCCTCATATCACAGTATCAAGGGTCCAACACTCCAGCTGGGTCGAAGGGCCTGTTTAATTCAGGTAGCGACCCAACACCAGTACCTGTAGATTGTGGTTATATTTGTTTAATTGCTCATGTCTTGAGGTTGCAACAGCGGAGAAGAAAAAGGATGCTTTATATCAAGTACTTAACTAAATAGTGCAAGCAACATATGTCAGTGTTAAGACGAGGGAGTTCACTTGCATTGTGCGTCAGCCTGGCGGTGGCGGGTGCAGGCCCGGTGAAGACTCAGAGTGGACTGTAGCCATATCACTCCTTCTCAGCGGACCAGTAGTAGAAGTACTCGTAGTTCCTTGCTGACACCTGCGGATTATTCGTATTAGTTTCGTCAGAGAGTATGAAAACATCAAATTCTGTTGGCAAGTCACTCACACTTTTTATCTTATTTTTTATATAGGTGTCGCAGTTGCCTGAGAAGGAGTAACTCACCAGCCGGCAGCTCTTCTTCTTCGGAGACAATGACGGCGTGATGACAGGGGGCAACCGGTGAGGGCCCGCGGGTGGGCCGAGTACGGGTCCGTGTGTGGATGGCCCTCGCGCCACGCCACGAAAGCCTCTTTGTCTGAGGAAGGAAACGATTTGAAGTATCGCGTTCAATGTGTATGATTGGCGGCCATGGAGGCTGTACACACGGTGATGAAGCCCACTCACTGCGATGCTGGTTCTTCTTCTCTGAGATGTAACGTAAAGGATAATTAATGAGTAAATGCGTGGCTGTGGTAAGACTTTGACGATAGTTATGATGTTAAACGATGACTGGGTAAAATGGACCTATGGGAAACGCACAATATAGATCTTTCCAGCAAACTTACTTCATCGCCCAGGAATGGGGCCCCCAGGGGCATGGCGGATTCGTGTCCTGCCGACCAAACCACGGGATTGGTATCAAGGTCCGTAACGTCCACGCAATCCATAGGTTGTAGGTTAACTCTGGCAAATAAAAAGGTTCACAGTGAGTAGAGATCCTGCCGTCATCAAACACAGTACATCCTCACCCCTCCATGACGGTCTAGGCAAATGTTTCAATACCCTCCACGCCTCAAGAGCCACACGTTGCCCTTTTTTCTACTTTATTAAACCCTTTTACCTCATTTGAAAAAAAACTTGACATTTCCCTCACAGCTTTTATCTTTTGAGTTCAAATTTAAAGTGTTTTAACAATTTACCCTTGTCAGGGTCTTATATACACGGAACCCTAGTTAGTCATTCTTCTTTGAGTGGCTTCTTGGGAATTTATATTCCAATTCTATAATACAGGAACTTATCGTCCTAGAATGCTGGAGCCTGACTAGTACTAAATACACTTTTATCCCATAATTTTTTACTAGCTAACATCAGCCCGTTTATTCTCACGCTCCTACTAATAAAGCCTAAAACCCTGTTTTTGTTCATTCCTGCCATTAGTCATTTTTTCCGGGTCTCATCTCAGAATGTATCCGAAATTGAAAGGTCTCTTCGCAGTCCGGATCTGCCTAGATTATGCGATTCAAGATAACATAGAACATAAAACATAAGAAAATAAGAAGCTACAGAGGCCCCGCGAGGCTACACGTGGTAGTTCCTGTCCACCTAACACTACCTACATCCCCTTTCATCAATCCCCTCCATGAACCTATCCAGCTCCCCTTTAAAGCTCCCCAATGACTTCAGCACTAACTTACCTGTCTACTGAGACCATTTCATTCATTCACCACCCTAAATTTCGTGACACCAGTTTTTCCCTATTCCTTTCTAAATTCTACACGCCTTTTCCCAGCTGAATCCGTTACTGTCTTGTTCTACCTGGTTAAAGCCGTAAAGAACTTTTCCTACCTCTCCTTTATTAAATCCCTTTTATATCCCCTTAAAACGTTCTATCAATCGCCCCTTACTCTGCGTCTCTCGAGTGAGTGTAATTTGTAGAACTTCAATCTCCTCTCATAACTAAATTACGCCATCCCTTGTATCATTTTGGTCATCCTTCTCTGCACGTTTTCTAACAACACTATATCCATCCTGTAATATGGAGACCAAAACTGAACTGCATAGTCTAGGTGAGGCCTGACTAGAGCCAGATAAAGCTTTAGAATAACTTCCGCACTTCTACTTTCAACACTTCTGGTAATGAATCCTAATACTCTATTAGCTCTATTTCTGGCCTCAATACATTGTTTCCTAGGTCGGAGGTCTGGGCTCACCCTCACTCCAAGATCTTTTTCACCTTCTGATCTTTTCAGCGATACATTGCTTATGGTGTATCTATTACCAGGGTTTTTTCTACCAACATTCATAACGCTACATTTATCAATATTAAATTCCATCTGCCATCTGACTGCCCACTCGTTAAGTTTATCTAAGTCTCCCTGCAATATGTTTACGTCAGACTGTGATCCAATAATCCTACCTAACTTAGTATCATCAGCAAACTTGCTGATATCACTGCTAATCCCACTATCCAAGTCGTTGATGTAAATCAAAAATAGTAATGGGCCCAAAACAGACCCTTGTGGAACTCCACTTGTCACCAGTCCCCATTCAGATTTGGAACCATTAATTGTAACCCTTTGTTGCCTATTACTTAGCCAAGCTCTGATCCAATGAAGAACCTTCCCATCTATACCATGAGCCCTAACCTTATTTAAGAGTCGCTCGTGTGGTACTTTGTCAAATGCCTTACTAAAGTCCAGATATATTATATCATAATCCTTATCATTATCTGCCGTCTCATAAACTTTCCTATAAAAACTCAATAAATTGGTGAGACATGACCTACCCTTGGTGAATCCATGTTGTGAATCATTGATCAAACTATGTTTATCTAAGTGCTCTCTAATGTTTTTTGCAATAATAGATTCCAATAATTTACCCACCACTGATGTTAGACTTACGGGTCGATAAAAATAATTTGACTTTAGTCCTCTGTCTCCCTTCTTAAATATTGGAACAACATTTCCTTTCCTCCACAATAATGGCACATCGCCTATCTCAACCGATTTCCTAAAAATGTGCACTAACGACTCACTAACAACCTCCTTGCATTCGTTTAATACCCTGGGATACACTTCATCTGGTCCTGGCGATTTAAATGTTTTCATTTTTTCTATACCCTCCTCCACCATTTCCCTAGTTATCACAATATCTTTGAGTTTCTCCTCATCGCTTCCTTTGAACATCTGTTCACTATCAGGTATCGTCTGTGTATCCTCCTCCGTAAAAACACTTAAGAAATAATCATTTAGACTCCTACACATATCCTCATCCGTATTTAAGACCTCACCCTGTCCTGACCTTAACGGCCCAACAAATTCCCTTGTCTTTGTTTTATAAACCTGATAGAACCCCTTTGGGTCCCTAAAGATGTAGCGCTTACTATGATTGTTTTTCCTTCATTAAAGATGCTACACTTTGCTGTTATTGAAATCCATCATTGTCCACTCATATAGTCTGTAGAGCTCTCACTGTAACATTTCAACATCATGTCTCGATCTAACAAGTCTTGGTGTAATCTGCAAAATTGCCAACCTTGCTATACTTATCCCAGAAAATATATGATTAATGTAATGATGTAAGTAATAATGATCCCTAGGGATCCCCACCGATGAAGCAATACCATCAAACTTTCCTCCTCTAACTTGCACTTTCTGTTCCATGGTATTGATTGCATCTACACTATCGGAATGTCACGAATCAGTGCAAAGATTCAAAACATACGTTTTTTATCAGTCTCATATTGGTAAGTGATTACGAGTATATACTGCATTAATTTGCGAATAATCAAAACTTCAAAATTCACTTACTTTGCTCTCTCATGTACTCCATCAAGCTCCCATACGATGCATAATCCTTTATATGCCACAAGTCGCCGTAGATACTTATACAAAACTGTCGAGCCTCGGCCCACGACACCTGGTAAGGAGAACAAAAAATAACCTGCTTAAACGAGGTCGTCTTAAAGTGGTGATTGACATACTCTGGATGAGGAAAGGAGTGGTTAGCAAAACATTGACAGTGGGATTTAAACAGACCTTGGCGGGTGAGAAGAAAGAGAGGCAGTCATTGCCGACGCGGATGTAAAGCATGGGACAGTCCGGCATCTTGTAGTCTAGGGTAGAGTTGACGGCCGAGCT
>JACEEZ010000991.1:77041-97510 GCA_016584305.1 Chionoecetes opilio | reverse complement strand
ACGCTCGAGAGACGCTAACCACTCTGCTACCGCCTACTACCTGCTAAGGTTAGGTTAGGTTATAGTGAGGTTAGGTTAGTAATATTATATTTGCGGGCACAGGGCGGGGGTAATATAGGGGTAGGGGGGTTTGAAGGGGGCATCTCTCCGCCATTCTATAATTACGTTTTAGAGGTATCTGAAGGGATCTGTGAAGGTTTGGAGAAAATAAAACCGCTAATAAGGGCGGGAAAGGACTCTAGAATTTTACCAAGCATTTTAGATATTCCCATTGCAGAGGAGGACGAGAGTTCCTTAAATATGAGAGGAACGGGGATAGTTATATATAAGGTTATGGCCGATCATCGGTTGAAGAATAGACTGAGTTCAGCACTGCATGAAGCAAGTACTGAGAGGAGAGCAGTTCCTTGCTAGTGTGCGTCAGCCTGGCGGGTGTCGGCAGGCCCGGTGAAGACGCACAGTGGACTGTAGGCCTCACCACACGTCTCATCGGACCAGTAGTAGAAGTACTCGTAGGTCATTGCTGAACACCTGTGGATTTTTCGGTATTAGTTGGTCTCGCGTCCTTGAAAACATCACACTGTCAGACAAGTCACCTACACTTTTATCTTATCTTATCAATGACATGTACTTTTGACATGAGTCTGGCGAGTTAGTGACTAACCAGCCTGCAGCTCTCTCCTTGGGGGCCAGGACGGTGTGATGACAGCGGGCGTCAGGGAGGGCCGCGGGTGGGGCCGAGTACGGGTCGGTGTGTGGAGGGCCCCGCGCCACGCACGAGTCTTGATATCTGAGGGAGGAATTATGTCTTGTGGTGAGATGTGTGGCGCAGGTCACGGAGGCTGTGCGGGGCAAGGACGTCACTCGCCGTGACACGCGGCCATGTTGGTTCACTCCAAGACATTACAAAGGTATATACGGCCTTGGGTTCACTGCTCTATTAGACTATGTGACGAAGGTTATTTCAATAAGAGTAATAATGATAAGGTTAAAAATGATGATATTGATAATCCGTTTACAATGAAAGTAATGATAAAAATCATAATGATAATAATGCAAGTAATGATAATGAAAATAATGAGAATTATGTAACGTAGTGATAATAATTATGATTATGATAATGACAATAATCAGTATCATTATAATTGTTTTTTTTCTCATTATTATTACTATTATCATAATTATTATTATTGTTTTTATTATTGTTATTACTATTGTCATTATTATTATTATTATTATTATTATTATTATTATTATTATTATTATCATTATTATCATAATTTTTATTGATATTGATAACATTCCTTTTGTCATCATTATTGTTATTGATATTAATATGATGATAAAAATAATGAAAATGATAATAATGATGGTCATAATGAAAGTACGATGAAGAAGAAAGAAGAGTAGGAAAAATAATGAAGAGGAGAAGCAGAAAAATAAGGTGAAGGATGACGACATCTAGATGACCTATGCACTATACATCTTTAATATCTCTATTGTGCTTCGGTGAGAATGGCCACGACTGACGATTTCATGATTAATCTAACTAAAACCTGCTCATGTACTGCCTTTTGACGTCAACCAAGGTTGCAGGTATGCTGCCCCTGTACTACAGCCTGTGTTCTGATACAGATATTGATGTTATTACTTGTACTGAGTTATACTACAAAAAAAGCACCAATGAAATAAAAAGGATGCCAATAGAAAAATATGCAAGAGAGAACCAAAGAGATTCGCCCATATCCCCCTCTACGTAGCCTCTATATAGTATTGAAACAATTTCAGGGACTGCGATATGAATGTAAAAAGACGCAGGGTGGAAGCACTGCTCTTTGTGCTTTGAATTTTAAGGTTTTAACTTCTAGCAGTAGATTCATATATCTGAAATCATATCAGATAATGATGTAAGTTAGCTGTAGTAAAGGAAAGTAAGTAAGAAAGTAAGTAAGAAAGGAAAGTAAAGGAAGAGATCTGTTTATTGTCAAACTTGCACGTCATTGTGAGTTTCTCATTATCTAATATAATATTTATTTATAATATGCTTTGTTCCTTCATCTCTGACTTACGAGTGTGTTACTACAATAGTGACGACTGCTGTAATTATCGAGAACAGTTGAGAGTGGTTGACTTGTGCAGACTTCCATCCAGCGGTCTACAACACAAGGCGTAACTAGTATGTCACAAAGTTCACCGCCCGAGTGTGAATCTGACAACATATTGACGTTTATCGTGAACTCTAGTGATACAGCTGCAGAATTCTTGAGACTTTCATCGGCACCTCACGGGTGGATGTGTGCGTTTTCTTTGAGTTAGCCATGAAAACGTCAGTCACGCCACCCTCGCCATCTGTGCCAAATGATAATACAGATGGTAAATATGCCAGCCGTACAGTAACAGTACTTACTTGACTGCCCAGAATGGAGCGCCCAGTGGCATGGCCGAGTCATCTGTCGCCCACGACCAGGCGTTGGTATCAAGGTCGTAGCGTCCACCAATCCAGTAGTCGGAGGTGAGTTCTGCAAGAGTGTTTCCGTTGTCGAGACATAATTTCAGGGTCACTTATCGCAGGTACTTATGGAATTTCATCAAAGAAAAAGAAGTTTTGCTTTACTATAGATTACTTACTTTTCTCTCTCATGTACTCCACCATGCGCCAATAGGAGGTGAAATCTTTTGCCTGCCACAAGTCACCGTAGATGCTAATACAGAACTGTCGAGCCTCGGCCCACGATACCTGGTGAGGACAACAAAGTCACATGCTTAGGCGGCGTTCAACTAAGGTGACGATCGTCAAATTCAGTGATCGTCTGAAACTCCATTAAAAGGCAGAAAGTTAATTTAGTTATTCGCACAACAGAAGCATTCACATAAGAACATAAGAAAATAAGGAAGCAACAAGAGGCCGCGAGACGTACACACGTGGTAGTTCTTGTTACTTAACACTACCTAACTCCACCTTTCATCCTCATCAATGAAATGATCTAGCCTCCTTTTAAAGCTCCCTATCGACTCCGCACTAACTACCTGACGACTGAGTCCATTCCAATAATTTACCACCCTATTTGTGAACCCTGTTCACTTATTTGTTCTACCCTGATTCCTAGCCGTAAGAACTTTTCCTACATCTCCTTTATTGTATCCCGTTAACTACTTAAAAACTTCTATCAGATCGCCGCTTACTCTACGCCTCTCAAATGAGTGTAAATTTAATAGCTTCAATATCTTCTCATAACTAAAGTTATGCATCCCCTGTATAATCTTGGTCATCATTCTCTGCACTGATTCTAACAAGGCAATATCCATCCTGTGATACGGAGACCAAAACTAAACCGCATAGTCTAGGTGAGGTCTGACTAGAGCCAAATATAGCTTTAGAACAACCTCAGCACTTCTACTTTCAACACTAAGATAAGGTAATGAATCCTAACACCCTCTTAGCTCGATTTCTAGCCTCAATACATTGTTTCCTGTAGAAACAGGAAACACGAAGGTGTTCTCTGACTACTGATGTGTTCCTCACACAAACAGAGAACGTTGGGGAACGAGTGGCTAGCAAAACATCGGCAGTGGGATTTAAACAGACCTTGGCGGGTGAGAAGAAAGAGAGGCAGTCATTGCCGACGCGGATGTAAAGCATGGGACAGTCCGGCATCTTGTGGTCTAGGGTAGAGTTGACGGCCGAGCTCAGCAAGGCGACCACCTCACTGCCTGTGCACGATCATGAAATGAAGGATTGGTTAAAGTCTGAACCTTGTGTACGTAGTGCTGCTACTCAGGGAGGAAAGTAACTTTTCAGACTGCAGCAGCACCGCGGGTAGTACTTTGTGTGGGTTGATGGTAGTACAGTTGTGCCGCCATGCCGGAGTACTGAGGCAATTAAATTATTATGTGACATCAGTGTGTAATGTAACTCCAAGCCTGAACGAATATACACTTCACTCCTCAAAGACAATTCCATCATTCCCGATAGTTGTAAAGCTTATGTGCGCGAACACACACACACACACACACACACACACACACACACACACACACACACACACACACACACACACACACACACACACACACACACACACACACACACACACACACACACACACACACACACACACACACACACACACACAGATAGATAGATAGATAGATAGATCATTTTTTGACCACAGTGTACATAAATCTTAACATTAACACATACTCTTATAACAATACATACTGTTAGTACTAATATAAACAACACAAATAATGCAATCTGCAGTCCACATAATTATATTAAAACAAAAACAACATCAATTGTCGGTGCACGAACAGTGCCAGGAGATATCCATGACACACATACCTTACGCATACAAGTGCAAAATATCATGAATAATTTTACAACATTCATTATGGCTATATTTACCGTTAAATAGCTCACCTTAACAAGTTAGGCCTACTGTCTGCCTAATATTGTTTGATACAGGACAATTTTCAACAACATGTTCCTCAGTCTGTACATCGCCACATACACACAGACGTTCCTCCAGTGGCAACCGGCCCCGCCCCCGCCTATTCCATCTTCCAATCTCAACACACAAACTATGACCTGACACTCGGAAACGAGTGAAGGAGATCCTGTATCGGTCGTCGACCTTGTGGCGGTCTCTGTACACTGTGCACTGTAAGGCCGGGGTTTATGCTGCGGTACACGGCGCACCTTGACCCACTGGAAGCTGCGATGCGCTCATGCACATTTAACAAGAGGCCATGCATGTCGGGCACGTTGTTACCAATAAACTCTGCAATAGTTCTGCTCATTGCCGTGTTGGCTCTAGTGACAATTTCTATTGTAAACATTAATGGATCATCCGTTATATGAGATCTTTCCAAAGCTAGCTTAGAATAAAAAGTGTGCTGCTTTAATCTGACTAAGTCCGGCAGTGAAGGGTATCCTAACTCAGCGTAACACACGTCATTCGGGGTTGACTTTCTCACACCCAACAGCTGTTTGAGTGCCCGGTTGTACAACTTTGTAATTGGCTTTAAATCGGCTCCTACCCATGACTCACAGCCGTACAGTAACGCAGACATTAACGCCGCATCAAACACCCTCCGTTTCACCACAAACGGTACATCGTTATTCTTATGAACAAATGACACAAACTTCAGTACATGACATAATTTGTTCTTGGCATGCACCCTAAGGGCGGACGACACCGAGCCGTCGCTGGTGAAGGGCGACGCACACACACACACACACGGAGTGGTACTCCGTGGTGTAGGGGAAGCACGCTCGGTTCACAACCGAGAAGTCCCGGGTTCGATCCCCGGGCGGAGCGGAAACAGATGGGTTGTTTCCTTAAAACCCGAGCCCCTGTCCACCCAGCAGTGAATGGGTACCGGGTGTTAGCCGGGGTTTGTGACCTGCTCTCCGGGGTGCTGGCTTCGGCCAACACAAAGCACTAAGGATGAATGATAAAAATGTTGATATGGAGACGGGGCCACACGAGCATTGCTCTGGCCCTGTAAAATACAACTAGATGAATACAACTAGATGAATACACACACACACACACACACACACACACACACACACACACACACACACACACACACACACACACACACACACACACAGTCAGTAATTAATTTTCAAGGTACAAACCTTCCTGAAACTTACTCATATTCATGCCTTCCTGCACAACGTCCAGTTTTGGCTGACGCATAATCTGTTGAGAGAAGATAAGGAGTATTGGTGAGGGAAAGACAGGCTGAGGACGCCCAGATCTCCCTTGCCTTAATAAGTACCTCGCGAACACATTTATAAGGAAGCTGCAGCACCTTTCTTTATGTTGAGGTAAAGGGCCTGATAATGCAAGACACGTTGAGACCCAGCGAGTAGAACTGCTTCGCCTCAGTCACCACTTTGAACCAAGCTAGAAATGGGAGCTTTCTATTTCTTAATTCCACAAGCCAAAACCTTATAAAATATATTTTGTTGACATATTTAGTTGTTGTTCCTCACCAACTCGTACAAACAAACAAACAAATTCAAAGAGAAAAATGTGTCTTACTTGTGTGTGTGTGTGTGTGTGTGTGTGTGTGTGTGTGTGTGTGTGTGTGTGTGTGTGTGTGTGTGTGTGTGTGTGTGTGTGTGTGTGTGTGTGTGTGTGTGTGTGTGTGTGTGTGTGTGTGTGTGTGTGTGTGTGTGTGTTCGCGTTTGCGTGTGCACACAACATACGTAGAAGGACAACATAATCACACACAGTTAACGTACCTCACAAATTCTTGAGTCTACGTAACCGGCCCCCGAGCTGCCCTGCTGACACGTGAAATATACTGATCGACAGGTGTAACCGTAGTAGATGATATTGACAGCACCATGATTGCGGCAATTGTTACTCTTCGTCGGCCATAACTGTAATCATGGATGATACATAATTAGGTCTGTGAGGCAAACTATTTGTAATATCATAATATCATTTGGCAGTCATGGCAAACTTGCCATACATTACATACATACTTACAAACATACATATTCACTTTACCTCACACATTTTGCTGTCCTCGTCCGAACCGTCTGAACAATCTCGCTGCTGGTCACAAAGGCTGACTTTATTGACACACTGCCCTCCTCTCCCACACTCGATTTGACTGCTTGTACATGCTCCCTCTGTGTTCCAAGACTTCATCAGTCCCAGTGTATAGTTCTTAATATAATGAAATCCCAATGTTGTTCACAACGTCAGCTTGTCAAAGTAAGCATATCACACTTTAGCCGCTTATCACAACTATGTTCACACACTTAGCTCGAGTCATAGTTTTCATTTACTCAATATTCAGGAAATGTTCGCAGTACATGATATATTAGGTAATGGCAAGGGGCGAACATTGTACCACTGACCTGCAGGATGGAGCAAGGCAAGCACGAAGACAAGGGCGAGGACAAGCTGTGGGCATCGCGCTGAAGTCATCATGGTGGGAGTTGAGCTGACCTGAGGAGGAGTACACATTACCAGTTATCATGTGTGTGTGTGTGTGTGTGTGTGTGTGTGTGTGTGTGTGTGTGTGTGTGTGTGTGTGTGTGTGTGTGTGTGTGTGTGTGTATTCATCCATCTAGTTATATTTTACAGGGCCAGAGCAATGCTCGTGTGGCCCCGTCTCCATATCAACATTTTTATCATTCCTCCTTAGTGCTTTGTGTTAGCCGAAGCCAGCACCCCGGAGAGCAGGTCACAAACCCCGGCTAACACCTGGTACCCATTCACTGCTGGGTGGATAGGGGCTGGGGTTTTAAGGAAACAACCCATCTGTTTCCGCTCCGCCCGGGGATCGAACCCGGGACTTCTCGGTTGTGAACCGAGCGTGCTTCCTCTACACCACGGAGTACCCCTGTGTGTGTGTGTGTGTGTGTGTGTGTGTGTGTGTGTGTGTGTGTGTGTGTGTGTGTGTGTGTGTGTGTGTGTGTGTGTGTGCGCTATAGTTGAATGACAGCAGTGGGCTAGTAAGCTAAGGAAAGTGTCCTTTAATTAACTTTTAATATTATATGTTAAAAGATCAGTAGCTTTCTTTAAAGTAGTATGAGGCAAGTGTCCATTTCTTACCAATACTTATGAAACATAAAAGAATGTTAGACAATGATCTCCCCATCTGCTGCAATGGGGAATGCCGGTGGCGGCGGCACGTCATTACCAGAGATGGCTTATAGGTAATACAGACGCGCTCACCCACTCATCAGACTTTTTATAAAACACATGAATAATGTGAATGATATGCATTTTAGATGAATGGCCATGAAGTGAATCTGTGATTGAATGCATTCACACCCTCACATACCAAAGTGTTGCTCCAGAGAGGCCTTCAGCAAACAGGGGCGAGAGTGGCTGAAGGACCTGCGCTTGGCGTGGCGGCGGTCTGGTATCTGGGGTGGATGACAGACTGGGGGCAAAGGCAAAGGGGCGTGAGTTAGCGTACAGACACATGATTACAGGATTATTACACGTAATCAACAGCAATGAACAATGAAGGGAACAAAGAAAGGGACACATTTGATCGGTATAATGAGTCCCTCACTTTTTTTTCATCCCAGAAAGACTTTGGGAATCAGCAGTCCCACAATAACGTAGCAATTCGTCACAATCCAGAGATGACAACTCCTGCCATGGCAACGAGTGACGTCAGAGGGGCGTGAACCGTGCACTTGGCCGTGCACTGTGATAGCCTGAATGCACTGTTAAGGAATGGGGTAGAGCGGTTAGTTGTACAGTGTGGCACGAAAACAAACATATGACTGTTGGCGAGGGTCAGTCGATACAGAATCCACTGTGGTATATAAGTGCCTGTCTTGTATACCATTCCTTAACATGCTCTTTGTGACAATACTAAACAATGAGCCCAGAAACCCTAGTTCAGGAATATCCGTCTGTTTACAGCATGATTTCAGTGCACCCATGAATGACACACACACACACACACACACACACACACACACACACACACACACACACCACACACACACAACACACACACACACACACACACACACACACACACACACACACACACACACACACACCACACACACACACACACACACACACACACACACACACACACACACACACACACACACACACACACACACACACACACACACACACACACACACACACACACACACACACACACACACACACACACACACACACACACACACACACACACACACACACACACACACACACACACACACACACACACACACACACACACACACACACACACACACACACACACACACACACCACACACACACACACACACACACACACACACACACACACCACACACACACACACACACACACACACACACACACACAACACACACACACACACACACACACACAACACCACACAACACACACACACACACACACACACAACCCACACACACACACCACACACACACACACACACACACACACACACACACACACACACACACACACACACACACACACACACACACACACACACACACACACACACACCACACACACACACACACACACACACACACACACACACACACACACACACACACACAACACACACACCACACACACACACACACACACCACACACACACACACAACACACACACACACACACACACACCACACACACACACACACCCACACACAACACACACACACACAAAACACACAAAAACACACCACACCCACACCAACACACACACACACACACAACACACCACACCACACACACACACAGGTTCTTCATAGTGTAATGGTAGCACGTTTGGTTCACAACTGAGAAGTCCCGGGTTTGATCCCCGGGAGAAGCGGAGAAAGATGGGTGGTCTCCTTAAAATCCGAGCCCCTGTCTACCCAGCATTGAACGGGTACCGCATGTTAGCCTGGGGTTGTGTCCCATCTCCCGGGGTTGTGGCATTGGCCAACACTAAGCATAAAAGAAATACATAAAAAGGAAATAAATAAAAAATGTAGCTATGGAGACGGGGCCATACGAGTGTAGCTCAGGCCCTGTAAAATACAACTAGATGAATACAAGTAGACGATGAATACACAGACACACACACACGTGCACCAACAAACGATCATGGGTACAATTTGGTGGTGCCCATGTCTTAATTAATGGTCAGTGTAATACTCTTGGTTCTCTCAATTTCGTTCATAGCGCCGTTTTTTCAACTGTTGTCAAGATGAATAATCCCTTGTCGCCAGCTGCCCAACCTTCGATAGCAACGTATGCCAAGTGGACAGGGTTGCCAGGTGATCGATTTTTCGGCCAAATTTGGGAAATTTGCCCGTGAACAGTTTTGTTTGGCTTTAGAAAAAGGGAACTTTACGGCCAAACTATTTGGCCGAATTCTTGTCGAAATTTGGCAGCGAAACGATAACGTGTACAATTCGCAAACTTACCTCTACCGATCACTTGCGCAGCAAATTAGATATTATTGAAGAGCAATATAGAAAATATGTTGCACTAGCCGCAAAGCCGCCCTCCGGGCGGACTTTTTGGCTAGCTCCTGCGGAGGGCTATTAGTGGTGGGCCTTTGGCCCACCACCTGTGTTTGGTGGGCCTTCGGCCCACCAAACACGGACTCTCCAGATAGCCCCTTCTAACTTTCCTGAAATCACGGATGTAGAAATGTATGTATTCCCCCCACCCATTCACTCACCCATTACCCATCACCCCCCACCCATTCACTCACCCATTACCCATCACCCCCCACCCATTCACTCACCCATTACCCATCACCCCCCACCTATTCCCTCACCCATCACCCATCATCCCCAACCCATCACCCCCCACCCATTCACTCACCCATCACCCCACACCCATTACCCATCACCCCACCCATTCACTCACCCATTACCCATCACCCTACATCAAGGTTTCCTCAATTCTCGCAACCCACTTTTTTTCACAATTATCGCTAATAGGCTGCTAAAAGAAAAAAAAAAAAAAGTGATCGGATCATCTCATAATTGGGCTTAAAACCTTCCCCTGGTCAACCCGGTTCCAAAAATGTGCCATATGAGGTGATTGCGCCACGGGGGGCGGAACCTATACCAGACACACACACACACACACACACAGACAGACACACTTTCGCTTATATTTACCATTACCCATCACCCCCCACCTATTCCCTCACCCATCACCCACCACCCCCAACCCATCACCCCCCACCCATTCACTCACCCATCACCCCACACCCATTACCCATCACCCCACCCATTCACTCACCCATTACCCATCACCCTACATCAAGGTTTCCTCAATTCTCGCAACCCACTTTTTTTTTCACAATTATCGCTAATAGGCTGCTAAAAAAAAAAAAAAAAAAATGATCGGATCATCTCATAATTGGGCTTAAAATCTTCCCCTGGTCAACCCGGTTCCAAAAAGGTGCCATATGAGTTGATTGCGCCACGGGGGGCGGAACCTATACCACACACACACACACACACACACACACACACACACACACACACACACACACACACACACACACACACACACACACACACACACACAGACAGACAGACAGACAGAGAGACACACTTTTGCTTATATTATTATAGATTACCCATCACCCCCCACCTATTCCCTCACCCATCACCCATCACCCCCCACCCATTCACTCACCCATCACCTCACACCCATTACCCATCACCCCACCCATTCACTCACCCATTACCCATCACCCTACATCAAGGTTTCCTCAATTCTCGCAACCCACTTTTGTTTTCACAATTCTCGCTAATAGGCTGCTAAAAAAAAGAAAAAAAAAAGTGATCGGATCATCTCATAAGTGGGCTTATGACCTTCCCCTGGTCAACCTGATTCCAAAAATGTGCCATATGAGGTGTTTGCGCCACGGGGGGCGGAACCTATACCACACACACACACACACACACACACACACACACACACACACACACACAGACAGACACACTTTCGCTTTTATTAATATATAGATAGATAGAAGATATGACATGAGCTGAAGAGTCTGTTTTTAATGGTCAAATTCCTTCTTTTTGGTGTAGTGTGTTGCAGTACAAGACGTCATCAGGAAAATGAGTCTTCAAAGAATTAGCTGATTATGCCCTGGCATGGCTAATAACCCCAATCAGCAACTTGGTGGTTGAAAGAATATTCTCCACGGTAACTAATGTAAAAAAAAAAATTTAAAGTCAATACTGGAAGCCGTCAAATCGGCTTCATACTGACATGTTGGATGCAATCATCCGAATTCGCTCGCACCTTCAGTTCCAAGGCAAGTGCTGTAGGGACTTCAAGGTAACGTCTCGCATGCCGGAGCTGTCCAACGCTGCAAACATGCATGGCACTATGACCTGAATGATGAAACATATGTTCTTGCATTCTTCAACTAATATCTTCAATTAATGTCTTACTATAAGTAAGTCATAATATATATTTACTAAAATAGCTACGTATAGCTATATTCTGGTGTAGCGTGTAGCCCCTCCGTACCATTATTTCATAATTATTTTGGGATGTACGTAGTATTTTACTTTCTGTAACATTTTCGGTAAAATTTCGATAGTAGGCTTTCACCGATTTCGAGGCCGAAACATAGATTTTCTGAATAGTTTTGATGTGTATTAAATGAATCTGGCACTCTTTTTGTCGGATTTTTTGGGGGGTTTACAGGTGTGGGGGGTGCCCGCCCCGCAAACCTTGCTCCGCTCCGCACTGCCATAGTAGTGATTTTTTTTTCTTGATATCATCTGTTACTAAGCCAAACCCCACCTCTAACCTAACCTAATCTAATTTGATCTCACCTAACTTAACCGTTTCTGGCTGGAATAACGGTAGATTTTCGGTAATACATGTAACGCCATTATTATTATTCAATTGCGCCATGGGAAATGGGGTTCAAATACTCAAAATGAAGAAATCTACACGATGATGTAGGTAAGAATCCTAGGACTTTTGAAAGCCCACTACCGACCAAATACCACATTTTTGCATTTGGATGAATTTTTCTGAAATATGGCCGGAACTTGAAAAAGGGTGGCCGATTTGGCCGTGAGTTTGGAGGAGACTGGTCGTCAAGTCTTGTCGAACATCTGGCAACCCTGCAAGTGGAGGCCCACAGGGCGCAAAGGGCTGTCGAGAGGCCGTCAAGCGTGACCACGGCAGTGGAGTGTCTAGGTCCCTAGGAAGAGTTTTTGTTAATTATTGAAATATTGGGAATTTCAACCTATGCAATTTGTCTCACAGGAAAAAAATCTGCCTGGTTGAGAGAGAGAGAGAGAGAGAGAGAGAGAGAGAGAGAGAGAGAGAGAGAGAGAGAGAGAGAGAGAGAGAGAGAGAGAGAGAGAGAGAGAGAGAGAGAGAGAGAGAGAGAGAGAGAGAGAGAGAGAGAGAGAGAGAGAGAGAAGCAGACGATCAAACAGACATACAGACTGACTAACACAGAACAATGAGACTCGTTCACGTTCAATTCACGTCTGCTTGTAACAGTAACACATTGATCTTTATTTATCTTGACCTTCAGTTGCGTGTCACATAAACAGTTTTTAATGCATTAATTTATTGTTGCATTACTGTTGTTACTTGTTTTTGTTTCCTTAATGATCGGAACTCTGAACTCAACGGTGATTGAGAATCGTATTTTGTTTTACGTATGTATTTTATTTACATATATATTTTGGTATATATAAGTTGTATTACATATGTATTTTATTTACGTATACATTTTATGTATATAAAGTGTGTTGAATAAATTTGTTTTTGATATTCTTTAAATAATGTTTATTAGGCTTACTTAGATGATTTTTTGTTCCCCTCATAACATAGGACTTTGTCGGGAGTGGTGAGGTGTGGTTTGTTTCTTGATTGTCCCGGTGCAGTAACTTTTTCATTCTATAAATACTTTTTTCGTGAAACAGTAGAATCATTCGCTATAATGATCAAGATGCCATTTTCATATGTTAACCTTCAGGAATGCGATAGTATCAAGGTCATTCAGATAAAGCTACATGGTCGATGTGCATCAATAGTATCCAGTATTTCCTCACGTCAGACTGGCCGCGAACCTGTGTACCTGCAGGCGAGTTATCAGTCAGTTATACTCTGAGAAGCGGCGAAGTATTTTTTGTCTTGTCGGAGAGATTAGTGAGGCGCCCAGGAGCCTCGCCACTGCCAGCAACTGTAAACACGAGGTTCATCTTACATGAAAGGAGACCGAGGCGAGAAGTCCGCTTCTCTTACCCAAGGTTTTATCTCGTTCATACTCACAACCAAGCAATAGCCGCCCTTTGATTCAACAAAGAATGTCTTTCATAATGTTGCTGAAGATAATCGGCATCGCCCGATACGTATCACATTATCTGCCAAGCGTCCCTCAGTTCTCCGTATCCACTCTTTACCAAGGTCGCTATTCCCCCCCTCCCCCTCCTGCTGCCCCACCTGATCCACGCCACATGCCCCACCACATGCATCCCGCTGCTGACCACCTCCTCGGCGCCCATGGCACCGTGTCGTTTCGTTCATGTCCACCGCGTAACCCCTCTTTGGCTTCCCTGTGTGATGTATGGGACTCGCCTCGTTGGCTGCTTGGTGTTCACAATGGTGTATAAACGAAGGGGATGAGAATGACCGTGGCAATCAGGCATAGAACAGTGTCTTAATCCTTACGTTTGATATCAGACGGTGGAGGTGGTGGAGGAACTTGTAAGCGGGTGAAAATGATTTGTTCACTTACTGATGCAGTAACTTACACATCATAAACAATAATCACAAATTCGTCCTGTAACCGTGAAGCAAACAGTTCACCCACATGGCTAGGCTTCGTGTCTAATACTACTTGTACTTTTTGTTACACAAGCAGCTGAACAAACGTACCTTGCTGCCTCTGGCGCTGTTTTATTAATGTAAAGTGAGACTTACTGTAGTTCAGAAAACTTAAAAATTCCTTCTCACCCTCCAATTACTGTAGCACAAAAGGAAGAAAAACCGTGCACATCAAGAAGGAGGAGGAGGAGGATGTACAGGAAAATACTTTAATAAATAATAATAATCTATGCACAGTCTTACAGACAGTTCTTACTTGACTGCAGGCTTGGAGTAATTGTAATTGTAATTTAATTGAAATGTTATTGATTATACATTTTTTTGGTAATTGTAATTGTAATAAGTTATCTTTATTTACAAGTAGTTGTTGTAATTGTAATTGTAACTGAGCTTTGAAATCATAAAATAATTGTATTTGTAATTGTAATTGACTGTTTAGAAGCATATATAGTAATTGAAACTATATCATACAAAATTACAAATATTACGTTCATATACAGAAATCAGAGAGACTTTGACTTTGACTTTTTATTGGCCTTTGCAACATAATATCATAGTTTTTATACAATATTGTATTTGAAGCCCAGGTCTGTTGAGCCGAAGCTCTTATACAGACCTAATCGCTTATAAATTCTAGCAAGCAGACGGGAGCTCAAGGCCACCGACTTTACGGCAGAAATATATTCCTAAGACAGAAATAAAGTACATATTATGCATACTTATACACAAACATACATACACATGCAGGTTCTTTGTACATAAAAATAAAACATTATGTATATGACTATATACATACATGCACGCTTATTTATACATTTGAAGACACATGTATACCACATATACACATACATATATACCCACATACATATACATCTATGCACAAAATGCGTACATACATAAACACACGCACACATGCACATGTTCATATACATACACACATACACACATATACACATATACATACATATACACATACATACACATACATATACACATATGCATACACACATACATATACACATATACATACACATACACATATACATACACATATACATGCGCATACACACACATACACACATATGCACATATACACACACACATATATGCACATATACACACACATATATGCACATATACACATACACACATGCACAAACATTTGCAGCTGTGCTATTGAGACCATGCATAGTAATATCAGTTTATAAATATATGTGAAAATAGAAAAATTAAACAAAAAGCAATATAGTTTTAATTTCGCTGGTATCTATTTATCAAATGTTGTTTAGCATTATACTTGAAAGAAGACAATGAAAGGGCATTTATAAGATTTTCTGGTAAATCATTCCAGTATCTGACCCCCTTGTAGCTATGTTTTGTTGGGCATGTGTGGTTCTGCACCGTAGGATTCCTAGGTAAATGGGTCTTCTGTCGCCATCATGTGCTGTGTACTGGAAACAATTGTCAGAGTATGTGTTTAGGGATTTAAAGACAAATATGCATGCTTGCAAGAACAATATGTCAGATACTTTTAACAGCTTATTGTTATGAAATAGAGGGTCAGTATGGTCATATTTTGAGCCGTAGAACATTATCCTGACTATTTTCTTTTGAACAAGAAACAGATGATCAATGTAGGTCTTGTAGGCTCCGCCCCAGATAGCTGCACAATATAATAAATGTGGGTATATTAATGATATATAAATTTCCTTAATGCATGCAGTGGTATTACAATTTCTTATTTTGTATAAAATCCCTGTTAGCCTGGACACTTTAGTACATAGGTCACTTATATGAGATTTCCATAATAATTTACTGTCTATGATTATCCCAAAAAACTTGAATTCATGAACTTGTATTAATGAGAAGTTTTCCATTTTAATGGTAATGTGTTGTGTTGGTCTTGGAGAGAGAGAGAGAGAGAGAGAGAGAGGAGAGAGAGAGAGAGAGAGAGAGAGAGAGAGAGAGAGAGAGAGAGAGAGAGAGAGAGAGAGAGAGAGAGAGAAGAGAGAGAGAGAGAGAGAGAGAGAGAAGAGAGAGAGAGAGAGAGATATGTTTAGAAGCATTTATAGTAATCAAAACTATAGATGTCATACAAAATTACAAATATTCCGTTGATATACTGAAATAAGAGAGAGAGAGAGAGAGAGAGAGAGAGAGAGAGAGAGAGAGAGAGAGAGAGAGAGAGAGAGAGAGAGAGAGAGAGAGAGAGAGAGAGAGAGATAGTGTACGAGAGAGAGAGAGAGTATATGTCGTATCGCGAGAGGTTGCATTCGCTTACGAACGTTTGTTGTTCCTTATTTTATGGTTGGTTAGGTTCAAGGACAACTCTTGCAATTTTCTCTAATATTATTATAACATATATTTTGCAGTACATCTCAACACAGATCCTTCCTTCTATAACATAATTTCGTACTACACTGACTCATCTCAACACAGATCTCAATCACAGGTCGCACCCTGACATTATTATCTCTCAATCTATTCGACAAAACTTCATATCGGCATGCATCACTCCCTGGCATTATTATCTCTCAATCTATTCGACAAAACTTCACATCGGCATGCATCACTCCCTACATTCCTTAATTCACAATATTATCAACATCATCATATATATGCGTGCGACTCCCTAATTCCACATCCTATCATTTAAATATCCTAACACATTAATATAGCTGCGTTACACCCTAAAGTCAATGACTCACTCCCGTGCAACAATGCTTCTACTCACCTTAATGAAAGCAAAGAAACCCATGGTATCGTCTCAAGGATGACTCTTTAACTTGTGTTTCATCTTATAAAGCCATTTCTTCCTTTAAGGTAATTGGCATTTATTTTAGTTCTCTCTCAACTTATCTCCTAGACACGCCTACCTAATGTTTCCTTATTGGTAACAATTTCCCTCCAACATATTTTCTCATGTCCTTTACTCCACCCTATTTTAGTTCTAACAGAATTCACTTTCATCAGGTAGTATTTTTAACGGGGGCGGTTTTCAGCCTCAACTTTGGCGTTCATTTGCTATGCTTAGCCAAAAGCCATGAGGGGTGTTTTAACAATTACAGCTTTTCATTTTTCGAGAACAGATTTTATACCACGCCTCCTAAATATATTTTAAACCACGCCCCACACCAAGTTTCATCTTGTACACTAGGCCTAGTACAGTTCCACACTTGTCCTACCCTAAGTCAGTCGCCCTTGTTACATTTACATCTTATCCCCTCATTAATCCCTGTAACGCAGTCAGTTTCCCCTCGTACCTTTTTTAGCTGTGGTAACAACAAGTTTGTACATTATGGCCCGCAATTTGTTTTAACAAACACCTTGTTATCTATTCCATTCTTCATTTATTCCATTTCCCCTTATTCCTTTTTATTTCATCTCCCTTAAATATCTTCATAGTTCTGCAATTTCTCACTTGCAAGCAGATTAAAACATGGCTTCCCTTTCCCTAGAGCGCGTCCCCGCGCGTGGTTGTTTCAGAGGGCAGGCCAAACGTCTGTCAAACATAAGGCAAGGGCTCAAGTGGAATGGGCCCGGAAGTCGGGCTGACTTCCTCGGCAACAGAGCCCTTGAAGCGAACCGCGTACGTTCGGGACCCCCGAAACACGCGAAGACCCCGACGGCAATAGTATCCAAGTCCAGGCGGGCCGCCCGGTTCAATCAAAGGTGGCGGCCTCATCAGAAGATCCATTTTTGTATATATTTAGGGAGGGGCCCAAGGCCCGAACCAAAACTGCGGGGGAGGGTCACATTAGAGGAATTCCCGGGGAAAATCATGTTCCCAAGACGAGAATGGACCATGCAGAGTACAACCCTGGCTATTTCCAACATTCCCAGTACTTTTGAAGTGTGCCTGGAGGCAAAATAGATGTTTTTGCAAAAAGTCAATTTAACATCAATTTGAGCACTTGTGGCATAAGCCCATCCATTTAATTTCTCAAGGAAAATAGGCTTAACGATTTAGTATCAAAGGTTTATAGAGGTGGGCTACCGTTCTTTCATTTAAAAAACAGCTACTTCGCAAATATCAGCCCTGTGCTGTATATATGGAGCCTGTATGAGGACATATAAAACAGTTCATCATTTCTCCTAAACAGGAAAATCATTAGCCAATAAAACTTATTCTATGCTTATTTCTTTTTAAAAAAGTTTTCGATGGTGTATATACCAAGAATGTATTTGAGAATGGAATGGGGTAAGGAAGGGAGGTCATCCTGAAGACATCAAAGGTGTCAACTGGAATCCCAAACGTAATGGAATCAGTAAGTAGAAGCTTAAGTTCGGGAGGTAGTCTCTTTGTATACACGAATAGCAGCTCTATATCCTACAATTTCTGTTTAGGAGGAAAAACAACCCCTGTTTTTTTTGTCACTAAAATATCATTAAAAATGAAAACCAAAAAACATATTCGTCACCATATATGGAAAACACATGTGATTCTAACATACTTTCCCATCCTTTTCGTAATCAATTGATCTCCCCGCAATGGATGTGAGCGCCAACTGGACATAAAAACAAGGTCTCTAGCATCAGTAAATGTCTCTTCATTATGGTCAATACCCCGTCTTTTTTGATTTAGGAGTTTTCTGAAACCCCTCGTGGGCCGATTCCAATTTTCAAGAGCATGATGCACATTATTTAAATCTCCCAATTGACATTAAGAACTCGTCGTGCATGAATATTTAGTATTTTCCTTTCCTTTTCAGTAAAATTTCCCAACTTTTAATATTGGATCATAAATGTCGGATTTCAAGATAATGGAACAATTATATGTGTAAATAAACTTTAAATTTTTTTATTATATTAGCTACGATACTCCAAGGTTAGTCATCACTAAAGGTAAATCAGGAACACTCGATCTAGACCTTAAGTTGTAGGGTGCTTGGGCACTCTCTGTTATTTGAGAATTATCCTCTTCTTCTTCAGAAAAAAACATTTTCATTATGTTGCTGAACAGTATTATCTATTTGCGATGTTGAATCATCATCTGTGTCAAAATTATCTTTTGGAGACATCATTTAAAAATGGGAAACGGATCATTTTGTTGGAACGCCAATTATTTTCCCCTTTGGGCTTCACTTGTATTATGTACCGGCTAGGCTCTCCCTACGTTGGGATTGATATGTGGCGAAGCATTTTTTTCCCTGGATGATCCTTATCTATAAAGTGTGTAGTGTTTTGTATTTTCCCTGTTCTAATATTTTTACTTTTATTACCACATCACTAATCTTTCCTATTACCCTAAAAGGGCCTTTGTAAGCGGTTGCAATTTGGATGGCGTTCCTGCCGTTGGCACTCTGCGAACATACCCCCTATCTCCTAATTCAAGAGGTTTATTTAGGGACGTTTGATTGACCTCTTTCTGCCAAACCTTTAGCTTTTTCTAAATATTTCTGACACTTTCATATACTTATTTGCTTTTGCTCATTTCTGTCCTAAAATCATCAACATCATACCAAATCTTTGCCCCTTTTTATTTCAAATGGTAAGGGGGGGATCCCTAAGATACATCAAAAAAATGGGCTATCTTGAATACTCCTATGAAATGGGACAATTAATGCAAAAGTGGCTATGGGTAACATAGTATCCCAGATATTCACATTATCTTCCACCAAAGTTCTCAAAATTATTTATTAGTGTAGAGTTAGATCTCTCTATGACTCCCTTTGCTTGGGGTGATATGGAGTAGTCTTTAGGTGCCGAATATTTAGTAAATCAGCAATACCACCTAAAACTTGAGTGATAAATTCTTTACCTTGGTCAGTGACCAGAGTTTTTAGGAATTTCCTTTTTTACAAACAACTTAATCAAAAATACTCTAGCTACTTTGTAGCTTTCTTAGTTTTAAGAGGTTCAGCAATTAAATATCTCGTGAGGACATCGATGCAGACTAAACAATAAACATAGTTATGTCTGACTGCCCCATCGGTCCTATTATGTCCATGTGGACCTTCATATGGGGAATTTCACATCGGGTAACGGCGAAAAGGCGCTGGGAGCGTCCCCGTACGCTTATGACGACCGCATACCAAGCATGATTTGCAAAAATCTCACATCTTTTTCATCTGTGGCCAGAAGCCCAAAATTTTTGACACTAGATAAG
>JACEEZ010000991.1:69541-72041 GCA_016584305.1 Chionoecetes opilio | reverse complement strand
ACAGATTGTATATGTTTTTTCCAATTTAAATTTTCGTCAATAATAACACCCAGAAATCTAATAGGTAATCTTAGGTAGTACCACATGAGATAGAGAGTCAAAACGTGACTTGAACATAAAGTTTATTCCACGTAGAATATGTAAACCGCAGACTCAATGGATCAGGGAGTCTGTCACTGTTAACGGATCTGATGTCCTAAAACGTATGACTTGAGATAAGTAACTAGAAAAATATTACATAAGCCTTGGAAAATAATCGATACCTCATATCGCAAATGACTGACTTAAAGTAATCGTCCAGACCCATATTTTCTTTGCATATAGTAGGTATGTTGAATGTTCATTAAAAACACCTAATCCCCAAAAAATATTTAATTTCCACACCTTATTTCCGTAAAAACACGATTTTGTAAAAGGCGCGGAAAAAATCTGCCCCGTTCCAGCCAAAGTCGGTTCCAGCCGCCGCGCGGAACTTGCTGATAACGTCACGGGAGGGCAACAATCTGCATCACAGAACCTTCCCTCCCCTGGCGCACAAACATTTTCCACACATTTATCGTGGCCGTATCGATCGGAAACGGGTGCTAAGCTCTCTGGAAAGGCACAGCTTTCTTGCTGCACCCATAAAGGATGCAAGTATGTGCCATATCGCAAAAAATATATATCAGAAACACCCGAAATTCTTCAAGTACTATATTTATTTATGTGTTCACGTGCTTCTGGATTACCGCAGGGGGAGGGGACTGTCTTTTGTGACGTCACCGAGCCATGGTGCGTCGGTTGCTAGTATGCAGGAGTGTTTTGGGAGCTCGGGGAATTTGCAGATTTTGATTGCGGATTATTTAAAAACGGCTGACTGGATTCAAAAAGTGATAGCATATTGGTGATATACTCGATAATGGCTATATTTTGACTGCATTAAATCAGGAATGATGAAATGGGCTGGACGATTACTTTAAGGCATTGAAAGGTGTTGTTGTGAAAGGTGTGCCACCCTGACTGGGTAGCGCTGGCCTTTATCTATTTGGCGGCCTGCAGGTGAAAGGTAATCATAGTGGGAAGTGGAAGGAGGGAAGGGGAATGCTACCCGGGTCTAAGTGGGTTCGGCGAGTCATCCCACTATATAGTAACCACTGCTCGTGATAACCATTGTGTCATCGCTCTACTTATGACTGGGCACACACCTCGAACTGGATGTAAACAAATAATTGTTAACGTAATGTGGCTTCATATTGATGTGTTTTATTGTCTCGGAAATTAATTTTGTTACGCCTAACAATGATATCAAATTGTTTAAGTTGGAAAAGGTTATAATACAGAATGTATACTCTGATGATTATTTTCCATTTTTCCACAAGAAGAAGCATTCATCGGATGTTCTTCACTGATATACTTAACTGAAAATGCCATCCATACCTACACATATTTTCATAAGTTTTCCTATCTGTATCGTCTCCGTCAACTTTTTTTTCTTGTGTTTGTAAAATGTCGCTGATGTGTTAGCGGGGATTCAGTCTTGCAACGCCTCTTACGCTACCGTAGATAACAGTCAAGTCGCCACCTGCAGTCATGTCGCCAGCCGCCAAATATTACGAATTATAGCATCACTACTGATTTTTATATGCCACTGAAGATGATACACAATAGTTTATATCATGACTGTATAATCTACCCTGTTTCAGCGTTGTTTTATGCTTTGTATCTGCAAATATAACTGTTGCGCATTTTGCTTCTCAAGTTTTTCTTGGCGCGACGACAGACAGTAGCTCATCACCTTTCGGACGACAGGACACAAGACTTGCCAGATCTTTCAAACTTGAATAGAATTTGTTTTCACGCTGGCAGAGGATTTTTTTTATATCCAAGCATCTTCCGCAGCTAATATATATAGAGACTTGTTTTACTTTACCTCTAATTTCCCTGAATTCCCTAGAGTGGCGACTCAACTGTTGGGTTAAAATACTAGCTGGCGACTTTACTGTAGTAGGTATAACAAAGTCGCCACTCGGTTTTATTTTTATAATTTGTTCATTTATAGCCCTAATATGACGCAGATGAAGACACAAAATGACACAGACTTTCCAGATAGCCTCTTCTAACTTTCCTGAAATCATGAATGTAGAAATGTAAGTATTTACGCCACCACACGTCTGTAAATAACAAAAAAACCTTGTCCTGGCGACTTTACTGTTATCTACGGTAGGTGGAATAAAAGAAAAAAAGAAAAAAAAATAGCTGTTTTCAATATCTCACATTACGTCGCAATATTAAATATTTTTATCTACTGTGGGTATTTTCATGACTTCTGCTCTTCTGAACCTGTTTAATGCATGCCTTGCCCCTCCACCGGTATAGCACTGCACGAGACTTTCTACTACTCCCATTACTATTATGTCCACCTTACCAATGCACAAAACAAGCAGCATCTTGACACCTTCATCCCTTTCACTGGTAAACTCTGGATTTTTTTGGAGGGGGCCTTGAGCTCCTACAAGAGAAG
>JACEEZ010000991.1:47041-62041 GCA_016584305.1 Chionoecetes opilio | reverse complement strand
ATACTGTATATATTTTTTTTCTTTTAAAACAGTTCGTTCACTTTCTTCCAGCCATCATTATCTGTGCTGGATCAGTTTCCAGTTCAGGGTCTGCAAAGTTGTTGTTGTGGATATTATAGTCATATATTTATAAAGTAATTTTCATGCTCATCTCAAGCCTTGGCGTAGTATTATTAGCAGTGCCTAATCGAAGGAGGAGCTATAAGGTTCGTAAGATTCACTAGCACTGATCCCACAGGCAACGTGAACAAATTGGTGGGTGCCGCGCCAGCCTCCAGTTTTCCGAGTAACCTTATTTACACGGCAGTCTGGGAACACACTCACTGCCGCGGGAAGGTCGGGCTTTAATTTAAACATACACATGAAATTCCGCTAGTGTGAAATACCTATCAATGTTCATAATTCATTTTACTATAACCAAGCTTAGTCTAACCAAAATAAAAACTAACCAAATGATTACACTTGCTACGTCCACTGGCAAGTCAAGCCCCGGGGGACGAGCCAAGGTTCCTGCGGCGCGGATATTGCCAGGCTTCCCAATCCAGGACATTCTACGACACGGTGTTGGTGGACGGGAAGGATGCAGGTCGACAGAAGTAGACATTAGAGAGGTGAAGACGAGGTGCTCAAAGGAGTATCGCGTTTCGTCCAGCGAGAGTGTGGGTTACAAAAGTGTGAAACATCATACAGGTCGTGTGGCCCAGGCAGGCTCGCCCAGTCCAGTCACGTCTTGAGATTGGATGAGAACCATTTGAATACCTTTTGTTATTTCTCTCAAAGGATATAAGAAAAAAATATAGCAAAGCGAAAACAAAGAGAGATTATTTTCTATATGTCAAAGTGAAAACAGTGAAAAAAAATTCAAAGGGAAATTACTGTGAATGAGATGAGGGAAAGGATTTGTTTTTATATATCTTCTTACGTCTGGCAGGCTCTCTTACCTGACGGGGCGGTGGTGGTGGTGGTGGTAGTCGCACAGGTAGAGATACGTCGTCTCCCCCGGACCTTGAATTCAACTCGTTTCCACATTAATATCCAGTGTCTGATATGCCCCAATTAAGTGTCGTCTGTTGAATTGTAATGTGACGGTTGTCCTCTGTGTGGTGGAGGAGGTGGTGATGTGATTGATAGCGCGGCGATGGTGTGACAGGGAGGGTGTGAGGGAGGTGATGCTGCGGTGGTGGTGGTGGTGGTGTCGGATTGGAATCTTGGCAGTCATGAGGCACCGAACAATTAGAAGTATGTGCTGCAAAGCCTGGAATGTTTGCGGGCGTCCGTAATCACGTCTTCTATGATGGCGGGAGAAAATAATGTGACAAGTGAAGTGTCCAATTGACCGTGTGGAGAGGCACAGGTAAGAGCAGGCGGGCGGGCGGGCGGGCAGGTGTTTTGGGTGGTGTTCCAGGTATGCACAGGTAGGCTCGCTAAGGCCTCCGTTGGTCTGCCAAGTGTTAAGTCTCATGGATGCTTTGCTGTTCGTGTGTTTCATTATTAGTATTATGTTTTTATAGGTTTGTAGTGAAGTGTATAACGTGATGAAGCAGGCTAGACATGCTCTTTGAAACAGTCTATTGTAGAACCTCATACACACTCACACACACACACACACACACACACACACGGGAGTCACTGCTTATTATTCCTGGTCCAGTTATAATAAGCTCTCATATGGCGTGTGTCAAAGATCTGAAATGTTCAAGGCATGGCCATAACGCTGCATCTAATAAAACATATCTGTAAAGTCATTAATGGTTAAGCTTTTAAATTCATCACACTTTGACCCTATGCCTTGACGGGGTCAATTTACCCAGGGGCGTGACACGTGAGTTTCAGGAGACTTTGCGCCGGACAGACTTGAGCAAAAATCACCACGAGGAGGTCACTAAAGGCTGTCATTTTTTTGTAATTAGTGTGTCTTCAGTTCATCAAATTCACCTGTATAGAAGCATCGTAGAAACTTTTAAATGAGTGTTATACCTACAGCGGCGAGGCGACACGTTTCTAGGCTCCAAATTTCCGGTCCCCTTTCCCGAGGGAGGCAATGAAGGACGTGAAAGTCAAGGAAATCAGGAAGGAAGTAAAACTACGAAAAAAAAGTAGGAGTGTGATGACACCGGAAGTAACAGCGAGACGTTGACCATCGGCGTGACTCATGATGCACGAGCTTGGAGCTCAGGAAAAGAACACACACACACACACACACACACGCACACACACACACACTCCATGCTCCGTGGTGTAGGGGTACTCCGTGGTGTAGGGGAAGCACGCTCGGTTCACAACCGAGAAGTCCCGGGTTCGATCCCCGGGCGGAGCGGAAACAGATGGGTTGTTTCCTTAAAACCCGAGCCCCTGTCCACCCAGCAGTGAATGGGTACCGGGTGTTAGCCGGGGTTTGTGACCTGCTCTCCGGGGTGCTGGCTTTGGCCAACACAAAGCACTAAGGATGAATGATAAAAAATGTTGATATGGAGACGGGGCCACACGAGCATTGCTCTGGCCCTGTAAAATACAACTAGATGAATACAACTAGATGAATACACACACACACACACACACACACACACACACACACATATATATATATATATATATATATATATATATATATATATATATATATATATATATATATATTATATATAATATATATATATAATAATATATATATATATATATATATATATATATATATATATTGTGTGTGTTGTGTGTGTGTGTGTATATATATATATAAATATACTGTATACTGTATGTATGTGTGTGTGTGTGTGTGTGTGCAAATTTGACTAGAATAAATAGGGTCATTCCAATAGTCTCATGCCAAACTCGTGTTGTTTGAACTTTTGTAACTCGCGTGATGACAATGAATAAAAATAATGTCGTGCCTTGTAGCTTTCATCATTTGTTTAAACATTTGTGTATATAACTATATTCATATATTTGTTATATCAATTCACGTAAATTTGTTTACTATGATATTTTTTTATATTAATGCTATTATCTATTTCTTTAATAATGTTTTTATTTCACAAAGTTTATTTATCTATATTATTTAATTACTTATTTGAAAGAAAACGTGCATAAGTATTACCTCGTCCCTTTTTGAAGAACAAGATAACTTCTCTTTTCAAATGAAGAGCAGATCACTGTGATAGTCGGGGAAGATATTCACAGACAGTAGCTACATAGTATTTGCTGTACATGTGGACGATGGATGAAGACACATTTAGGGATGGAGGTACTTTAACTACAGTATATACGTGTCTACAGGGTGAGTGGGGAGGGAGGACTGAGGAATAGGTGGAGAGGCAGGAATAAAGCCAAAGCCCAAGGAATGGTGGTGACAACTGATTCTTTTTTTCAGGTTGGAGTGAGTCTCCAGGGCGAACAACGATGGGCAAGGATAAAAGATAATAAAAAACGGCATGCCCATCGGGCCCGCGGGGAGCACAGACGGTGGGGCTGCGTGTGATGAGGAGACCAACCCGCCAGCGGTGCCCTCCAGGCCGCCCCCACCTCCGCCCCCGCGACTGAACACCTGCATCCATGGCCGACCACTCAACGCCGCCGCCGCCAGTGATCAGGACGGAGGAGGTAAGAACGCGGCCACTCCTGCATGGGGGTCCGTCAGGATCAGCTTCTTGTGGGACACTCTGGCTGGGGATGCTGAGACAAGCATCTCATGAAACTACTGCACGGATGACTTGTAACCTAGGCCCTCACTACACCGTGTCTCATTAATATATTGGCCAGGCTGAGGCAGCGACCAAACGTCCATCAACGATAGGGTGTAGCCCCATGCAGCGCTTCATGTAGTGAGCATCGCTCACTACATGAAGCAAACATACAAACTCATCGTCTGTATGTCTGTCAGGGATTCGCCGAGGGTGTCTTCTTCTTTTTGAGTGCCACCCACGGATGGATGATGTGGGCCATACTGCCATAGAGGCGGCCCACAGCTCGAGGGTGTCGTCGCCAAGGTGTTATATTTCCATCATGGCCGAGAATCTGCGAAAAATTGCTGTTACAGAGGAGTCAGTTCCCTCTCATGGGCGGCCGTTTTCTGTTCGGTGTTCGGAGTGTTTCCCTGATTTCCCCAGACACCGCCTCGCCGCTAACAGGCAACCTTTGTGCGGCCTCTGGGTAATGGCTACTTCAGCATCCCGACACACGACCTCTCTCTTGGCGTCTCTGATGAAAGTTGCCAGCCGCTCACTCAGCCGTTGACTTGCCGGCAAATCCATTAATCCATTGGGAAGGACGCTGTAATGTAAAGAAAAAATTGGTATTGCTGTGCAGTGAGTCTTGTAGGAATAATTCATTGATGTTTGGTGTTAATAGTGCTATGGACTGCGTTAATAATGATGATGATGGTGTGTATGTGTGTGTGTGTGTGTGTGTGTGTGTGTGTGTGTGTGTGTGTGTGTGTGTGTGTGTGTGTGTGTGTGTGTGTGTGTGCGTATTCATCTAGTTGTATTTTACAGGGCCAGAGCGACACTCGTATGGCCCCGTCTCCATATCAACATTTTTATCATTCATCCTTAGTGCTTAGTTTTGGCCGAAGCCAGCACCCCGGAGAGCAGGTCACAAGCCCCGGCTAACACCCGGTACCCATTCACTGCTGGGTGGACAGGGGCTCGGGTTTTAAGGAAACAGCCCATATGTTTCCGCTCCCCCCGGGGATCGAACCCGGGACTTCTCGGTTGTGAACCGAACGTGCTACCCCTACACTACGGAGTACCCCTACACTACGGAGTGTGTGTGTTTGTGTGTGTGTGTAATGGGAGGGTTCGCCTTCCTCATGCAGGCAAGAGTGTTCCACCGTTCAAACAACCGGGGAAAAGGAAGATTCACAGCTCTAAAACCATTAATTATTCACTGTCAGGACCTGGTACGTACGAATACCCGTTGACCTACAGGATATTTTCCCTCGCCCATACCTTCCAGTCGCCCCTCGGAAGACTGATAGCATCCCAGGCAGCCAACCGTAACGTCTAGTTTATTTACGAGAGCCATAGGAGGATAGGAAGAGATTTTGGAGGCTTTTTCGTTTGCATTGATTGCAGTGCACGCGTGGAGGACAAATGAGCGATGGTGCTGACCTCGCGGCTCCAGGAAGTAATTAGATGTGCTAGTGTTTGGCGTCCCTGGTGGAACAATACTCCATTCTGCCGCTGTTTGCCCAGGTCGAGGCCGTTCCTTTGGCTCTTTTGATTGGCGCTGTTTTCCACACAGCTAATTGCACTGAATCATACAGGTACAGGGACAGGTTTAAATGATCTCGTAGTATATCAAGCGTCTGTTTTTAAATTGCTGAAAAGAGGATTCATTCGGCCTTGTTTCTTGATACAATAATAATGATAATAATAAAAGCCTTGTTTCTTGATACAATGGCAATGTCAGTCATTGAAATATAATTTTTCAGTTCCATGCAGTGTCCCTTACATATGTGATTGCCTTTCCCTTACGATGTTCCCTACTACTTCCTATACCCAGCCTGTGCTCCTCCACTATCTCGCCCAGTCACGCCTCGCATACATCCCCCACGTCAAGCATCCTCACCACCCCATCACCCCATCCCAGAAAGAAAGCCATAACGACGCGGCCAATAAGTATTTATAGCCTGACTCCACCAGGTTTTTTCCCATGAATAAATTTCCAGGGTGGAGGAAGCTTGGCCAGATAGGTACAGTCTTATAGGGAGACGGGTGGCCGACTGGTTGGCTTATGGGCTGCCTTGCCGGCTGATTGGTGAGTTTGTTGGTTGGGTGGCGGATGGTTGGCTCTCTAGCTGGTTGATTGCTTGTCTGGTTGGTGGGCTGTCTCGTGTGGCCTGGGGAAGGTGGCTGTCTGACCCTGTCTGGTCTTTTAGGATCACCTTTAACCCCCTGGTGATTTTCAAACGATGCTTTGAGTACGAGGGTGCCGTGACCGCCTGATCTAGTGGTACAAACATGACATGGCTTCTTCAACACACCACTTTGCTTTACTACCCCGCCATCAGCTGGCGACGTGACCCTGGCTGGTGCGAGGAGGGAATGCCGACTTCCTGCTCCGCACGTAGGAAGAACCATCCACACAGTCATAATGTAAGATGATTTGATGTATCATGAAAGGAAGAGGTCGTATGCAAACGCATGACAGCTCTGAAAATGCAAAAAAAAATCTATAACAGTATTTCCAGCCAGTGATATCAGACGTCGCGGTAAAGTCAGCGGCAGGAATGTTCCGGTGAGGCCGGAGAGGAGGCCGCCTGCTGGGCTGCCGAGGACGCCGTTGCGACGGGAACCCACACGCAGCTTTAGGCTCCACCGTCAGCCTGGGTTCATGTGTGCCAAGGAAGCGAGGCGAAAACAGCAATGGCTTCTAAAAATTCTTCGAAGATTTCAGTTTAGTGAAATGGAGTCAGATAAATAGACAGATTACAATTGAAAATAAATTCGTAACAATAGTTTTGTAGGTTCAGATTCTCCATCATGATGATACACCGTCCCGTCTCCCTTCTTTCCCATCCCCATTTCCTGCTCAAACTATTCCCTTCCAGTACATCACCTCCAGAAAACTTTTTAACAGGTGTTTGCAATTCATTATTAAAGTTGTGGCGTCTACGCACTCTTGTCATGGTAGGTTAGCCTTCAGAAATTTTCAGCTTAATGGTCTTAATGGGAACATAAGCCCTGTGCACTTGAGCCAAATGTCTTCGTACACTCTCTCCACTCTCTCACTCTTGGGGTGACGTGAACCTCGAAAAAGGGGGGGCCGTGGGGGTCGGCAAAACCCCTTTTTACCCTTTATTGTTTATTGTGTCCAGGTGTCACTCTTGTGTTGTCTGTGTGTGTTAAGAGAGAGAGAGGAGAGGAGAGAGAGGAAGAAAGAGAAGAGAGAGAGAGAAGAGAATTATATAAAATATAATATATATATATATTATATATATATATATATATATATATATATAATTTTTATATATATATATAAATTTATTTTATAAATTATTTTATATTATATATATATATATATATAATATATTATAATAAATATTATATATATATTACCTTATATATATTATATATAATTAATACTATTATATTATATTATAGTTTTTTTTCCCTTATTTCTCTCCCTCTCTCTCTCTCTCTCTCTCTCTCTCTCTCCCTCTCTCCTCTTCTCTCTCCCTCTTCTCTTTTCCCCCCTTTCCTCTTCCTTTTTCCTCTTCCCTCATCCCCCCTCTCCTCCTCCCCTCCTCCCCCCTCCCCCCTCTCTCCTCTCCCTTCTCTTCCCCCTCCCCCTCATCTCCTCTCCCCCTCCCCTCTCCTCCTTCTCCTTTTTTTTTTTTTTTAAAAAATTTTTTTTTTAAAATTTTTTTTAAAAATTTTTTAAAAAAACCTCTCCCCCCTTCTCCTCTCCTTCTCCCTCCTCTCTCCTCTCTTCCCCTTTTCTCCTTCCTTTTCTCCCTCCCCTTCTCTCTTCTCCTCCCCCCCTCTTCCTCCTCCTCCTCTCTCCCTCTCCTTCTCTCCCCCCCCTCCCCCCTCCCCTCCCTCCTCCGTTTCCCCTCTTCTCTCTCTCCCCTCTCCCTCCTTTTCCCCTCTCCTTTTTCTCTCTTTCCTTTTCCCCTTTTCCCCTCCTCTTTCCCTTCCCCCTCTCTTCTCCTCTTCTCCTCTCTCTCTTTTCTCTTCCTCCCTTTTCCCCCCTTTTCCTCCCTCCTCCCTCCCTTCTCTCCTCTCTCTCTCTCCTCTCTCTTTTCCCTCCCCCTCCCCTTCTCTCTCTCTCTCTTCCCCCCCTTCTCTCCTCTCCTCTCTCTCTCTCTCTCCTCTCTCCCCCCTCTCTCTCTCCTCTCTCTCTCTCTCTCTCCTCGCTCTCCCTTTCTCCCCTTTTCTCTCTCCTCTCTCTTTTCTCTCTCCCCCTCTCTCCTCTCTCCTCTCCTCTTTCTCTCTCCCCCCTTTCCTTCTCTCTCCCTCTCTCTCTCCTCTCTCTCTTATATTTTTTTAATATATATATTATATATATTATTTTTTTCTTTTCTTTCCCCTCTCCCTCTCTCTTCTCTCTCTCTTCCCCCTCTTCTCTCTCTCTCTCTCTCTCTCTCTCTCTCCTCTCTCTCCCCTCTTTTCCCCTCTTCTCTCCTCTCTCTCTCTCTCCTCTCTCTCTCTCTCCCCTCTCTCTCCTCTCTCTCTCTCTCTCACACACACACACCAAAACCACACACACACACACACAATATTTTAAAATATAATATATCTAGGGGCAAAGCCGCCCTCCGGGCGGTTTTTTTGCTAGCTCCTGCGGGGGGCATTGGGGGGCCGTCGGCCCACCACCCGTGTTTGGGGGGCCAAAGGCCCCCAAACACAGACCCCCCAGATAGCCCCTTCTAAACTTTCCTGAAATCATGGATGTAGAATGTCTATTAACGCCAACCCATTCACTCACCCCCAACCCATTCACTCACCCATTACCCATCACCCCCACCCATTCACTCCCCCATTACCCATCACCCCCCACCCATTCCTCACCCATTACCCATCACCCCCCACCTATTCCCTCACCCATTCACTCACCATCCCCCCACACCCATTACCCATCACCCCACCCATTCACTCACCCATTACCCATCACCCTACATCAAGGTTTTCCTAAATTCTCCCCACCCACATTTTTTTTTTTCACAATTCTCGCTAATAGGCTGCTAAAAAAAGAAAAAAAAGTATGGGATCATCTCATACGTGGGCTTAAAACCTTCCCCTGGTCGAGCTGGTTCCAAAACTGTGCCATATGATGGGATTCCCCCACAGGGGGCGGCACCCATCGCGGACAGCCCGACACACACACACACACACACACTTTCGCTTTATATATATATATATATATATATATATATATATATATATATATATATATTATATATATATATATATTTGTGTGTGTGTGTGTGTCGTTTCATACCCGAAGTTAATGATACTCATAAAGATAAGTAGTTCAAGATAAAAGCCGAGTCAGTTCAAATAGATAAAAAAAAGACTCGTGTGAGAGTGACCGAGGGAGACGCGTCCTGAAGCACACCCGTTGTACCGGAATGTGGCTGGGTGCCGCCAAGGCGATGGCGCCGTGCACTCAGGCCGATTGTGGCTCATGAGGGGGGCGGGGCGGCAGGGGGTGTCATGGCGCCCGTGGGAGGCAGGGGTCATCGGTAGGGGGGCTGTCTGCTCTCTCCACCTCTCGCCAGGACTGCTGAAGAGGCTCCAGTCTCATCATGTAGATTTATTACGTCTTACTGTAATGAATCATAGAGTAGGCAGGATTTGTAAATAACTTCCCCGTCTCGTCCAATGCTCGCAGCCTTTTCATGCACCCTGTTGCCTTTTATCATTTTCCTTCTTACTTCTGCTCAAAAATTCAAAATGAATGACTTGGTGTAGATAAAGATGAATGACTCACATTGACTCACGTAAACAACTAAGTGAATAAATGAATGAATTAATGAATAATAGTTAAACAAAAGTACCAAAAGTAAGTAATACACAAACACACATGCCCCGAGCAATGGGCAGCTGGTGGCGGTGGTGGTATATATCCGCACGGCCTGCAGGGTGTTTGGCAGGCAGGGATTCAGCGAGTGCAGGATCGGGAAACAGGATCGGGAAGGCAACAAGCTTTGCGCCAAAACGAAAACATCACCCTTCCTTTAAATCAAAAGAGTCAATGAAAATAGACTTTATACAATAATTTATAATCAAAATATTAAAAGTTGCTGCGGCTGAATACATAATAGTATACACGTAAATATATTTGTATTAGCGTTGCCCCACGACAGCACGCTGGTAAGTATCATGAGGCCGACAATAATCATGTAATAACGCCGGAAACGAGCCTTCCCTCCCTACAGAAACAGTCACATTGCAGGGCGGTGCGCGTCAGCCCTGCACGCGACCCCTCCAGTCCTGGCTCGGTCGCGCGGCAAATTAATTGATCATTCTACTTGCTTCAGTCAAGTGTCTCGCCGACTTTTTGCTCTTCTATTTTCTTTCTTTCTGTCTATTTTCGTGTGTGTGATTTATTCTCAGCCGTCATCCCCAGCCTCCCCAGAATTCCTCTCGACCCAGAACGGTGGCTGGGCATCCGCTTAACGATGAAACTATTATGGGTTAAGGATGAGATAAGACACTTCGACGAAATCTTATGAGGCTTGTGTACAGAAAATACTTGACGCTTGAACTGCGGCTGCGCGGGAGGCTTGCCGTTTATATATATATATATATATATATATATATAATATATATATATATATATATATATATATTTTATATATATATATATATTTTCCCCTCTCTCTCTCTCTCTTCTCTCCTCATCCTCTCTCTCTCTCTCCTCTCTCTCTCTCTCTCTTCTCTCCTCTCTCTCTCTCTCTCCTCTTCTCTCTCCTCTCTCTCTCTCTCTCTCTCTCTCTCTCTCCCCTCTTTTGTTTTTGCTGTGAAATTTTGTTAAAATTTTAGGAGTCACAGATCGACAGCGAAGTATTTGTTCAGTGAAATAGGAAGGTGCAGTGTAGCAGGAGAAGAAAATGTCAGGAGAGGATAATTAGGGCCTAATGAGGGAAAGAGGCAAGTGAATCGCCTGGGAAAATTGGCATAAAGACCGATGGAAGCGAAAGGAAGCCACTTTTACATTGGGAAGGCGAAGGAAATGGCGAAAAAGCCTTGTTGCACTGCTACGTACATGAGGAGAGGAGGGTACATGGGGCAGGCGAGGCGAGGGGTGAGTGATGATTGAGATAAGAATCGTCAGAGGAATAAATGCCTCACACAAGTGTAATCTTGCCCCTGCAGTGTTTATTGTTGCCGCTCACTGCTCGCCTCACGCCGCTGACGAGGCACGCACTTCTCCCGCCGCGAGGGTGATGAACGCGACACCGCCGACTTTCATTCTTGGCGGAGGGAGGGAGGGAGGGGGATACCTGGTGCTTAAAGGAAATGCTCTTGGCTTTTATATGCTTAGGGGATATTTCTTTTATCTCCAGTGTAATTGCTGAATCCACACTCCAGAAAATTATGCTTGATACCTATTTCGAGAATGGCTGAGCTTTGAGGTTTAGCAAGGTTTAGTCCGGCTTTTAGGAAATACAAAAGGACCTGTGTGTGTGTGTATGTGTATGTGAGTGGGGGGGGGGGGAGTAGTTTCCTTGCCTGGCCCCCAGTAATTGGAGAGGCCGGTTTCAAAAATCTTACTTTTGTGTTCCGAGAACGCCGGACCGAGCTCTTAACTCCGCCTGATTGATATTAGTTGCTCAAGTGCCCGGGAAGATTGCCAAAGATCAATACTCCAATCACAAGCGGGGAGTCTTGAAGAGGGGGGAGTGGAAAGGAAGGAGGAGAATGGGGGAAACAAACGGGAAAGAGCGAGTGTGTGGAAGGAAGGAATGGGAGGACGGGATGGAGCGGGAGAGAAGAGGTGAGTCCAGACATGAAAACAGGGAAGGTAGAGAAACGGAAAGAAAAGAAAATTGTGCAAGGAAAAGATGATGAGCTCGGCGAGGAGAAAAGGAGGTGGATCAGAAGTACTGTATATGCTGGTCGTGGTATACCTTCTTCCGCGCTTTGCAGGGTGGAGGCAGGGCAGAGGTGGAGGCAGGGCAGAGGTGGAGGCAGGGCAGAGGTGGAGGCAGGGCAGAGGTGGAGGCAGGGCAGAGGTGGAGGCAGGGCAGAGGTGGAGGCAGGGCAGAGGTGGCAAGAGGGGCATCAGTACAATTTTATTTTACATCACATATTTTTCTATACACTCATTTGGTATTATGTAACTTTCCTGAGTCTTTCTTATGATATCTTCTCCATCACTGTATAGAGAGATCCATTACCAATAGGTTGTACTGGAACAAATGATTCGTGCACGCGAAGAGTATACTTGGGAAAAAAATATGTGTATAGTTCTGTGTCATTTCTTCCTCCGCGCGATGCTCACTTGTTAAGGATTTGAAACAACAGACTTTCTGCGGTCCTTAGCCTTCCTGGACATGCCTTGCCCGTATAGACGTTGTACTGTACTTTTCAAAACGAATGATAGTGATGATTAGAGATCGGATAAAATTGTTGTTATTTAGGTCATTTTAGGTTTTTTTTATGTTATGTATTTGCACCAAAATATGTGATAGGAAAACTAAAATATGTGGTTTTAATCAGTGCTTTATTTCCGTGAAAAATGCAGCAAAACAAAATAAAAAATGCTACACCAGCAATCCTGCACCCAGGGGGGACAGGGGTGGATTCCCCCTGAAATCTATTGACGTTTCAAAACACTAGCTTTATATAATACTGAATGATCAGCAAGCCATAAACTGAAATTAAGTACATATAGCTAAAAAAAATGAAAAAATGGAAGTGAATCGCCTGCTTTTTTAATTAGCTAACGATTCCCCCCGAAATGAAATTCTGGCAACAGATCTGTATGCAAAACATAGTACTATAAAATATATATAGCTCAGACTGCTGAACGATTGTAAAAGCAATTTGTAACCATAATTTTGTTCTTATTTTCTTCTGTAAGACGCTGTCTTCTGTCAGTCAATACATTTTTATAGACTGAGAAGCTCCTCGCTACATCCACATTGGCAGCTAGGGCGAATTTCAGATTTGCTGTGTCTGCTGGCCCCATTCCGTTAACCAAAATCTGTTAACTTTTAACTCATTTCTAATAATTAGACATAAATCAGAAGACTGAAATACCGCTGTCAGTCTGACATCAGTGAGTGGACAGACAGGACATGAAATTATCACTTGCATAGATTGGATAAAAAAAAAAAAAAATTTGGCCATTTTAGGTAGGGGAGAGCGGGGCAGGTTGCATCATTGCCTCTAACTCGCATGTTATGATAACATGCGAGTTATACTCACTGAGTATAACTCGTGTGTGTTGCTGGTTGCGTGTTGCTACCTTGTGTATAACTGAGTATAACGTGTGATAACATGCGAGTTAGAGGCAATGATGCAACCTACCCTCGATGCAACCTGCCCCGCTCTCCCCTACATCTCTAGCAGAAATCATACTTTAATTTTTTGTGTGCAAAAAAGCACTGTTTTATGTGAAAAATTATTTTTTATGTACTTCACATATTTTCCCGATCTCTGCATCACAAAAGAGGTGATAATATCCATGACTTTTCTGACCCTCTAACTGAGCGTGAGTTGCCGGGCTGCGTGCAGGACCGGCTTTCTGCCTGACGGAGACAACTGGACTCAAGTATCAGTCGTGGTGCAGCGAACGATAACCCTCGCGCCCCAAGACAGACGGGCACACTCACTTCCCCTCGTGACGGCGATGAAGTGCAGCCATAACCTTGACTTGAATTCACTTTTCGAATGCCGAGGAAGGTGACTGCGTTGGGAGAAAATGTGTGACCAACTTTTCGAGTAAAGAAAAAAAGTACCGTAACTTGTCTTCTAAACTTTTCTTTTCATGATCCTTGCTTGTCTGTGCTGCTGAAAAGTCTCGAACTAAGATGTCAATCATCACTGTGGCGCAATATTAATTTTGCAATGAGGAAAATTTCTTCATGGCAGACACACGAGACATTTATCAATGTCTCAAGAACAGATTTTAGCTGTGAAGGACACCATCTACGAAGGCGCCAAGGGGAAAGGAAAGATGGAAAGGCGTTACTTAAGATGAACTGCAGTTATGACGCATGAATAACGTGTTATTAATTTTGTTTAATTATATCAATATATTATATCGGACACAATATATATCGGACAGCATGCATGGTACAGTGGCTTCCTATTTTAGGTCAGTATCTCAATCTGTGCTAATCTCAGAGACTGAAGAGTAGTGGTGAGCCTCGCGTCTATGTATTACGTGGAATATTCTTCCTTCCTAGAGGGAGAAAAAAAATATGGTGTACCTTCCGTTGACCAGAGTGACAGTGGCAGTGGCTGTGCTGGTGGCGATGGGTAAGGTGTTCCTTCAGCACTGCCTTGCAACCTTTAGTTGTGAGTCCTCTATAAGTGTACCTGTGGACCTTTGCATCTCGGTAGCAGGAAGGCATCACCGAGAATCCAGTCACTTGTGCCTTCGAGAGTCTGTGTTATTAGAGTAATTTTGCTCGTATGAATTATTTTCCCATTAGGAGGAAGTATCATTATAATATAATTAGTAATATACTATTATAATTAATGCCCTGTAATACGATGCAGATTGGCTTATTGCAACACCTGAGGGAGTGCTGCAGCCCCCATGGTAGGGGAAGGAGGGAGGGGGGGACTGCCACCCATGTCACGGCAGGTGGAATCAGTGGCAGGTATATATAGGTATTCTGGAGGCCCTTCAGGTTTTGCGTGGTGCTGTCCCTTGCATGGGCTGCGGCTACACTGCCGTGCCGCACTGTTTTGCGGGACTCGAGCTGTGTGCGTGTAGGGCGGGGAGACAATGACCACGGCGGGTTATTAAACTTGATGTCGGTGGGGCGGCGAGCGAGGGGATCCCGCTGAATGGCAATGGTGGCGCCTGCTCGGAGCGGTGGCGGCGGCCGCTCTGATGGTGGTTGCGGTGGAGTCTGCCCAGTAGGCCCAGCCGTGGCAGGAGCAGCGGGCGCTCGAGTCTTTCGTGAGCCCGCACATCCAGCCGTCACCTGGTGCGCGGCCCTCCCTCTCTCTCCAGCGTGAGGGGTGACGAGACGCCTCACAGACAGAGTCGTGTGCCAGGCCGAAGTGCGTCGCGTAATGGAGTAGCGTAGAGGGTTTAGATAATGTCTCAAGTTTGAAAAAGAGCGAGTATACTGTTAGCACGTGACAACCATAAATCTCATCTTCCTGGATGATACTCGAAATATTTCATCCATAACTACACATTAGGTTCACATTTAGCAAGAATATCGATTAGAAAAACACATCAAACACCGTCGACGTTTCTGGGCGTGGAGATATGTGTTGTTTGTGGTGTCCAGTGTCCACCGAATGAGTTAATGTCACGTTTTTAATTAAGTCTCCAGAAAAAAAACAAGTCCGCAAAACACCTGAC